>JAFMSR010000003.1:34630448-35147948 GCA_022818135.1 Saxidomus purpurata | reverse complement strand
CCAATCAGATGCTGTCTTGGTATTACTTCACTACAGTACAGACCAACATTACTGCCTCTGTTACCCATGTACTATTGTAGACCATGATCAGCCTATACTTGTGTGTAGTCTCGCAGAACATGGTTGCAATTCCCATCAGTCAATTATTCACAAGCAGTCCCACAAATAATTAATAATAAGGACCAAACTGATAAATAAACCAAGCACATCTTACAAATTTTGCAGCTTAAAGGTTAAACAGAAATCATTACCAAAATATTAATATCAGTAATTACTATAGCCCCCTACATGTGTGCTTCAGATAGGTAAAATGTTGACCAACGTTATTCCAAGAAAGGGCTGAACATGCTAGATTATCTATTAAATGCATAACTATTATCTAAGAAAGCAATATACCTCACCTGAAACCCTTGTCAATAACTGGCAAGCAGACTTTTTTATCAGGAGGTCTGAATGGGCCATAAAGTTGACGATGGCTGGCAGAAAGACTGATACATCTACTGACTTCGACAAACAATACTGCATGATCTGAAAAAAAATGAAGGTAAAACTGTAACTTTTTGATTGTTCAGTTAAAAAATCTCCCGCAAAAATTACCAATCTCCCTCATTTTTACGACTAATCTCCCTCATTTCTATCAAAAATGGTTCACAGGTATGGTGTAGATATTTACAATACAGTCCTGTAGTCAAAGATTTTGTGTTTGTTACTTTTGCAAGACAGCTAGACTCGTAAATTGCTACTGATTATCACATTAGAATTTAATCATCATCCTTAAATAGAAGTGTGTACATGTAGTTGTTTACATCATCAGAAAGATTTTCAGTTTTGTTCTAATCAAGTTTAGTTTTTATCTGTATGACATGCAATGTCATGTTACTCAACAGATTCATTTGATGCTGTTATCAGTAATATCTAATATTGATACAACATTGAATAAATGGAATGACAGTTGTAGATATCATTGTACTTTTCAAAAAATGTCACATGTACTCATTTACTAATCTTGATAAAACTGAGTCTATCTCTACTTTTCAAAATTCTTCATGGTTTTTGTATTTCCTACCGTATGTTTCTCATTTGTTTCACTTATTTCACTTCCTGCTTAAGTACTATTCACTTATTCATATTTTTAAATATAGTGATCAAAGGCAGTTTAGACCACTTTTCTAAGATCACATGATCCAAAGTTTGAATTTAACTGCAACTAACCAGCAATATGGCGGATGTGAAATGTAAAATGTGTTTGGTTAAAAATTTGACTTTATCACACAAAAGCTTTACAGAGCTTATGTTGATTGTTATTTCCAGTAAAAGCTTGAACATTACATAAAGGTGAGTCTAAGCAATTGCACAAGCATGACAAGTGATAATATGTCATGAATTATTCGATTCATTGTTATATCAAAACATGGAAGTTGCCAATCCATGAGTTACAGGTATCGAATTTGAAAACGAAATATGAAACATGAGGGCCAAGATGGCCCTATAACACTCAGTTGGCCACCATTGGTTATAATAGAAGGTCAATAGCATAAAGGGTCAATTTTTAGCTTTGGCTCATGATTTTCCTTTATATAAGCCTTTGTAAAATCAAGTGACCCCCAGGCAGGGTCAATTTGGCCCTGGGGTGATGATTTGAACAGTCTTGGTAGACTCTGGGTCACCAGGTAATGCCACATGCTTAATATCTAAGCTCTAGGCATTGCGGTTTCAGAAAAGAAGATTTTAAAAAAATTCCAGAGGTGTGGACAGACAGATCTATGACAGATGTACAATAGACATTAGGCGATCACAATATCTCACCTTAGCACTTCTTGCTCACTAAAAAAAGGAAATTGTTACTGGGAAATAATCTGCTTTGGCAGTTACTGAAAAATTAGAGGTGATCCGAATTGACAAAAAAAAGGACTCTGCAAACAAGAAACTCATTTTGTTATTCTACATTTATTTATTTATTATCTGTATTCCTGTAATATTCCGGTTGTTGGTGTGATCCGTTTGAAATAATAAAATTAAATATAAAAGAACACATAATTTGCAACAAAGATGGGTCTCACAACTGAACCTTGTGGGACACCAAATATAGCCGACGGTAGTTTTGTTTTGAAAAAAAAAAACATCTGCAGGGGGGTGAATGTAGCCCCATTTCTTCAGAGAGTTAAGCGACCTACCAGTTTCTGCAGAGGAAAAATGGCGGACAGCGCTGTTTGAAAATGAAAGTAGGAGCACATTTTGACGTGTAAGTAGACTTGTAGCATACTTTAAACTCTTTGAGTACTTTCATCAGGTGAAGAAATATATAATCTCCAATAGGCTTTTCGTTTTAGCTTCGTAGGTGCCATACTTAACCTGTTTGCTTGAACAGACAATTATATTTAACAAGAGCTGTCAGTAGGACAGCGCGCTCGACTTTTTTAGTGCTTGCCAATAAAACAAAACTTTGACAGTTAAGGGCACACAAGACTTTAATTAGGAATTTCAAAGTACAAATCAAGAAAATTTTTAACAGAGTTATTTTCTCTTGCTTACAGATAGGTCTCATGATGGTACATAAGTACTCCAACTTTCAAAGTAATATCTCAAATGGTTAAGTCAACAAGTGGACAAGAATGAAAATTTTAACTGAGTTTCTAAGTCAAAAAGGGCCATAATTCAAATAAAATCCTTGACAGAATTACCTTCTCCTGCCCATGTTTGGGGATCATGATGGTAAACAAGTACTGAAACTTTCAAATTAATATCTCAAACAGTTTAGTCAAAAAGTGGACTGGTACGAAAAACTTAACCAAGGTTCTAAGTCAATAAAGGGCCTTAATTTTCAAAACAAATCCCTGACAGAGTTACCTTCTCTTGCCTACAGATTAGGGTAATGATGTAAACAAGCATTCAAAGTTTCAAAGAAATATGTCAAAGGTTTAAGGCAATAAGTGGATTTTAACCATATTCAATATCTGTTACCTCAGCTAAATATCTTGGCGTGGATATATCTAACGATCTCTTGTGGGACGCCCACATAAATAGGTCAACCAAATAGGCAAATCAAACCCTAGGACTTCTTCATAGAAACATAAAGGTCAAATCAACAGCCCTTAAGTCCATGGCCTACCAGACCCTAGTAAGACCCCAACTGGAATATAGCTCTGAAGGTTGGTCATCATACACCCAAATCCAGATAGACCAAATAGAAGCGGTCCAAAGGAGGGCAGCGCGCTGGGCTATGTCTGACTTTGGCCGGAGTTCAAGTGTCACAGACATGTTACACAGTCTAAAATGGCGCAGGTTAGATCTCCGGCGCACTGACTCTCAACTGTCCCTCATGTATAAAATTTCTAACGACCTGGTTGCAATCCCTATCCAAGGAAATCTCCTCCCTCTAACTAGGAAATCCCGCAATTATCATCCCTTGTCTTACAGGTTAACCACCGCAACCACTGACTACTATAAGTACTCCTTCTTCCCTAGGACCATAGTCCTATGGAATAGTCTCCCACCTGATAAAAATCATAATTCCTCCATTCCTACCCATGATCAGTTTAATGCTGCTGTAAGCTGCATTGATCATGCCCTACAATAACCTGTCCCCACCCCTGTTTTTATCTTTTATTCATTAACATAATCATTCCCCCATTTCTCCTATTTTGACCTGTTTCTTTTTTTTTGCTAACAGTCTTTGTGGCGGGGGGGATTTGGGGCCCACGAAATTGTCTAAGTCCCTGTAAAGGGTTCGACAGTACAGGAAGATAGATACATATATTGGAAATGTTGAACACCTTTAAACAGATACATATACTTGCACCACACCAGGAATGCACTGATCTATTTTGGCAGTGGCTAGGTAGCCGTGACCGGCTATCTAGTCCTTTGGTCTAGGTGGCCGGATCCGGCTACCTAGACCAAAAGGCTAGGTATAGCCGTACATATATTTCATATGATGCGCTACAGAGAATCGGTATTGAATAATCATTAAGGTACATAATTTGTAATAGTTAACTTGTATTAGATAAGGATCGCAGTAGTACCGCTACCTTGCCACTGCCTTCTTAAAGCAGTTAAATATGCCCAAAATATTGACCGTTTCTATCACGGTTTTACTTATACTTTTTTTTTACATATTCACATAGTTCATAGTTTCAGCTTTTATTTGATATCAAACATTTAAAATTCATCAAAAAATAAAGAAAATAAAGGGTACGGCTGTATTTTCCAATATTATTCTTACTTCGTATATAGAACGGCCGGATAATACACTTTTCAAAACAGTACAAGTTGCTCCGGTAATTTTGTTTTGAATAAACAACATTCAGAACTTTTTTAATGTTTGAGAAAAATAATTTTTCGCATTCACAAATTAATGAACATTACTCAGTCAGTGGTGTCAAATAACTTTGTAGAGCGGCGATTTGCAATGAAAATACCGCGGCGGCTATGTGTGATTCAAAGGATCTAAATGTAATAAGTCGCTTTTACAGGTGTATTGTGCCAACAATACAGCGATGAAAAATTTATGACTTGGGCAGCATGTATTAAACTGTTAGAAATGAAAAGAAACAAACATATGAAATATGTACGGCTACTTAGTCTTTTGGTCTAGGTAGCGCGCATGCTCTGTGTGTGCGTGATGTTTACATCCGGTCGTAGCATACGAATAGAGAGCAAACTTTGTTAGTGTAATATTAGGCCCGCAAAAAAACCCGCAGAATAAACATGTCCTTAGAATTTGACTCGCGAAAACTAATGTTAATTAACAGAACATACCATTTTCAAACAAAATCTACAGTGTGCCACATCATTTAATTTGTTTCTATTTGATAGGAGTGATAAAATATAATCGGGAGAAATATCCATGTTTATAACTGACTTTCTGTTTCGGTCAATGAGAATGAACCCGGAAGTATGCCTAAACGTTTCATAAAATCCAGAAACAACCGGCGTACGCCGGATTGCCGCAAAACCCGTCTCAACGCAGCGTTACCGGAGACAAGCTTTCCAGAGTTAAGCGGCGTACGCAGCATGTTTGTTGATGTTCATAAACCGTGGGAAACACATTATCGCGGAAAGGACTACTTACTCAAAGATTTTTTAAAAGCTGAGGTGCCTTCGGATATTTTTATAGCATTATTCAGTGACTGTTGTAGCTGGCCACTGAACCTGCAATGGGGCCATGCACCCATGTACTGCCCGCACTATACGTTGCTTTACTACAGACATTTCTATGGATTCTAACTATGTCAGTAAAGGTATGGATCCAGAAAGGCCCACGTCCAGAAAGGACCGGTCTTAAAAGGCCCAGTCCAAAAAGTACAAAATTCATATTGAAGGTAGTTCAAAGAGTGGATTTCCTAAGGTAGAACATCGATTTAAGGCAATAACCCATGTTGATACTATGGAAGTTCAAACGTTAAATTAAATTTCTCTGTCATATGATTTGTACCATTCGATCATTTTGAAATTCATTTAACGAAAGTATCTTCCCCGTATTTTCATTAATGCAGGAAATGATAGCTTTAATTATTTTTTGCATCGATAGCTATGTAAAGCTGACATTTATTTGAAGGGTTGATAAATAAATAAATCAAAGCGCTGAAGGCCTGGGGGCTATAGGTTAACTCCCCGAAAAACAACTTTTCACCTACGTGTTCTGCGTTGAATCTTACCTAAAGCGCGGGTCGAAATGTGCAGAGGACGAAATTCAATATATGACACAGAATGAATGATTCACAAATATATGGGTGACAGGGAAGTTTGTTTTATTATGAAATGTACGTTAAATGAAAAATAATCACATAGTCAACATTATAAAATGTTTAAGCCAGTACAAATAATTCGATCTGCGCTTTGTACAACTTCAAGCGATATGATCTGATGATGTGGATCGAAAATTATTGTGTACCAATGACAAGACCTTGAAACAGAAATAAACAAAGCAATACCAGCAATGAAATATAAATACAGTACTGTACAATGTGTATAACAGAGAAAACCAAAAATGATTCTGGGTTACCTTGTAGTTGTAATCAGTGAAACCGTTCACTGGGCCTCGACATGCAGCGTCCTCGATAAATGGCGGGTGAATTTGATCACGTTAGTTCCTTCTCGGGAATGTACGTAAATTATATCTTTTTTTAGAGACATTTATTTTTAGGTAAATGTATATGTTATCGTTCGTTAATAACAAAGTTGTCAATGAAATAACATCGGAAATTTGAAAATCAAACTGCAAACTCTTATATCGAGCTTCGTACGTTTTCGTAAATTTCCGTAAATATCCGTACTTTTCCGTGATATGCATATGATTATCTTCCGTAATCAGCTAACAGCGCATTAATTTCTTAAACAGAAAAAAATGTGTAATCAGCCCGTTAGCTATAACCTTCCTGAGTCGTTTAAAAAAAAAAACAAAAATAAACAAACAGGGTGCCACGTACCAAAACGCCGCCTCCCTAAAAGAGCCCCACGCACCCAGAAGGCACCACACACACACACGTACACACACACGACACACACAACACGTACACACACACATACACTACCAACACAACTAGCACAAAGCAAACACACGAGGACAAAACGAACAATTAAAGGGAACACCGTGCCTGCAGTCGTGTTGAACGGTGGGGGGGTGGTTTATGTAGTACTATTTTTATTTGTAACATGTTCTTATCATATGCGGCATTCAAACAGAAGATTGATCTGGTCTGTCTTGCACTACTTTCGCATAGCGCATGTTTACAGTTGTTATTCGCACATAGCACGGCTAAAATTCTTGCAGGGTTTGAAATGTGGTATACTAACTTAGGCCTTGGGGACTTTCAGTCCCCAGGCCAAAAAGGGAAAGGGTAGGTGGTGCTTTAGAAATTTCATTTAGAATATATATGCATTTTAGGGGGAACATATGTCCAATAATATTTTATTTTTACACAAAATGCCAATTTAGCGACTCAAAACTGTTCTTTGATGCTCGAAAATTCAGTGCAGTACTGGCCGACCAACTGAATAAACAACACGGACAGGTCCAGTTCGAATTAGCAAAACTGTGATGAAGCACTTGTCATCTTTTGTTACGTTGTTTATTGGTAGAGTGGTCAGTTTTAACATGCATGCAATAGTCGGTTCATTACATGCATATGGGAATTATCGTTATCTGCGTCATACCGAAGACTGAAAAATAAGGTTCTGATAGCTCCTTTGCCTTGCATTCTACATTAGAAGCTAGTATTATCATACACGAATGTTTTTCATTAAAGTGTTACATATTTTTTTTTACATAGTTTTGTTTATTACTCAGTGTTCCAACAAGCACAAAATATAAGGGTGCAGCACTCTGCTTCTGTTCTTGTGCACCTTGCAATTTTCTCTGCCACCCGCTGTGCCCTTTCTGACAGGACCTTTGCACTTTATTTTAATGTTAAAACCACAGGGTTCCTTTTCTATAAGACACCAAGTTAGATTAGTTGTATATATTTGCTGTTCAATTCTGCCATTTTAAGTGGTAAGCTTTACTAAAATTAAATGTTGCATGTATGACATGAAAATTACAGCATAAAATGTGCTGTTACTGTCCATTTTGGCGGTGTCTAACCAGGAAAAACGTGTGTCAACGGGGAGATTCACACGCAGTTATAACCTGTTGTCATTTATGCATTCATTTCTGAATGTAGCAAATTTCTAAAACTTCTAAACAGCGAAGATCATGAGCTGATTGCTTAAATGTAAGCTTTTTGAGTGACGCATCATCATGATATCAACCTGAACATTTGAAAATGTTACTTTGAAATTCCTTAACATAACGTTCTCACAATTCATTAACGGCATGGGTGTCTTTAAATGTGTTCCGTTGTCTATGAGAACAATGCCGATATTTTGGCCAGTTATGGATCAGACTTTGAATAATATTCGAACAACAAATTAATTTGGTTAGCAAAATTTATTCATGAATTAACGATAAGAGATTTACGATATCAAATTCATAAATGCATATGAAAATATCAACAAATAACATAAAAGTACTCATGTGATATGACAAAATAAAATATGTGATATGCATTCACCACTTTGTATTACTGTAAAAATATCCCTACTGTTTATTTAAAACGGCTATTGTTTAATCATTAGACAATCTATCTACATCTATATTTTAATCCCTGATAAGACCCAGTTGTTAGGCTTCTGGCAAAGGTGATAGAGATATATTCACCTTTAAATATATATGATAATGTCTAGCTGGTCTAAAGCTTTCGTAATCTAGACAGCTAGTATATACTAAGGCTTTCCTAGACTATTAAAAATGAGACGTTATTTTAATTTTTGCGCCTTAATGTTTATTCTAAATTTAGAAAATGTGTTATTTAACAATTAAAAATTAAACATTGTATATTTTGCTTAGTACGCTATTCTAACTGCACTTATAACAATCAATTTTATCATTGAACTTCTTTGAAGAAAATAAGTTTAAAAAAGAGTATAATTTCAAATGTATTAAACAACTTCTTAAAGCATCCTTTTTTCTTAAGGTTTCCTGATTTGGGACTTGAAAATAATTATTTGCAGACTGGTAAATATCTAATAATGAAATACAGACTGATTTAGTAAGACTTAATATTCACAACTGCACTCCTTTGGAAAAAAAAGTTTAAAAAAAGAATGTAATTTCAAATGTATTAAACGACTTCTTAAAACGTACCATTAAAGTTGTCATTTAACTTATTTAAGTAATTACTTACAATCAGTACAATTTACACATTGTATCATGATGGAGGGTGTGATAATACAATCAACGGATGCAGTTTAAGTAAACACCATCCTAAAAGGTGTTAAGATACAGTAGTCACATGTTTACTGTAGACGTCTATTGTTTTTCTACAAAGTTTGTAACTTCCATTGCGAATTGTAATACTTTTTTTATAATTAATACAATTATTTAGGTGTATTTTCGTGAACTAAAAATATAGAGCAGAAAGATATTTTAGAATAACAGAACATTCTGTTCCTCAACATATATGCCTTAGATGTCTGGTACAAAAAAATAATATGAATAAGTTCACGGACCTATATACACCTATGTGTATATAGGTCCGCGATAAGTTGTATTCTGCGACAGTAATTTAATCACATATAAACAGCATGTTTTTTAAATAAATACACTTTACTTTTAATGTCATTCAAAATTTCATTAGTACATACTTTCCACAATTTCTTTGCGCTATGTTTCATTGAATTGTTAAAAAATAAGTGGCATTGCTTTTCTTTGCAATACTAAGAGTAGACTCGGCCTTTATTAAAATTTGAAAATAACTCAAAAACATAACCAATATTTGAAGGCCGGTAAACTTCCGTTTTACCCTTTCAATTGTCAAAAGATTGATATTTTTGGTAACTGCAAATAATAAACTTTTAAATGATAAAAAAATGATTTTGTTGTATTACGAATTAACATGCATGGCCGTATTTTACATCTGCAAACACCGAGACATATTCAATTGCAAAACGTATCAAAGTGTGTACTCCTGTAACTTTGTTTGTTATTTGACTTTTCTCCTACATATTAACCATGTTTATAAATTTCAGAGAGTATACTTTCATATGATACCAAAATATGTTTACGTATTTCAGGAATACTATATACGGTTCCTGCGTATTTGTAGAAATAATAGGTACGGCCGTATATTTACTGCTGCAAACACCGAGACCTGTTTCACTGCAAAATGTATCAAAGTTTTTTCTCCTGTAATTTTTTGTTATTTGAACGATTTTTACATATTTACCAACATTATAAACTGGAGAATGTATACTTTCATATAATACCAAATTCAATATGTTTTATTACGTATTTCAAAAAATAATAGGTATGGCCGTGGTTTTCATTCATAAAAATACAGTTAAATATGCCCGAAATATAGACCGATTTTGAATCTAAGTTTCTATCAAGGTTTTATTTTTAAAATCTTTTATTTACATACTCAAAAAGTTCATAATTTTAGCTTTCATTTGATACCAAAAATTTAAAAATTCATCAAAAATACAATTAAAAAAATAAAGGGTACGGTCGGATTTTCCAATATATTCTGTACTTGGTATATAGGACGGCCGGAAAATTCACTTTTCCGTTCTTTACTTATAGTTAGGTTCTGAACAAACGTGTCACCAAAGTCCCCGGATGCTGTCATTCGCCATGATGTGACCATGGACGAATTAATTGTGTAATATTGGCTTGAACGTTGATTACGTGATTTCATATGATAGAGAGAAAAGCTTAAAACAAGGTTTCAAAATAAACTTTCTTCATAACTTCTTTTTCAATGAAAGTTTTAACAGGTTTCGTAACCTAAATTTTTAATCTTCCACTAAATTTAAAGACCGTATTCACTTTGGATGTGACAGTTACTCGTGACATGAGTTTCTGTAGATGCGACCTTCCAGGCAGAATTAACCAACATACATGTTTGAAAAATTTGCAGTGTTTGAAATACTTCTCTTCTTGTTGGGTATTTAAAATTACACAATTCTTGGCTGTGTAGTCATACTAACCAGTACGGGTACCCGTATGTTATCGAATACGGGTAACCTCGAAGGACCAGTTTCAGTGACCCTAAGAATACTTCAGGCAGAATTACCAAATCTGTTGGGGAAGACCTATTATCTTTATGTATTACTTTTGCGTTATTAGTCCTTTACTTGTGTGATGTATAATAAAGTGGAAAATACTCTGGACAACACAATTATATAGTGCTGTTTATGATAGACACCCCTGTTTTGCACTTCAGATACTCAGCCGAACCTATTTCAGTGACCCCTACTTCATTTGTAAACTAGTGACAATAGCTGGTAATTTGCATTTGCTCGAAATTTACTTTCACAAACTGAAAAAAAAGATTAATACCCAGCGTGAGACTTGTTTATATTGAGATACAGAGCACATTCAATTTGATGGTTACACCGTATTATAAATACTATGAAGCACAAGGGGTGGGGTTCAAACAGTGGGCAAAAAATGATTTTTTTTACATAAAAATGTAATGATATTTAGTTGTCATATGCAATAAGAATCTGTTTACCATATCTCATAAAAATATGAAAACATTTCCCAACTTTTTTCAATAAAATCAGATCTGAAAGTTAGTCAACACCTCAGACCAGCCATTTTTCCATTTAAAAACTATAAGCAGATCATATGCTTTGAACATAACTTTTATCAAGAAGTTCTTATAGGTCAGCTATATATCCATACAAGCACGAAGAAAACAATACAACAGTCACTTCGGGCAAGAAAATTAGTTGAAATAATGTTTTTGACCACCGATCTACATCTCAACTTGAAAGAGTAAAAAAGTAATAAGAAAAAGGCCTCAAAAGTGGGGTTACCCTGGAAATATCAACCCAATGATTAAACTGTCTCTGTCAGCACATTTTCTTCCAATCTGAAGAAAGCTTAAATGGTATAGTTCACAACCCAGGTATAAATAGTTATCCAAAATATTGCAATTAAAAAATGACTGCATACTTTCAAATGGTCACTGTCTCACTGAAACAGGGCCATCACCGAAACAGGGCCACTTACGATATAGGGTTCAATTGATATATTGTATCGAACGTTCCTATATCCAGGAAGTATCAATCAAATCAAAAATGATAAAAATGAAAGTTTTTTGACCCAGTAGGCTTTGGGGAACGTTTGATATCGCGTTGTTGTACGCACAATTTTTACAGAAGTATGCTTAAATAGCCGACGATTATTCCACGGGATGCATGAAATTTTCGGGAAACTCGTGTCAAAAACTTACCACACTACACATATTGACAGCTGATAAAATGTGAGACGTTGTCTGTTTTATGCTCTCAACCAATTAGAACGCGAGGTTTTCCAATATTAATTACTGCGCAATTACCCCGATAATTAGGGTCACACGATTAACCGAAATACCGGAATACTACCGAAATACCGGAATACCCGCAAAAATCAGGATTGTACACAAGTTTTAATTAAGAAACACCTGTATGCTGTATCATTATATTTTTCGAAAATATGTCATGAAATAAATAATATACAGTCTTTACTTCGTGCTTTTTCCCATTCATGTCGTAATTAAATCGCGAGTTTGTACTTTTACTTTCTAACTTGGTGACGTCATTCTATAAACTTTTCTCGCTTGATCATAAAACGTAGATGTATACAAAAGTCTATATTTTTTAAATGAAATTAAGGGCTGCTTCTACCATTCATATGAAATTAAGTGAGTACAAACCAGCATAATGTTCGTGGATTCTGTTGAAAGTCCGGTGTAATCGGACATGAGAGTTTTAAATACATGTACATTTATTGAATATACTGATCTTCAAACACAAAACTGGTTTGTAAGGCATGTCTGTTTTCCTCATAAGTTGAAAAGAATGAGAACAGTAAATTATTTAATATTTATCAATTTTTAACATGCTTGCTATTAGACCTGCACTGCGGCGTGTCTTGAAAGCACGTGGCTTTCTCGTATTTGGCGGGAAAATTTTGTGCGGGAAATCGAAAGATGCCTACAATCAAATGTTCCGACACAACAATGTCATATGTTTATGCCAAAGTAATTACGTCATTGCAAGCCGAGTGTTCGTTGCTGCATAACTTTTCATTTAGCACGCCGCAGAATTTAAAAGATATTTTTTTAAAGATAACCTTGCTTCTTATATTCATGACACAAACAGACTGGGAATATTTTAAAATTAAAATAAGTCGTAACATCAAATTAACCGCGTGTTTTAATCATTAGCTTGACTTACATTTAGACCTACTATACATGCACCTCAAACAGGTTTTTAAAAACTGATTTGTTTGTAATGTGCTTTTTGGGTCCACCATCCTCGTACGACCCGTTTTGAAAACTGAATTACAAAATAGCCTTTTTAAAGAGTCAAGTTAATCAAAGGTGATGACAGATAATCAACGTGGCAGCCTAATATGATGATGCCCCAATTAGCAATAAACAAGTGTTGATTGGAATATACAAACGATAAACAGATTAATTTAGTAAATGTGTTTGCCTTAGGGGTAAAATGAAATATCAAGATTTTTAAAAGTCGTTAAGGTGCTGGCTAGCAATAAACAAGTAAATTTTTTTATCATTTCTTATGTTCAGTACACTTGATATGATACTAAAACATAATTTCACTAATAAGAGCTTGAAATAGTTTCATCTGTAGTTTTATAACGGACGCATGTACACAAAAATGTATGAACGGTATATCTGAATTATGATACAATAATTATTTAAAGGTGGTAAAATATATAGCAAAATAAAATAATACCAGTATCTTTATTGCATCAAACATTATTATAATGTTTATAACATACAGTGCACATACAGAGACAAGACATTGAAAAAATAATTATGGCATTGCGTTGTCACTATTCGAAAATTCATTTAGATAAACTTTTGACAGAAGCTATCTGTCATATTCGATCGGTGGTAATAACATTAGGAAAATATTAAAGCTTCGGCATGTATACTCGTATGGGAAACTTAATGAGAAATTGTGATTCTTGATAATAATTTCGTCCGTAGGACCTTTTTAATTTATGTGGCACTTGTCAAGTGAACATAGGCGCTTATTTTTCTGACGTACTTAACCACAAGAATACAGCATGGAATGATGTTTTCCAGCTACGGTATTGTTTTAAAACATGATTATTTCATCGTCGTAGGAAAATATATTCGAAAACGGGCAATGTTGCAACACAATGAAAATACGTATATAAATTTCTCAGTTACTTTCAACGGGGAGCCACGTGTGAGGGCGAAGTACAAATGTATTAATAATAAAAACAAAATGTTTATGGGTTGCATGTCAGTAAAGTCTTTCTAATAATTTGACGAATTATCTAATTTTGTATCGAGAATTTGCGTGATTCATCTTACTGGTCGTACAAAGCAGCGTTCACGTCGAATATACCATATCGGGTGTGAAAACACAAAGTTTAACTATGATGTGCATGAGAACACGTCAATTGTAAGAATTTGTGGCATCAATTGACGATATGTTTCGATTCCCGCAAAATAAGTATCCAGATGTTTGCAATTCTCCGTCGGCGATTCAAGTAAGAAAAAAAAAGGTTGATAAATATTTCAGAAATGTCGAGTAACACTTTTATGCCAGATGAATTATCCAGTATCGTTTGATAAAAATATTTGTCTTCATGATTTCTGCCGCTCCTTTGATGTTCGGCGAAGGGGGGGGTTTTTTTTTGAAAATAGCGGATCGCTTCAATAAACAACCTCAATATTTCACGGGGAAATACACAAACTACAACCTGATAATTTAATGATTTACAAAATATCTTCCTAATACATGTCATGATCAAATAATAGACGTAAATACATAGATTGTAAGATATTACTTTTTTCTCGGGTATTCCGGTATTTCGGTAGTATTCCGGTATTTCGGTTAATCGTGTGACCGGTATTTATATGTGTATATTCAATTTAACTGTTTAATTTGCAATGTGTGAAGTCAAAATGTACTAAATGTGTTTTTTGATGCTTAAAGCAGGGGCCTAGCGAGGGGGCGACTAGGACGACAAAGTCGCCTTTCACACCTAAACTTCGCCCATTGCTTTTGACAAAAGCGAAATTAACTTCGCCCAAAAATATCTCAACTACCCAGAGTTCCGTATTTTACTAACGAATGATAATTTGATGAAATGTGGTCTCATAGGCAAAAATATTTCAGCACTGCAAGGGTATATATATATTATACACCAGAGCCATATGTTTAGTACAAATAAAATCAAGAGATTTGGTAGAATATGTAGTCAGTGACTTTTTACACCCATGTATCGATATATCGTCGATATTTCTAAATCGATATATCGATACAAAAATTTTAATCAATGACGTCCCTACCCATCTGTTATTTTTCACAAAATATTTTACCAATAGATCTAGAAAGAATTTTAAGTGTTGTTTTGTATTCGTTTTTTAATACATGTACCATGCTGACTACCGGCAGATATTGTTTTCATCTAACTTACAAAGAGATAATGTATTCGTTGGCAATTGATATGACCATCAAACTTGACCATTTATTGGAACAAAGACCTTAACAACAGCTTAATAGGTCTTTGAGAGTGTACTTCAAAATCCCCTTGGTCGAAATCCCCTTGGTCCAAAAATGGCATAGTAGTCATAATCCCCTCAATGAATTTTACAAGTGGAAAAGCATATATTGAATGAAAAAATTTACCGAGTGTTTCATTTGTCTCTAGTTTAACTTTACTATAGCAAATGATTGAAAAAAATTAAAATTATTGAAATTAAAATGTAAAACATTAAGGGGATTATGACTACTATGCCATTTTTGGACCAAGGGGATTATGACCAAGGGGATTTTGAGTGTCTCCCATCTTTGATTGTAATGACAGTGGAGGGGAAGGGGGTGTAACTGCATGTTATTACTTTCCAGTTATGTGTATGTTAAAAATGTTTTGTTCAAGCAATAAAAATGCTTGAAAATCAGTTTCTTAACATCTCTTGTGTCTGGATAAAGTCTCACAATAATGGCCAATCTACTGATTTATCACACAACCATTTAGTTGTTTAAGATGTACTTTCAAACAAACAAACAACAAAAATCTTGCTACTCCCTCACTTCTCCTTGTAGACTCCAAACTTCTCCCTGTTTTCAGCTCAGGGAGAAGTGACTTCTCCCTAAAATTTTGCTCTAGCTAGGCCCCTGCTTAAAGTATGAATTTAATAAAGACCATCTACTTTTTAAGATTTTATTTATGGTTTGCAAGGCTTTTCCTATTCTCTGCTGTCGAAATTTTAATTAGAAATTACATGTAGTGTTGTAACGGGATGTGAATATTGCTATACAATACATTAGCGCTGGTGGGCTTGTGCATTGATATATTAAGCCCCAACATGACAATGACTGTCTGCAACCAAAACATAAATTAAGTGCGGTACATATATATTGAATTAATGTTGTTCATGTGAAGTAATAAGTTAACTGCACTGTCACAGAAACTTAAAGCGTCTACCTGATCTAGGTTTCTTCATTGCATGACAATGCATGTGGGATCAAAGCATAACTGTTAAATTATGGGCAATTCGAAATTTCGTCGTCCGTCAAAGATCGGTTGTTGTCTGCTTGTTAATAATCAAAAGAAGGCGGAGCTTATTTGTCACTTCCTGGCCATCTCGGTCTTTATCAAAGACATTAATTGATACACAATCATAAAGCTGAAAATAATAGACCTTGGTGAATTTCTTTGACAGTGTTTGAATCAGGTTAAGGAGCAACCAAATCTAGCACAACTCTGTGTAATGCAATTCACAGATTGCCAGCGATTAAAAGACATTTCATGTATACCTGTTTGTCTGATAAACACATGTCCTTACTGAAATTAGCACATTCTTTATTGAATTAAAACTTACTTAAACTCAACTAGCACTGATATTGATTAGCGTGTTGAAATTTTAACTTGCAAACTGTTATGGATGTAATTTTTTACTGTACATGAATAGTGGGGGGGGGGGATAATGAAAAATAATAAGCTTCCAGTGTGTATTAAAGCTAATCATTATTTGAACATATTTTGGGACAAATTTTTACGCCCCCAAAAGTCACAGTGATGATCTAACGGCTTTGAATTCTGAGGGCACCTCGAACTCTGAGCGGCTATTTTTAGCTTGGAAACAGGTGGTGTAGAATTTCTTTGTTTTTTATAACAGGTTACCTGCACAGACTTTGAGAGCAATGAAATACCTACACGCCAATGTATTTGTCTTGGAATATCTTTGAACTCAGAATTCAAAGCCGTACGATCATCACTGTGAAAGTGGGCATATGAAAATCGCACTGTCCGTTTTTCTGTCCGTCCACACCCCCAAAAAGCAGGTTCAGTGGCTATGGCAACAATAAGCAATAGTAAATTCTCTTTGCTTTCATTCATTCCATATGTATTATGTGGCGATTTTTGGGCTTATGTGGCTAAAAAGTGCAATAGTGAGAACGAAACAATAGTTGCACAACTGCCAGCTTTTAGTCCGTCCATGTGCCTGTCCTTACATTTTTTCATGTCCGGGCTGTAACTTTGTCACACATTGAAGGATTTTAAAATAACTTGGCACAGATGTTCAGCAAATCAAGATGATGGGTCCCATGCAAGACCCACGTTCTTACCTCAAAGGTCAAGGTCACACTTAGAGTTTGAAGGTAATAGAAGCCTGTATATATGCATACATTTGTATGTGGTCTGTAACTTTGTCATGTAACGATTATTTTTGAAATAACTTCGCACAAATGTTCGGCAAAACATGACAACATGTCCCATATAACACCGTTGACCCTACCTCAAAGGTCAATGTCACACTTGGAGGTAAATTTAATGGAATCCTGTATGCATGGTAACTCTGTCATGCATTGAAGCCAAGGATTTTGAAATAACATGGCACAATAAAAAAAAAAAACTATCGTATACACAGACTGTGAGACACCTCTTTTGGGGCATTCTCATGAGTTTTTATTTATTTTTGTCGGGGGGGGGGGAGGCGGGGGGTGTTGGTCAATATGAGTTTCTTTCTTTTTTGTCTATGGTCAAGGTTTGTATGGTCAAGGTCAATGTTACTAAAAACAAATTTGCAGAGGTTCACCTTTAATGTGAAAAGGTATTTTCAGTAATTGTTAAATATTTTCATCTTGTAAATTTCTCGCTTGCATACTAAGCAGACAAGCTTCAGTCACCCGCAGACGGTGCTCTTGTTTTTTCATGCTGCTCTTGATTGAACATTGTAAAATTGTTTCTGTTAACATTTCTAAAGAGGACATTATGGTACACAGCTGAAATGCAGTGAATGTCATATATTGTTACAGAGCTACTATACAATAAAGTCCATTAATTCTTTATGATATCAACCTTTGGAAGAAAGTATATTGATTGTGTCAGGGGACAAGTAAAATTTTCAAAATGGTGACTGAGTAATCCGTTAAGTTTCATTTCATAAAACAGTTCTATGGTTTCAATATTTCAAAGTCATCCTCAGTCTTAGGCGGGCAATAAAGCAACAGTTGGTAAACAGTCATTTCAGTGAGCTGTCTTACCATATTTTGATGGGGCTTTGTTTTGTATTTTTTGGTGCATTAGTCAAAAGGCTACACAACCATGGGCTGTGTGTGTATTCAAGTGTGGCAGCTTCTCATGCAGCTTCTTGCGGAAATCGCCTGCATGTTACAAAATATATTAAGAAGTAACTACACTGGAACTCAGACCTGTGAGTTATATATTACTATCTGAACTATATACAGCTTTGATCGATGTTGAAATGACAGATGGACACATGAAAATATAGGGGGAAAATGTATTTTTCAGGTTTTGAACACTGACTTAGACCAAATCAATGAGAGTTCTTGAGAAGGAAGTGGTATCATCCTACAGTATGGGAAAGAAGAATAAGCACAAGCTTAGAAAAAGCATAGGAAATGAGAACTCTGATTCCTCAGAGGAGGTGTCTGGTACGATCATTATATAATATTTAATAAACCATGCCAACATTTTATTTTGACAGCATACTTAATATTATACATTTTCGTTAAATATGTAATTTATATTGTAAATGCGACAGACATGAATTTTATATACTGTTACTATGGCAGAAGACTATAAATTTCCCCTGTCCTTGTAATGTTTATCAGTCTGCTACTTGGGTTTAAATTAAATTGAAGATAAAGTGTAATGTTGGACTACAATAACAGAGATATGTGCTGTACATGGATATGTTGCTTACTAAAATATTCTCAGAAATTTAATAAAGAAGTGTAATTTGAATTATGAATTCAAACTGAAATGAAGTGTTTATTGGAAATTCAGAATATCCTTTGCTTGCAGGAAGCATTAAGTAAATGCTATTGTATTGCCACTATTGGACACCTGTTGAATATTCTTGAAATTGCATTATTGCATTATTATCATTAGTAGAGAAGAAATAGCAAACAAGATGTTTCATATGCAAAAAAAAAGAGAATGCAGCAGTGCATGTGTCGATAGAGAAATTCTATGCAAATTTTCTGTTGATTTTGTATTCAAATTTCCTACCTTTTTGTACGCTATTGCTTCTTTTGCTGAACTATTCAACCCATTGAATGAGCTTGAACATTGAAACAAATTTTACAAATTAAAAAAATTCAAAGGTAAATTCAAGACAGTTTGTAGATTGTATTGAAATCTGGTGTAACTTAATTTAATAGGTTAAATTGTCAGGTCTCTTGAAAATTGTAATTTATACTTATAAAATTCATGTTGAAGGTTTATTCAATAATGAATAAATCACTTGATTGGATGTGATCTCATCTTTGTTTGTGTTGTAGGTAAAGGATGTATGCATGTAAACAAAGCTGTGAACTTCAGCACTATGAAGAAAGGCCTTGCGAAACAAGCGTTTGCGGAATGTGCTGTAAGTAGGACATGACTAAATACAAGTAAAGAAACTAAAGTCAAGGAGCTCACAGAGGCACCCTTGATTGTGTGAAATTTAGGGATAATCTTTGGTTGAGTGGACTTGACACAGGGTTGTACTAAATGAATTGATATCAAATAAGGTTATGTGAAGTATGTGAAGAAGAAATGTGTTCATTGTATTTATGAATGGTGTAAAGTAGTTAATACAAATTTTAAGTTTTACAAACTCAGTGGAAAAGCTGTTTTTTCTCTCTCTCAATCTCTGTGTTGCAGTTTACACTTGTTGAATACATTTGAGTTGTTATTTAGTGTTGATAAATCAAAGTGTGTGTTAGATATTTTTATGTTAAGACTGCTAGATGAAAACAAAATATTACTGAATATTCCATTTCTGGTGACAGGGTTGTGCTAAAGATGCTGCCAAGAAAGGTGAACCTAAGACATTGATGGATCATATAGAAGGTGCTACAAGCAGTGACTTTATAGAGGAGGTGGAACAAACATTGTGGGTGTGTCTGCAGTGTGGAAATCAGGTACATGTGCACTAATCTTAGTAAATTGTGCGGTATGAGTATAACATATATGGAGAAATCAAACTACAGTGTCTCCTCTATGGCCAACAGGTTCTAGTTTGGTAACTTTGGCAACAATGTAAATATGACCTCTGGCTAAGTCCATTGGTGATAATGTTCATTTGTCTTCTATTGCAGTATGTCCCTGTGATAAAATGGGATTAAAAAAAGAGATTTGTGTTATTTCAGAAACATCAGGCTGCATTGTTCTCCCATATGAATGACGATCTTGTGTCAGTTTAGAACAATCTTAAGAATACACAGTTTAGACCTTTCCCATTGGAGCAATTAGGCTCAGACATAATACAACCCAGTAAATAAAGTGATTTACTAATAGCCACAGTTTTAAGAAGTAGAAGAAACATTTTGCCTGTTTTATATATCGTTACAAATTTAATTTTACAAATTTCAGGGTTGTGGTAGAACAAGCCCAGAGAAGCATGCCCTGAAGCATTACGAGACACCAAGGTCATCACAACATAACGTAGTGATAAACATGTCAACATGGACAGCCTGGTGTTACGATTGTGACGACGAACTTCCGATAGAGAAGCACAAGAAAGTTGCTGAGTGTATGGAACATATAAAGAAACTCGCTTCTGTACCTTCAGTAGATGCCTCGCAAGGTTTGATATATTCCATTTGATGTCTTTAATGATATCATTTTCTTTCTTTTAATATTTCCAGTTGACTTCAAAAATGTAACATTGATATATTTTAACAAAAGAAAAGTATTTTTATCAACTAGTACATGATTTTTGTTTAATTTAAAGTGACATTATACGCATCTTACTGCACATAGTGTATTTTTAGTGACAGTTTTATAAAAGCAATTTTTGGTTGCTGTTCATTTAAATGTGTAAAATTAATGATTATGCTGCATTAGTATTTGAAGTTGGTGCTTTAGATATAAAAAAAATGGACTGATAAAAGGATAGTTGATTGTTCTGTAGTTGATGTTTGTAGAGATTTCGGCAGTGGAAGGGAAGCAACTCCTGCATGCAGTTGTTCTTTTCTTAAATTGACTCTCCCAGTCAAATAAGAAAATCAATATTTGGAAAGTTATTATTTCATACTGGTAGCGTGAATAGTTTGGTGTATTGTGTTAAAAGCTATTATTTCCTCTACGCCTTTGTACACACACCATTTTCAGCTGGATTTTTACTTGAAAAAAATGCGCATAATGTCACTTTAACAATTTTAAATGCGATGCATATTTCAGATGTTTACTCAGTTTATAATATTTTAGGTAGAAACAACAATGGTGGTTTGATTTCGGCAACAGATCCCATACTAAACAAGGGTCGGCCACTTTCTGGTAAAGGGGCCGCATTAGGATGTAATAAAGTGAAGGTCAGTAAGTTTTGAAATTATAGAAACTACTACAAAATCTAATTACAAAAAAATTTGAAGATTTGTATGTATTCTCAATACATTTTTCAAAATACAGATTTTCTAACAGAGTATTATAAAACTCGAGAATTGTTTGGATGTAGATTTATTTTCATATCTGTAGGCCACAAACTGGTTATATATTACAATTTCCACTAGCAAATTGAGATTTAATTGCATGCAGGTTGAACATTTGATTGAGAAAATTAAAGTGGAGTGTTTTCTGCTTCAGGGATTAAGTAACCTTGGAAACACATGTTTCTTCAATGCTGTAATGCAGGTATGTCATTTTAGCTATAAGCATGATTCTATGCTTCTGTAGTGTATACTTTGTAATACATGTACTTAAAAGTGAAAATGTTTTATTTGTTTAAATATTCATTGTATAAAACAGCTACTGCAATTCTCTATCTATATAGCTAAATCATCGAAGTAGTTGGAGTTCTAATGTTTGAGGCTTCAATGTATATTTTCCTAGACATTAAGACTATGGTTATCTGGAAACTTTCTGTTTGTAGCTTTCAAAGTAAATGTTGACACGTTTATAGGTTTATTAAAGTTTTTACTGAATTAATGTAAGTATGTCAGTAATTTTGTGAACCTTATTTTCCTTTGACTTTGGCTATCCTGAAACACTTCAAGATAATCTCTGTTTATCTGTCCTATGTTATTTTAAGCTTTCTAAATGGCTTTGAATATGAGTTAAATATCTTAGAATTTTAACTTCTCTTGTCTTGAGTGAGAACACTAGAAAATCTTCATTTCTGTCCCTAATACTTCTGTATTTTATATGTGCCCAGGACAACTAATGATCAATAGTAGTCTAGGTTAATTCTTTAAATGCTTTTCAAGAAGTAATTTATGGTGAAAATAAGTTGCATTTTAATGTTAAAAGTATTGCTTGCAGAACTTGGTGCAGACCTACAGCCTTGAGAACTTGCTGTGTGAGAGAAAGAAAGGCCATCCACTTCAGTTACACAGTGATCTATTTATAGATCTGGAGTCCTGTAGCTCCAGTGATGAAGGGGAGCATGACAGGAACCAGAAAAATGTTTTGAAGGATTTGGTAAGTGGTATTTCATAGGTTGCAAACATTTTCATGGTGATTTATATATGCTGGAAAACAAGGAAACATTCTTTGCAGTTGTCTTAGAGATAAATTGACATGGTAAAGAGAGCTGATTATGGGCAGGAGAGACAAATTTTGTTTATATTGTTTGTACATGCACATCACGAGGCCTAAATGGGATAAGAAATATTGATTCAAAATTTGCTGTTGCAACAAGAAATTACTGTCTCGGTTCATAATGTAATAAAGTTTTGAAGAAGTCAGTTTGTGTGGTACTATAAGTGATTGACAGGTGTTCTGAAACAATCAGCATTTTTCCGCTGTATTCTTGAACTTAAATAAGCAATGTTTCAATATGTATTCACCTCTAGACATGGATAATTTGAAAAAAAAGAATGTCTTGGTAGATTAAGAGGACAAAAAGTACATGATCAGTCCTTGGTTTGAGCCCATCTACCGACCATGTCTCTTTATTTGAGGAAAATGGCAGTTTCTTGCAGAGGATAGGGATCTAGTACAGGGCCTTAAGAAGTTAGTTATATTGCATGACTGAATATAACTGAAATACAATTGAAACAGGCATTAAACACCATAAAAAAAACGCTCGGATCAAGTGTTCAGTGGTACAGAATGATTAATGTCTGAAACAGGAAAAATGAAAAAATACTTCTTGCTTTTCCTTGTTTGCTTGTAGCTCATGCTAAAGATGTGCATAACCAAACATGAAAGAATCCAAAGGACTCATTGAATTACTATTTAGTTACAAGCAAATAATCTGTATTTTGCCAAATTCAACTAGAAAGGAAAAAAAAAAGAAAAAGGAGAAAAAAAAAAAAAAAAAAAAATAAATTAAATTTTAAAAAAAAAATAAAAAAAAAAAAAAAAAAATTAAAAAAAAAAAAAAAAAAAAAAAAAAAAAAAAAAAAAAAAAAAAAAAAATAATTAATATTTTTTTTTTATTTTTTTTTTTAATTTTTTTTTTTTTTTTTTTTTTTTTTTTTTTTTTTTTTTTTTTTTTTTTTTTTTTTTTTTTTTTTTTTTTTTTTTTTTTTTTTTTTTTTTTTTTTTTTTTTTTTTTTTTTTTTTTTTTTATTTTTATTTTATTTTTTTTTTTTATTTTAATAATTATATTAAAAAAATTATTTTTATTTTTTTTTTTTTTTTTATTTATTATTTAAAAAAATTAAATTTTTTTAAATATTTTTTTTTTTTTTAAAAAAAAAAAAAAAAAAAAAAAAAAAAAATTTTTTTTTTTTTTTTTTAATAAAAAAAAAAAAAAAAATAAAAATAATAAAAAATTAAATAAAATAAAAATAAATAAAAATATATTTTTTTTTTTTTTTATTTTTTTAAAAAAAAAAAAAAAAAAAAAAAAAAAAAAAAAAAAAAAAAAAAATTTTTTTTTTTTTTTTTTAAAAAAAAAAATAAGGGGGGGGGGGGAAAAAAAAAAAAAAAATTATTTTTTTTTGGTTTTGGAAATAAAATAAAAAAAAAAAATGGGGGGGGGGAGGAGGGTTTTTTTTTTTTTTTTTTTTTTTTTTTTTTTTTTTTTTTTTTTTTTTTTTTTTTTTTTTTTTTTTTTTAAAAAAAAAAAATAATGGGGGGGGGGGAAAGGGTGTTTTTTTTTTGGGGGTTTTTTTTATTTTTTTGTTTTGGTTTTAACGAAGTTTTATTATCTGTGAGAGTGTTTGGTTTTAGTCCAAATGAAGCAAACCTGTCGAGTTTATCAGTTCAGATGAGCAGTAAGATACCAGACTCATTTAATCTTCAGACTATAGAATGGTTTCCATGTCAATCTTACGCACTCACAAATTATGATACAAAATTGCTTTTAAACATGCAAAATCTTAAATCAAATTGATTCTAGATTGTTGTGTTTATGAAAAGCATTTTAAAGTCTGTGGTTCATTGATATGAACTTCAATAGAACCTATTGCTGCTAAAATTAAAGCAGTTTGTGTGATTAGGGTTTTCACCTCCTTCAATAAGATACAGTAGTTCTTACATGACAAGATGACATATTTATTGAGCAGTAGGTCCTATTGCAGACTTAAAAGGAATAAAAAAGCTCAATTGAAAGGTTTTTGAGTAATTTTTACTCTATTTGAGTTTGGTTTGGCAGAAAGATTTTTGTTGTGAATTCACCAACATAGTAAAATAAGGTTATAATTTATTGTGAAAGAATTTGATTTTATTGTTACTGATAGTAAATTGAAGTAGTCCAGCTGACTTCATTAGTTTATTACATCAATGATTAGATCTGAAAGTACTGTTGATAGACTCTTGTTACAGAAACACTGTTGTTAGAGGGAAAATAGTAAAACAAATCAGCTACTGGTGAAAGCTTGGCAATGTTAGTATGTTTGAGTGTTGACCTGTGTATATTTTTTTTGTAGCCTGCTATAGAAGTTGGTACAAGTGACCCTGGCCCACTGACGCATGCCCTGGTTGTGTTTCTACACGACATCAATACAGCTTCAAGGTCCGGTTGTATCAATCCCAGTGCCCTGTTTGGACAGGTGTGCAAAAAGTAAGATTTGTTATATCATACATCAATACTTACTATCATTTTCAACTGTCTAAATGATGCACCAGTGTCAGATTTAAAGGAAGACCAAATACATTGTACGTACATGTAATCTGTTCAATTGCCATCTAGTTCACTGAAGTAACATGTTAGGTAAAATACAGCAGATAACACCTGATTTTGACCTCAGTTCAGACCGCAATGGCAATGGATTCCTTTTTTATATAAAATGGAAGTTTTCTAATGCTCTACGTAGTGGGGACAGCATTTTAAGTTGCTGAGACATAGAACTGTACAAGACTTGAAATAGAAATGTCTTGTTGTAACTGTTATTGATATGAAAATGACATGTATGTCAAACATTGACACTGCCATTGCACTGGAAGGAATAATCGAATGAAAACAGTCATGTTAAGATGTGAGATATGTTTATTTCAGGGCGCCCCGATTTAAAGGTATGCAACAGCAGGACAGTCATGAACTACTGAGATATTTGATGGACAACATGAAAACAGAAGAAATTAAGGTATTGATTTTTATATAGGTCTTGTATGTTTTACATTCTATTCTTTTGTCTTCAGTTATTAAAGTGAAGACAACACCTGGCATGAGCAGGTTTTAATGCATTTGTGTCTTCTGAATACTGTACAGTTACTCTATATGTATGTATACTGGTACGAAAACCAGAAGATTTGATTTCCTATAGCCTATCTTAATTTTTAGCTCACCTGAGTACAAAGTGCTCAAAGGTGAGCTATTGTGATCGCCTGGTGTCCGTCATCTGTCCTGTCTGTCGTCTGTCCACTCTAAATCTTGTGTATGCATTAGAGGTTGCATTTTTCATCAGATCTTCATGAAATTTGGTCAGTATAACTGCCTTGATGAAATCTAGGTCAACTTTGAATATGGGTCATTTCAGGTCAAAATCTAGGTCACCTGGTTAAAAACCTTGGGTATGCCATACAATTGACATTTACAACCAAATCATCATGACACTTGGTCAGAATACTTGTGTGGATTACCTGCATCACCAGGTCAATTTCAAGGAAAACCATGTACTCTTGAGATTACATTCTACAGCCAATCATCATATAAATTTGTTGGAAGGTTTGACTTGTCTAGGTCAAACAGAATGTTTGTGTTTATGATATATAGTTCTTAGTTGAAGTTCGGTAACATATGGTTATAAATAGGTCTCGGGTGAGCAATATAGGGCCATCTTGGCTCTCTTGATACATAAAATAGTGTCAAGAAATGGGTTAAATTCAATCATAGTTGGTCATTTATTAGCTCGACTATTCGAAGAATAAGGAGACTATTGCACTCGCCCCAGCGTCGGCTGTCGGCGTCTGCGTTGGTTAAAGTTTTTCATAAAGTCAAATATCTTGAATACTATCAAAGGTATTGACTTGAAACTCAAACTATATGTTTACCATCAACATCTTCACCTGAGGAAACAATCCCCATAACTCTGTTTTGATTTTTGACAGATTTATGCCCCTTTTTAACTTAGAAATTTTGGTTAAAGTTTTTTATAAATTCAAATATCTTGAATACTATCAAAGGTATTGACTTGAAACTCAAAGTATGTGTCTACCATCAACATCTTCACCTGAGGAACAATCCCCATAACTCTGTTATGATTTTTGACAGATTTATGCCCTTTTTTAACTTAGAATTTTTGGTTAAAGTTTTTATAAATTCAAATATCTTGAATACTATCAAAGGTATTGACTTGAAACTCAAAGTATGTGTCTACCATCAACATCTACACCTGAGGAAACAATCCCCATAACTCTGTTTTGATTTTTGACAGATTGATGCCCCTTTTTAACTTAGAATTTTTGGTTAAAGTTTTTTTTTAAATTCAAATATCTTGAATACTATCGAAGGTATTGACTTGAAACTCAAAGTATGTGTCTACCATCAACATATACACCTGAGGAAACAATTCCCATAACTCTGTTTTGATTTTTGACAGATTTATGCCCCTTTTTAACTTAGAAGTTTTGGTATTTGTTTTTGTAAATTCAAATATCTTGAATACTATATAAAGTATTGACTTGAAACTCAAAGTATGTGTCTACCATCAACATTATACACCTGAGGAAACAATTCCCATAACTCTGTTTTGATTTTTGACAGATTGATGCCCCTTTTTAACTTAGAAGTTTTGGTATTTGTTTTTTGTAAATTCAAATATCTTGAATACTATATAAGGTATTGACTTGAAACTCAAAATATATGTTTACCATCAACATCTTCACCTGAGGAAACAATCCCCATAACTCTGTTTTGATTGTTGATAGATTTGTGTCCCTTTTTATTTTGAATGTTTTGTTAAAGATAGAATACTATCGAAGGATTTTTTACTGTCAACATCTTCACCAATGTTTTTGATTTTTGACATATTTATGCCCTTTTTAACTTAGAATTTTGTCACAGTTTTTCCAGACTAAAATGGAAATACTCAAAATGGCTTTCTTTTGAAATGTCATAGAATAATTATGCAGCATGAAGCGGTCATGCTTTTTTAATTCTATACATATCAATTTTGAAAAGTTACAAAATTATTCATGATCAAATATACAAGGTCATGTATTTCTTTGAAATTATCCCCCCCATCCTTTCTCCAGTTGGCTTGCAGAATCCAGAGTAAGGCCTTAAATGCAATGTACATTTACAAAGGTCTTTGAACAAGTTTCATATCTTTGACCTTAATTCTTATAGACAATTACACAATACTCCTGTTCTTAGACAAAAACCCCATTTTACCAACAAGCTTTCGAATAGTCGAGCGTGCTGTCATGTGACAGCTCTTGTTTATGTCATGTTTACTTTCCTGTTACAGAGAGGGCAGACTGGAGTTCTGAAACACTTCAAATTGTCAGAAAATACTAATCCAAAGAAAGTTGATGAAGATGTCAAACTAAGAGTTAAAGGTAAGAGTGTCTTGTTTGCTTCAAAATCAGTCGTGCATATAATGTTACAGGAAGAGGTGTCATCTGCATCAGGGTTGGATATTGTATTGTATTTGCGAGTTTTTAGCTCACCTGGCTATGCCAGGGTGAGCTTTTCTGATCGATGATTGTCCGTCGTCCGTCAACATTTTGATTCAAATGACATCTCCTCTGAAACCTCTAGGCCAATGTTGATAAAACTATGCAGGAATGTTCCTTGCATGAAGCTCTACCAAAATTGTTCAAAGAATTCCATTCCATGCAGAACTCTGGTTGCTATAACAACAAATAGGAAAAACTTTAAAAATCTTCTCTGAAACCACAAGGCCTAGAGCTTAGGTATTTGGCATGTAGCATTGTCTAGTGGACCTCTACCAAGATTGTTCAAATTATGACCCCCGGGTCAAAATTGACCCCGCGGGGATGGTCACTTAGTTTTTGCATAGGCATATATAGGAAAAACTTTAAAAATCTTCTTCTCTGAAACCACAAGGCCTAGAGCTAAGATATTTGGCATGTAGCATTGTCTAGTGGACCTCTACCAAGATTGTTCAAATTATGACCCCGGGTCAAAATTGACCCCGCGGGGGTGGTCACTTAGTTTTGCATAGGAATATATAGGAAAAACTTTAAAAATCTTCTTCTCTGAAACCACAAGGCCTAGAGCTAAGATATTTGGCATGTAGCATTGTCTAGTGGACCTCTACCAAGATTGTTCAAATTATGACCCCCGGGTCAAAATTGACCTTGCGCGGGGGTGGTCACTTAGTTTTGCATAGGAATATATAGTAAAAACTTTAAAAATCTTCTTCTCTGAAACCACAAGGCCTAGAGCTTAGATATTTGGCATGTAGCATTGGCTAGTGGACCTCTACCAAGATTGTTCAAATTATGAGCCCCGGATCAAATTGACCCTGCCCGGGGGGTCACTTAGTTTTACAAAGGCTTATATAGTAAAAACTTAAAAAATCTTCTTCTCTGAAACCACAAGGCCTAGAGCTTAGATATTTGGCATGTAGCATTGGCTAATGGACCTCTACCAAGATTGTTCAAATTATGACCTTGGATCAAAATTGACCCCAGGGGGCTCACTTTTTACATAGACTTATATAGTAAAAACTTTAAAAATCTTCTTGTTTGAAACCACAAGGCCTAAGCTTAGATATTTGGCATGTAGCATTGGCTAGTGTACCTCCACCAAGTTTGTTCAAATTATGACCCCTGGGTTAAAATTGACCACTGGGGTCACTTAGTTTTACATAGGCTTATATAGGGAAAACTTTAAAAATCTTTTTCTCTGAAACCACAAGGCCTAGAGCATAGATAATTGGCATGTAGCATTGCCTAGTAGACCTCTTTAAAGTTTGTTCAAATTATGCCCCTGGGGTCAAAATTGACCTTGCCCGGGGGGAGGATCATTTGTTTTACAAAGGCGTATATAGGAAAACTTATTTGGTATATAACATTATCTAGTGATCTTCCACCAGGCAAGTGGACTTGTACCAAGGTGAGCAATATAGGGCCATCTTGGCCCTCTTGTATCATTTGCACCTGATAATCCATATGACCAGTGCCCCAGGAGAGGTTCCTTTCAGGAATAATCAGTTCCAGAGACACCCCCTGATTCTTTAACATACCCGGTATGCAGCACTGATACATTGAACTGCGGTTTTAGTTTTCAATCCAGAAGACCATTTATAATAGTTATGATAGTGGAGGAATGGGGAATTGAACCTGTGATCCCTGGATTACCAGTCCAGCATGTTAAACACTAGACCACTGATTGGCAGCAGTATTGCAGGGTAGATATAAAGGGAAGTCTTAAATATAAAGTCAATAATGTTGCGTCACTTGTCTAGTACAGCAGACAGATGGAAACAGAGTTGTCACATTTGTCTTTTTTGCTCAGTAACTGAAGAACATTTTTTAAAACTAAAGACAGTAGATTAAGCATGCTGATCTTGGCTTTTCGATACCCCGAGGATGTATTAGCCTAGGATGCTTAAACTTAGAAGGGAGTTTAGTTATGACCAAGAAGCTTGGTTATATTTAATAAATAGAAAAGGGTAAATCCAAGGTCACGGTCATGAAGACCTGGGACAGCAAAACAGTGAACAAAAAAAGAACATGAAGTGAAAGATCCTCAGACTTTATAGGGAGGTATAAAATTATTATGACCAATAGATGACCCTTGTTGAATAGGAAAGTCAAATAGTATCTGAACAAAACTGGTAATGATCAGTTTTCAATTGACTTGGAGAGTCAGCAGTGTAACTTACCTTGTTAGGTCTGCTGACTTAGACATAAATATCTTGGCTCGGGATTATCATTTTTGTCCCTGCTGAGTGGAAACCAGTATCTTGGCTTTTGAGCAATAATTTAAGTTCAGAACTATGATAATGATATACAGTCCTTTCCTATAATGATTATACATGTCAACAAGTCTAAGGACACTATTTTATTCCTTGTATAGCTGCAGTTTGTATTTTTTTGTTCCCATGCTCACTTAAACTTTTTAATTTTCAGCGTATGGACGTCAGATCAAGCACACATTTGTCGAGTGTCTGTTTGGTGGTCAGCTGATTAGCACTGTTATATGCGAGGAATGCAAATATGTAAGTGTGTCAGATACAGTTCACTCTGTATATAACAACTCTGACTATAGCAAAATTCCAGATATAAGGAAGAAATTTTCTGGGCATATTTAATCCTTTATTTCATACAAAAATGTTATATGGCTATAACATACTCTGGATATAATGAACACATTTAAATGGTCACAAGGACTTTATTTTGTATGGAGTTTACTATATTGCTAACATCCTTTCTTTCTTACTTTAAGGTTGTTTGTCATATGCTTAGGTCAATTAAAGATTACTGAGAAACAAATGGTAGCTAATTAATGTGTAACAGAAATAATTCTTTGAAAGTAAAATGCATCGAAGATAGTCGGTGTTTTATTTAATGGGATGTGATCTAGAATAATAACCACCACTTGACTTGTCATAAACTTTTTCACAGTACACAGTTGTTTACTGATGGTCCTAATAGACATCACCTGTTTAATAGTTTCTTATTACTACATTTCATTGGGCTGCTCTGTAGAAATTCTCCAAAAATGTAACAGCCATTGTAGACCAATATCCATTTACACATTGAAATAAGAAGGCAGACATTTGTTGCTAATTTGTATCCTATTGCACAATTCAAATGACTGTACATTTCTGATACTTTTCAGATATCCCAAGTTTTAGAACCATTCCTTGATCTTTCGTTACCAGTCACAGAGGAGAAGGTATACACATACACACATACATTCTTATCCATTCAGCAAAGTGTTTTTATAGATCTACTTGGTATACTGATGATTTTCATCCATTCTAACTTTGACAAATTAGTTATTTTATTTGTAAGATATAACTTTTTCTACATGACTTTTATTAAGACCTTGTGGCAGCAAAAGAAAAACGTGATTTACACAGAAAGTAACAAAACACAATGTTAGATGCTATCTTTTCTAGCCTCAACGACCAAACCAACTTCACAGCACAAGAAAAAAAGAATGCAGTAATGATATCAAAGAAGAAAGTGTTTCGAAAGGTGTCGATGGATTTGCTGCAAAAGATGATAAAGTGTCCAAACATCAATCAAAGAAGATGAAGAAAAGGCAGAAAAGAGATGCCAGGGTATGTTTCAAATACTTTTGTAGAAACAGAAGACTTGAATTCAGTATCTGAGATGCAGAATATTTTATCTTGATGCAGAAATTTTAACTACTTCCATTTTAGAAATAACTGACATTGTCTGATTTTGTGAAATACGAAGTAATAAAAGCTATTTGACAAAAGAAATTGGATTAAATTATTAATTTCCATATGATTTCTGAAGAAAAATGCAAAGTTATGCAGATTAAGTAAAAATGAAACTTATTTGAAAGAGTTCTTTGCTGATAGTTCAAAGAAATAGTGACTATGCACTGTTGAGAAACTTAGTTTGACTAAGTGCTTACAGGTTCCTACTTATTGTCTCCACAGCACAAGTAACACAATAATATCTATAACTAAATGCACAAATTTCTCAGTTATCTTACTCACAACTTTTTTATATGATTTCTGTTGAAAGAAGGAAAAGGTAAGGTATTTGAAATAACACAAGGTTTATTTTAAGTCAGCGATACATTTACAATTAACATCAGCTCTGAATAACTTTTGCAACAATTCAGCAAACAAATGTTTTATATTACAGCGTGCGGGGAAGAATAAAGGCACAGAGGGAGACGAGAAGGAAGAAGATAATGACGAGAAAGAGGAAGAAACGGAAGAAAAGGGGGAGGGAGAGACAGAGAAAAGTGCTGACCTGGAAGAAAAATACGATGCTTCAGGTATATAGTGGTTTATGGGAAAGTAGATATATATAAGCTCATAAATTATGGAATTGTTGGAACTCCATATCAGTTAAAGACGTTAATTTATTATGCTGTTTCAGTTCACTCTGCAATAGGGAAATTTTGCATTTAAGACATAAATATTCAAGTTTCATATTGTATGAAACAGACATGTTGATATAAAAAAACAAATAATAAGAAGAAATTAGATAATTGTTCAATTGGTAGCAAAATGGACCAAAGCAAGGCTAAGCTGCCAGTTTCCTGACCTAGAAATTTAGATGATGGTTTTCATAGATTTTAGTAAAGATAAGTTTTGAGGGTGTTTTAAACAAGTTGGTCTAAAAGAAATGTTACATTGATGGTGGAAGGTGTTAAATTTATGACATTTTGTACAAACTTTTAATTTTCATTGTAGATGCAGATGTTGAAGATAATCTAGAGAGTGATACTTCAAGATGTTATAACAAAACACTCAGTGATAGTATAGTAGGTAGTTTGGATGAGACCATTGTTGAGTCTCCAGGTGAACGACCCACCATGAATCATGAATTGGATATTTCTGCCTATAGACTGGATACCACTGTAGATAACGCAGACTTTGATGTGGAAACAAATATAGACAACTGTTCCAAGTCACATGATCAGTCACAGGACTGCAGTAATTCTTTACAGGCATCAGGATTGGACAAATTGAAAGTAAATGGACCAGTGAATGAAGTTGTTACAAATGGTTGTGAGAATGAGAATATAAATGTCACTTATACTTTAACAAATGGTTGCCTAAAGGAAAATGGTGCTCAAGCAGATGTAAATAAAGAAGAGACTGTAGTAGATGCCAGTTTTACCTTTACTTGTAATACCCTTGTGAATGGCGTATGCAATGGTGACATAGGTACAGATGGTGGTAAGTCTAGGGAGAAACTAGTCAATGATAGTTGTAAAGAAAACAACAAAAAGTTCGAAAGTGATACAAAAAATTCACAGCAAATCAATGGTGAAATTGTAAATGACACCACTATAGACAATGAGACGATAGAAAATGAGGAAGTTAGGTGTAAGTCAGACAAGTCAGTGAATGATTTGACTTCTAGTGTAAGCACTCTTAGTATAGGGGACATCTCAAGTAGTTTACCTAGTGATTTAAGTCAAATGACCCTCAAGGAAGGGACAGAAGAAGATAAAGAAAACAAAAAACATAAAGTTGAAAATCTAAATTTAGAAAATAAAACAGCAGGTGTTAGCACAGACATGGCAAACAGTGGAGATCAGCCTCTGGTAAATGGAGATATTCATGGGAATCTGAAGTGTAATTATATTGTAAGTTTGTCTCCAACATCAAAGCACAACAAATTCAAAGAGTTTCAGAAAGAAGGCCGCAGGAAGTCTGTGAATACTCTTGCTGAGAGGTAAATATTTAGACTCACCTTTATCCTGCTAAAGACAGTCTTTAATGATGGACAGTTACTGTATATGTTCATAAGTGTGCTCAATAGACAGTGCTGGCTTATAGTCTACACTGGTTATCATGGTAGACTAAGCTGACACTGAATAGTCTCAACTCCAGTGGATTTTCATTTTCTTCATGATGTATGCTATGAAAGTAGGTTACATATTTTATGCCTGTTATTGCATACTGTTCCTTAAAAAAATGAGAAAACGCTCATCGAAGGTATAGATTAGGTTGGAAAATTCTTTGTACAAGGTTTTATGGGCTAAAATTTAAACTTTGCATGCAAATGACGGGAATTAGCTGTAGTGCAAAAGGTTGTTTTGCAGAACAAGAGTTAATAGAGCTTAACAGTTAATTGGAGAGTTGTGGAATTCCCTATTAAACAGCATATTATATGACAATATTGTCGCAATAATCGAAAATCACATGGGACTTACTACAAAGTTATTTCTGATAAGAACAAAAGTAGAGAATGCATACAATATTTTGTTGAAATTTATGTTACAGGTATCACCCTACATCAGGAGAATGTTCGATCGAGTCTTGTCTGAACCAGTTCACTGCTGCTGAACTTCTCACAGGAAATAACAAATTTGGCTGTAAAAATTGCACCAAGCTAAAATACAAAAATAACCCAAATAAAGGTAGGTTGTATGTGCTTATTATTGATGTTCTTTACACTTTTTCCTCTTGACGGTAAGTGTAAGATCTTTGAAATCTTGTAATTAAAAGAGATTTTGAAAATTTTAAGAAAAAGAGTTCACCATGTGATGCTTATTTGCTAGTTATTGATTTTATCATAAATTTAAAAAAGAGAGGATAAATCTTGGTCGAAGGGCTGAAAAAATATACTGACATACTTGAGTTCATCAGTCATCATGGCGATGCAAAAAGAAGAATCACCTCTGTAGGCAAGTAGTTGCTAATTAATATGAATGTATTTTCTTCGAACAAAGCGGTCACATGATCATGTTGACCACAACTTGTTTACCTGTATTTGATTTTTATGCCACCCTTCGGCCGTATTAAAATTGCATCATCCGTCTGTCTGTCTGTCCGTCTGTGCGTCCCCACTTACAAATTCGTGTCCGGACTGTAACTCTGTCATGCATTGAAGGATTTAAAATAACTTGGCACAAATGTCAAGCACATCAAGATGACGTATCGCGTGCAAAACCCATGTCCCTACCTCAAAGATCAAGGTCACACTTGGGGTATGGAATCCTCTGTATATGCACACATTCGTGTCCGGACTGTAACTTTGTATTGCATTGAAGGATTTTAAAATAACTTGGCACAAATGTCTAGCACATCAAGATGACGTGTCGCTTGCAAGACCCACGTCCCTATTTTAAAAGGTCATGGTCATACTTAGAGTTTGAAGGTAATGGATTCCTCTATATATGCATATATGCACACATTGGTGTCCGGACTGTAACTTTGTCATGCTTTGAAGGATTTTAAAATAACTTGGCACAAATGTCTAGCACAACAAGAGGACGTGTCACACGCATGCAAGACCCACGTCCCTACCTCAAAGGTCAAGTCAATAGAGTTTGAAGGTCAATGGATTTTTCTATATATGCATATATGCACACATTCTACCCGGACTGTATTTTTGTTACATTGAGGTTTAAAATAACTTGGCACAAATCTACACATAAGTGTGTCATATCATGCAAGTGGGGGGGTTTTGGTTTACATTTGTGTCTGGACTATAACTTGAACATACTTTGAAGGATTTTAAAATAACTTGGCACAAATGTCTAGCACATCAAGCTGATGTGTCGCGTGCAAGACCCAACTCCCTACCTCAAAGGTAAAGGTCACACTTAGAGTTTATAGGTAATGGAATCCTGTATATATGCATACATTTGTGTCAGGATTGTAACTTTTTAATGCATTAATTTAATTAAATTGGCACAAATGTTCAGCACATCAAGACAATGTGTTGTCTGCATGAACCATGTTCCTACCTCAAAGGTCAAGGTCACACTTAGTGTTTAAAAGTAATGGAATACTGTATGCATTGTTACTCTGTCATGCATGGAAGGATTTTAAAATTACATAGCACATTTATTGAGCACATGGAGAGGACACAGACTGTGAGGCACCTCTTCGGGGGCATTCGTCACTTGTGAGGGACAGCTCTTGTTCTATATTCCTTATGCCCTGCTAACCAAAGGCATGTTTAGGGCTGGAAATGTGAATTGATGTGTAGATGTGACTTGGATGTATGTATGTGACTTGTAAATGTTTTGAAACTTTCAGAGAAAAAAGAAGCAGTCTACTCGAATGCAAACAAGCAGTATTTGATCTTCCAACCACCTGCAGTACTTACATTACATCTCAAAAGATTTGAACAGGTAACAATTTATAATTTTTTTAAAAAAGAAGATGATTTGGTACCTGAATGTTTTACTTTTGATGAATGAAGTTTTGATAACAGGAATGATATGTAGTGTGACAATTCAAACTGCTGTTCTGTTATGATTTAAAACATACTGTGAAATGTTGAGAGCAAGGGCTGGCATTATTTATGGATGAAACACTACTGAATGCCCCTTAAGTAGAAAGGGGATGAACTAGTAATAGAGGTAATTCCGCTTACATGACCAAAGATCTGTGCCATGCCTGTATTTAGCATAGCCTGTCCCATAACCATTTTCAAAACATCACCAGCACATTTACTAGAACAAGTGCTAAATTTGTGTAGGTAATACTGAAATTCCTACTGAAGCATTCCTTCCTTCACAGTTAAGAGAACAGTTGTATTTCCTTGGTTACAGTAGCATGCTAAAGCCATTTTGATCCTGTTTTAGGCACTTATATATCATGCAATGTTTGTATTTCAGGTTGGATTTAGCTCAAGGAAAGTAAACAGACATGTAGATTTCCCATTTGTATTGGACATTGCCCCCTACTGTAGCTCACTTACACAGGTACATCCTCTTATTACCTTACTGTAAACAGCTGTCTGAATTTCTGATTTTGATTCTCTATCAGATGAAATGAGCATTTATCTTCCGTGTCTCTCATGTAGATTGGCTACATTTACTTCATTCGTACTCCTGCTGTAAAAACTGTTAAGAGATAGATCCACAATTTTGCAGTGAAAATGTGTGTTTTACAATGGTACTTTTAATTGATGTTTAAAGATATATGAATGCAGTGTAATTTTGACTTTAAATAGACCGGAAAGATGGTAGAGTTTTATGTTGAAAGTTGCACTTGGCAAAAAACTGTTACAGTAACATGTTGTTGTTTTTTTTGTCACAATTTACTTCAGCTTGCTATTTGCAGATAAGGTTTATGATAAATTTATCTGAATGATAATGCATCATTTAAAGAAAATAATAGATAAAAAATCAACAGTTGTCAATGGCAGTAATATGTGCTGTTGGAAATCAAGGAATTAAACGTTATGTGAAATATATGAGAGTTATTGCTACACTATTTTACAGAAATTCGACCACAGTTGTACTAGGACTGAAAAATAATTTACATTCTGGATGAAAAAGTTTTTATTAACCTCTTACTGCCATACAGCCCTGTTTGCTTTGGAAATCACGAGCCTTAAGCTCTGTATATTTCCTTGTGATCAAATGTCATGGTAAAATGTAATTGAGGTATAGGTCTATTCTTGCTATAGTTCCTGTAAAGATAAATTAATTAAATTATATTTTCTAGGGTATAAAGCAAGGACAGAAGAAGATCCTGTACTCTTTATATGGTGTAGTTGAACACAGTGGTCGCCTCACATCAGGTCATTACACGGCATATGTCAAAGTGCGTCCAAATATTGGAACTCTCAACAACTTTCTGAATAAACACAATGTAACATTAAAAGAGTATCTTAACACATATGCACAGCATGTGATGAATGGAGATCACCAGGAGGTCGATATAAGTGATGATGTCAGCTTAGAGGGGCTGGTACCCCCAGGCCGCTGGTACCACATCAGTGATTCTCGGGTAAATGAAGTGACGGAGGCATCGGTAGAAAGAGCCCAGGCCTACATTCTTTTCTATGAGAGGATTTATTAGATATTAACATACATTAAAAAATTTTACTATTTCCTAGAAATTTCTTGCAAAAATCGTGTTTCTTTTTAAACACTCGTTTTTTACTTAAAATTTACTCAAATTATTGGTTTTCTACATAATTGTAAACATTAAAACTTCTTGATAATATTTCATCATTTTCCTTTTATCTAAGTGGGAATGTATTAAATGAACTTGCAAGAAGGGATTTTAAGAACAATACAAATACTTACGAATATTGGTGAAGTTAAGTGACTGCTTGTACATAATGAAAAGGGAAAAAACAAAAGAATTGGAAAAGATTTCGATGACTAGAGTGTGTAGTATAATATGCTGTTACTGTTATGAAATTGACTGTCTGTCACTGAGAGGAAAGTGACTTTTTGTGCAGATGAAGTGCAGCTGTACTGAGGGCTGATATTCTAATCAGCTATAGGCAAAGGTATTGTGCTGTTACATTTACCACAAACAGGTGTATGAATTTTATGGATCGATTCATTTGCATTTAGGTAGGATATGTGTATCATACTTTATTTATGGTGTAGAAGATGATTATGTAGATAAACTAATGATCACCAAACCATACCTGTTCCAATATATATCAGGGTTGCCACACTACAGGGAAAATGGTTCAACTATAGGAATTAAACTCCGGGAATTAATCCAACTGCCAGTTGGGTCTGGGAATTATTCCCAGAATTCCAAGTGGCATAATTTTTGACCTTATTGAGGTTTACTTACTTGTTGTATTCAAAATATTTAATTAATGTCATTACAAATCTCTGATCAGGTTTGTTTGTATATGTCGGATATAGCATTCTGAAATGAATGAATACTAGCCAAACTTTGTAAAACTTTCAGTCATTTAGTTCCTTGAAAAACATGTCAAGAAAAAGTGGCAACACTGATTTACATTTCATTATTATTGTTGCACATAAGTCTGTTTCAGTTCCATAACAATAAGAGCAATATCTTACCTAAAATCAAATTTATTTGTCTTGAATATTTATATGCCTGTTCATAGTAAATCTAAAAGTGAAATAGATAGTGGGTTTTTGACGGACAATATAATTTATCCGGAAAAAGTATTAATTCAGAATAGCTGTGATAACAAGCTGCTCATAAGTGATGTATGGTATTTTGTCAAAGTTTGTTCATGAACTAATATTAGGAAACTTTTTTTGTGAGACCAGTCTGAAATATCTGCCTTTTCATTGGCTTACAGTAATTTTTAGACTGGTCTTAAGATTTTTGTATAACCTTAAGGCTGGATGCCAGACTGATATTGGTTGGAAGGAGAATAAAGTAACTGGAGAGAGATCATAAATGCCATCTTTTCATACATTTAATAGTAATTTATGAAAGCATGAGTTGATTCTGTGCAACTTATTTATATGTTTGCCACATAGGGCCTGTACAACCTCTCAGGGAGGAGAAACAACTTACCTCTAGGGAAGGCCAGTAGTTGTCTTCACTCTTACCCTGTTAGATTTCTCAACTGACCCTGTCAGTTTTTCAGTAGCACATCATTTATTGTTATTTTTGGCAATTTTTATGTCAGTTTGTCACAATCTACAAGTAGGTTGATCCTCGGACGAGTTGTTTGAAACTTGAAGTAACTGTTAATCTTACCACCAATTTCCATTTACGGAAGTCACAAGTTTCTTTTAAAGAACTTTGAGTTTTTATTTTCTTGAATATGTACACTAAATTTAATAAGTATTTAAAAATGAGGAAATTCAATCCTTAGATTTAACCAACTGCTAGGTTAGACAGACTTATGAACAACTGAGTGTATGATAATACTGGTAGCAAAAGTGTCTGCCACTGACTCCATGGTCAAGAGGTTAGAGTCGCTGACTTGAAATCACTGTAACATCTTATTGATTGAGAGTCTTGGATATGAATGCTGCTATTGACCATGTGTTTTGAGAAAGTTTCTTATGGAGGGTAGTGCTCTAGTACTGGTTCTTCCCAGGAAGGATGGCTAGGTGAATTACTCACCTGTAGAAATGACCAAAATACGATTGAAACACACATTAAACTCCTACAACAACAACATCTGACAGGGTAAGAGCTAAAATACATGTACTTGTCTTCCTCTTATTGTTCATTTTTATCTTTCATTGAAAATTATTTCATGGAAAAGCAAAGAAGTTCAGGAAAGTTTTCATTGTTTTGACGATCTTTTGTTATAGTGTGTGCAGAGGCTTTATCAGGATAGAGCATTTCTTTCATTTACCCAAGAGTTTCAGAAATAAAGTCTGAACAGATGTATTCTGTTTTGAGCTGGCTTGTCTGTTAAATGCAAAATTGTATTTTTTCTGTTGACAGTTGAAAGATATCAGTACTATAATGACTTTAAAATCATTGCTTATTTTACAGTTGTTTTTATGCTGTAGCCAGTTACGCTCAGAATGTGGAAAGGGTGTCTTACCTTGCAAGTCTGTTCAAAGTTTTTGTTTCTGATCATTAACTTTTGAAAGGTTGCATGGATTTGATTTAAATTTTAAGTGTATGTTTATAATAGTAAATACAAGTCAAGTTCGATTTGTACAAATTGTTACAGGAGTCTTGTCCCCTTTCTGACTTAAATTTCTCCAAAAGGGTGGTTTCCCATCAGTAACATTTGAAAGGTTGCATGGATTTGATTCAGATCTTAAGCATAGGTTTTGGTTACAGTCTGTTTTTACAGGAGTTATGGCCCCTTTTCGAGTTCAATTTTTTGTTGCATTTCACTTTTTTTTTTAAAGAGTTATAGGGGAGTTGTTGGCCCTTTCCAACATAAATTTTGCTTAAACTATGGTTTTCCTTTTGCAGAATGTTTTCATGTTGCATGTCAATACTGTGCATGGTTATTTTGAGTTGATGGACATTTATATCATATCATATTCCATATGATCATTCTGCTGTTTCTTTTTCTGGTCATTGATAGTCTAGATACAATTTTAATTAAACAAACAAATTATATGCATACAGCAGAGATTACAGTATGCAGCTAAAGGCAAACCATACGCTTCTCAGAGCACATAGCGGGTGGCATCGTGTCCTATGGATACATGTTTAGTTTTATATTCAAGTAGAGGCAGCTGATTTATTTCATGGCCAGGTGCTTTAAGTAAGGTCGAGTTATATGTATAATTGCATGTAGTGTTTAAGGTTTGATCAATTATCAGTTTGAGAAAATCATTTTGGTAAGTCGTAAAGTAGTTGAAAGTTAAATACATATAATACATGGTGGTACATTGAAGCAGAAATCTTTGCTACGTTTCTCGAATGTTTACTTTTAAAATCTTCATTTCATTAGTAGTGGAGGAAAATGATGATTTTGGTCTTTTTCAATATAAACTGACTTCAGGGATTTCATAGATAGATCTTATAATGACAGAATAATGACAACATAGTTCAGAATGAAAGCAGAGGCATTTATATATTTGGTAAAAAGTATGGTTTGTTTATTTCTGTGAAAACTTATTTAAGACTTGACTACTTTGATTAAGTTGTCATTAAATGAAAATGTACGACTTCCTGTTGTTGAACGCCTTAATTTATGTTTGAAAGAAAATGGAATATGTTAATAATCATATCAACGTATTTTATATAAATTTTGATTGTACTGTCATTTTGTTAAAATACATCATATGCAAATTAATGAATAAAGAAAACAATCATCAGGCTGCTGTGTGTTTAATTCAGGTGTCTTGTGGTTAAAATGTTTTGTTGTTATAAAACATGTTATGCATGTATTTGTGTGCAATAGCTTACTGCTTGTTATATGCTTGATTGTAATATTGTTACAGGCTTATAGTAACAGCTTAAAGTTGTGCTTGATTTATTTTGAAACCAGATTTTTCTGTAACATTAATGTCTCTTTAAGTTTAAAATTACCAGACATACTTCATTTAGAATTAACCTTTGTCATGACGTAATTTCGAAATAGAATTTTACCAGAGAACAAAGTCTAATGCTGCTTTTAACAACCGCATGGGTTCCATGTGCCATTACTTGATTTGAAGTGTGAAGACAGAATGGATATGAACATGTGAGTGTTCCAATATTGAGTAAAGGTTTCCCATAGATGACTTTGTTCTGTTATAGAGACATGCAAATTTTGGATAGGTATACATTTTTAACGTCCTGCATGACTTCATAGATCATTTTATTTAAGCCAGAGTTGTTCTGTGGATCAGAATACATTTTTGTACCGGAAGTATGTCTGGTGTTTTCACTTACTAGTAAGTGCTTCTACAGCATTATGTCACTAAAATCTGGTATTTTTAGTTTTGTTAGTTGAAGATGGTTTAACAGAAACTTTCAGTTTTCATTCTATATTATCTCATTGACAACACAGTACTCAGTTAGGTGTCTTTGAATCTCAGAATATGGGCCAATAAATTATTGTCTATATCTGTTTTTGTGTGTCTTGAATACAGTTCTCATATTTTTATTAACTTAGCTGTGGAAAATAAGTTCTACTTTGTTAATTCTGACAGCTCTAAAATGTTGTTCAATTGACCAGGCACAGTGACTCTACCACAAAATCGACTTACCAGACAAATAAAGCACATGGAAAAGGTGAATGGATTCTTTTGTTATAAATAATCCGACATCAACAAAGGGGTGGGTTTATAGCACCATTGGCGTCATGTCAATTACAAGAAGAAGAAAATGATTGATATGGTGAAGCTGTTATTTTCCTCTGATGGAAGAACCTTGTAGCCCAAGTGGGTCACTTACTTGGTGGTATTAGACCCAGCATGTGTGCTGGTTGGAAGCAATTTGTTTGATAGGGTCAAGTTTCCTACTGGTTTGTTTTTGGATGGTCTGTGATTCAAACATGTGACATGTCTTTGGTATAAGCAAGTTGCCTACCTGTTCCCCGGCTGATCCATAAAGTCACACATTGACTGTCTCCTACTGTTAAAGCTGGAAACACTTTGTGCAGGTTTAGGTGTGTCACTTAATCTAAAAACAAACTTTGGACCACGTACCAATGGAGTAAGAAAGTATAGAATGTACAAATGATACTATGAAATGAAAGCTGCAAGTTTTTTGTTGTCATTATTGTTGTTGTTTATGGGTTGCTTTATACAGTTACTGCACTGTTATATTTTATGTGTGACAAACACAATCGTTTGTATAAACTAAGAAGTCTGGTTTTTGAATAGTAAATGAAGAAAATGGGGGAAATGAGCAAGACAGAGTTTTTTTTCTAACATAGTGCCATTTTTTGAGAGTCTTATCTGTAAGAATTTAATGAAAGAGAATAATAGTTTCTTAATTGGAATACCTGATCTACTATTGGTATGGTTATATATATATTTATCTGCTTGCTATGCAATCTTTGATTGCCAGATATATTTTCTTATTTTTACTTCTGTGAAGTCTGCATTCCATGATAGATGTCAAGTTCTACAAACTTCAGACCAAAAGTTAAGCATTATGGATAAATATAAATATATATACATGTATTTATAAAAGGGATCTTAAAAAACACCAGTGGTTTGATTAATAAAGTATGAGATATTAAGTATATCTTCCCTTCATTCACTACAGTCATCAGCAACTTATGTCAGACATAGTTCCAGTGGTGTTATTTTAAAAGTGGTACATTACATTCTGTCTGTCACTAAAAAATACTCAGATTTTTAGAACATTTAAAAATTTCATATCTACAGAATTCAACTTTATACAGAGTGCTCTGTGTAGTTATAAATACAATAGAACTCGTGCTTCAGAAACAATCAAGGGATAGGGAAAGAAAATCAGTCAATAGCAAGGCAACTCTTGATTATGCTTAGTCAGCAAGTCTGAAAATGTAATAAAAGCTTAGATTGATAATTGATAGATAAGCATTCCATCTTGCTGTATGACTGAATTTGAAGTAATTGATTGGGGTTTTGGCTATTTGAAGTAATTGATTGGGTTTTTGGCCATTTGACTTCCAGTACTTCATTTTGTAAGACAGGTATTTATCTGTTTATGCCAGTATGCATATTACACTGGCACTACAAAGTAGGAGTAAGAACTCCTGTTGAACAGTGCAATTGATTGATGTTTCTTTAAGACATTGTTAATTTAGAGCATCATTTTATATAATAGAAATGTCATACGATATGAAAGCATAGTGATACTATTTGTTGTAAATGAATGGCGCCCGATCAAAATGCTTAAGAATACAGAACAGGTTGACTGGTATGTCAATAAATAAAGCCGCTAGATTTGTTTTAGCAAGAGAAGGGAATTAGAAGACGAGGTATTTTGGGGTGAAAGAAGTGAATTAAACAGCGAGCTATCTTCAAGTTGGTGGATGAAAGAGCTAGTCACTTAGCCCCAGTACTTGTGCTATTGTAAAAATGTCTAGGAGATACGTTTTGATCTCACTCATTTGTTAAATGCATGTCATTGTCTATAGGCTGCCTTGTCTTTTGTGACAGAATTTGAAAATGTTACATTTGGCCAAAAGATGAAAAAACTGTACAAATTATTGGTTTACAATTTAATTGTTAAATGAAAAGTGAGCTTGTATGAAACAGATTTCAGAAGAAAAGATGCTTTAATATAACTGCAATTTTGTCATTCCGACAACTGTTTTATATTTGTCATACATTGTATGGAAATTAAATTAATTTAAGAAAACAATTTGTCAGTTTTTATTTTTAGTAACATGAATTAGTACTTGTACATTGTATTGTCTTTGCTACTTTGACTTTCAAGTTGATATCAGAAACATATGATGAAAAATATTTGTTGCGAAGTCTGGGAAGCAGGTATTGGCAAGGTTGTTCACAGAGCTTGTTTACAGTGGAAGATTTATGCTGGAAATTTTCACACACTGCAAGCTGAATGTGAGCCTGTTGTATTTTTAGCAAATCTTGCACAAAGTGCAAGGGTGAGAAATTGTGATTGCTTGGTGTCCATCTGTCTGTCTGTCATCTGTTCACACTTACCTTGTGAATGCAATAGAGGTTGCACTTTTCATTGGATCTTCATGAAACTTGGTCACTGGTCAGTATGAATGTCTTGATAAAATCTAGGTCTGGTTGGAATATGAGTTCAAAAACTAGGTCACAGGGTCAAATCATAGAAAAACCTTGTGAATGCAATAAAGATTGCATTTTTCACTGGATTTTCATGAAACTTAGTCATAATGATTGCCTTGATGAAATCTAGGTCAAGTTCGAATGTGGGTCATCTGGGTTCAAAAACAAGGTTATGGGGTCAAGTCATAGAAAAATATTGTGTATATGATATAGGTTGCATTTTTCATTGGATCTTCATGAAACTTGGTCTGAATGACTGCCCTGATCAAATCTAAGTCGAATTCGAATATGGGTCATCAGGGTTCGAAAACTAGGTCACGGGGCCAAATCATAGAGAAACGTTTTGTATGCAATAGAGGTTGCATTTTTCATTGGATCTTCGTGAAACTTGGTCAGCACGACTATTGACTTGACTTGATCCTGAGTTTATTTTCCAACTGATGCAGTTGTCCCTGGTCCCAGGGTAGGCAGCAGGTGATAAATTTAAAATTAAGTTCGCATATGGGTCATCTAAGGTCTAAACTAGGCCACAGTGTCAAATCATAGAAAAACCTTATGTATGCTATAAAGGTTACATTTTTTATTGGATCTTCATGAAACTTAATCAGAATGACAGTCTTGATAAAATCTAGATCGAGTTTGAATATATGTCACCTGTGATCAAAAATTAGGCCACAGGGTTTATTCATAAAGAACACTTTCATGTATGCAATAGAGGTTGCATTTTTCATTGAATCACCACAAAACTTGGTCAGAATGATTTTCTTGATTTAATCTAGATCGAATTTGAATATGGATCATATGGGGTCAAGAACTAGGTCATGGGGTCATATCAGAGGAAAACTTTGTGTATGCAATAGAGGTTGCATTTTTCATTGAATCTTCATAAAACTTGTTCAGTATAATTATCCTAATGAAATTTCGGTCGAGTTCGAATATGGGCCATCAGATGTCAAAAATTAGGTCACCTGGTTAAAATCTTGTGTGTGCCATACAGGTGACATTAACAACCCTATCATGAAAGTTGGTCAGAATGTTTGTGTGGTTCACTAGCTAGGTCCATGTATTCTGTGATAACAACGTACCAACCCATACTTTTAACTCATCCGATAAAATGTTGTATTAACTACACTCTTCAGATTTAGCCTCATAAAACGACGTTTTTGTGATGTTGTCGAACTTTAAAGTGGACCATGTACTGTTGCAAAGCGACTTAAAAAATGATAACACCTGGAGCGTCTGAAAAACTATTCATACATATCGTTCGAAAAATAGTCCGGTAAGACGTTTTTGCACCAGGTGGATATTAAATTCGCATCGTCCATATTCGTCCGTCCGTCTTAGCGTCCCCCTTACAATTAGTCCGGGCTTAGCTGTCATGCATTGAAGGATTTTAAAATTACTTCCATATTCAAATCCTGAAGATGACGTGTCGCCAGCATAAGAACCATATCCCTACCTCCCAAAGGTCAAGGTCACACTTAAAGTATGCAGCGTCCGTCTGGAATCCTCTATATCAACCCATTATACACATTCGTGTCCGGACTGTAACTTTGTCATGCATTGAAGGATTTTAAAATAACTTGGCACAAATGTCAAGCACATCAAGACGACGTGTCGCGTACAAGACCCACATCCCTAGCTCAAAGGTCAAGGTCAAACTTAGAGTTTGAAGGTAATGGATTCCTCTATATATGCATATATGCACACATTGGTGTCCGGACTGTAACTTTGTCATGCATTGAAGGATTTTAAAATAACTTGGCACAAATGTCTAGCACATCAAGACGACGTGTCGCGTGCAAGACCCACGTCCCTAGCTCAAAGGTCAAGGTCACACTTAGAGTTTGAAGGTAATGGATTCCTCTATATATGCATTAATGCACAAATTCGTGTCCGGACTGTAACTTTGTCATGCATTGAAGGATTTTAAAGTAATTTGGCACAAATGTCTAGCACATCAAGATGACATGTCGCGTGCAAGACCCACATCCCTACCACAAAGGTCAAGGTCACACTTAGAGTTTATAGGTAATGGAATCCTGTATATATATATGCATACATTTGTGTCCGGACTATAACTTTATCATGCTTTGAAGGATTTTAAAATAACTTGGCACAAATGTCTAGCACATCAATCGGATGTGTCGCGTGCAAGACCTAAGTCCCTACCTCAAAGGTCAAGGTCACCCTTAGTGTTTAAAGTAATGGGAAACTGTATGCATGGTTACTCTGTCATGCATGGAAGGATTTTAAAATTACATAGCACATTTATTGAGCACATGGAGAGGACACAGACTGTGAGGCACCTCTTTCGGGGGCATTCGTCACTTGTGAGGGACAGCTCTTGTTTCCTTATCATAATGTAACTGTAATTGACCCAGTATGTTTTATGAGTAAACAAAGATATTGTAAGGTTTCAAATATGGATTGCGAAATTTCTTGTCAATCCGGTTTCTATAGGAAACTTACAGTTGAAAGGAAATTGATCTGCTAGACAGTCAAACCTTTTTCTAACAGCCAGCCAAGTGATGTGTCCGTTGTTGCCACTTAAAAAGAATGTATTAGTACCTGCTTAATTGGTGTAGCAATTGACACCGTTCAAACGGCATAGAACTGCGAGTGTTGTCAACCTGATTATGATTAGGTCAATCCGAGGACTCGGTAGTTTCTGATGCTATCTTGTTTATATTTTGTGAAACAAAACTGTGAGGTCTGAGTAGGTATAGTACATTATTTTACCGAGAAAAAAAGAGCAAAAGGCTTAAGCAAGCCCTGACTCCCTTCTGGCAAGACGTTTCGCTGAAGTAGCCTTGGAAATATGATTGGAATGATTTCTCTTGAAATTTTCATTTTCGGCAAGGGTTTGTTTCGTGCAATCCCGCTGTATTCCACCGCTAAAAATATCATTGATTTATAAATTATTTCATATAATATTATTTCGCAATGTTTCGTCTTTTTAAGTGACCGTTAACTGGGCTACAAAGGGTCGCGCTGTTCATTATATATAAAAGGGTTGTCGTGTGTCATACATGAGGCTCGGGTCGTACCGCATATATACCTCGCCCGAGGGTGGTGGACCTAATAAGCACGTATGCAAACATACATGAGGCTGGTCGTAACAGGCAATGTCATGCTGTATACAGGTGTCGTTTATGCACGTTAGCAGTCACATATTTTGATATCAAACACTATAAGGTGTGGATTTGTAATCTCAATATTTAAAGCTCATACAATAATATAACGCCACATATCCAGCGTCCACATATAAAAGTAACCGATTATATCTTCACGAGTCTTAATCATTTACAGTCAATATTTGTCATCGAAACGGCTTAAACACTGGAAACATCATTTCAAGGTTCTTGGTGTAAACAATGCTATTTGTGGCGTAATTTAACATAATATTTTGTGACGTAGGAATTTAAAGTAAACATATCCATGCCATAAATCTTTAATACACTTCTGAATACATGTACATGTTTCGCTATTGTAAACAAGAAGAAATACATTTTTGCGTTTATAGCAGACAGTTCGCTCAAATAAAAGGCAGATTTTTTACTATGGCATAAATATTGTAAAGTAAAAATATGCCAAAAAACAAATGTTATCTGTGCTGTGGTCGAGTGCACAAACAAGGCGTAGATTGCGCTGTCGTTGCGTAACTAAAGTGCATAAAGCCGTAGATACGCCCGAGTTACGACTGGCTCACTTATTGGACAAATATATCCACGCATAATCATTGTAGTGCTTGTTTCAATACATTATATTTAATATGTATGTTTGAACATAAGCAACATGTCTTAGAAAGATAACATTTATTTGCTCAAAAAGTGTATTTTAAAATTTAAAATTACCTATTTTATACACAGTGTAAAATAATAGCAACATGTCTAGGAACTTAACAACTTCTAAAATTTAAAACTAACTCTTATTTGTAACTAAAATAATAAGCTCTTCTTAAAATTACTCACATTTGAAAATAAAGTAAATATGTAAAGAATCTGCTGAATGTTACAACGTTTTACAGTTGAAGTATAACATAGATTGCATCTGCACAAAGCGGAGATAACAAAAACCTGTCCTTGCATTGTATTTGTCCCTGTATTTATTATTAAGGTTTTATGTTTTATTTGATTTTAAGGGGGTGGGTGGAAGAGGGTATTTAAAAATCACAGTTTTTGACAGTTGATCGGTCGGGCAGTCGGTCCGTCAAATACTATATGTACTTAAGGCTCGAATTTCATTAGAGCATATTTTTTTTGCTGTCCGATGTCACCGACGGGCGGAGCTATAGCTAACTTGGAGTACATGTAATCAGTATGAACTGGAGTTTTAAAAAGGTCTGAATACGATTTCCTTTTTTAAATTGATTTATATGTCTCTAAAATTAGCCGCTGTACTTCGACGGACAGTCAGCCGGGCAACCTTGGTAAAACCTAATGTCTCCAACAGACAAAGTGAATCTAACATGTTCCTGAGTTACGGATAAGGCTCTGCCGAGTTTTTTGGACGTATCTCAACCCAAGGGTGGGATTTCCTTATCCACAACTCAATGGACATGGTTGATTTATTTTCTCACCGTTTAAATCGCATTTTCACAAAACTAAGAAGGAATAAGTGCAGATGAATTTTACTTCAAAACTGCTATAGATGGATAGAAAATGATCTAACTAAGAAAATGAATACCAACAACCCTATGTATATTTCAAAAATAACAATTTTACCATCATTTTTCGATTTTTATGTCTGCTTACAGGCAGAGCCTCGTTTTTAGGACGTATCTCAACCCTCGGTGAGATTTCCTTATCCACAACTCGTGAACATGTTAGATTCTCTATATCTCACATGGGTAAATGCGCGGAAATATGTATCTCATAGGTGAGGAAAAGTGGGCAAAATTACACATATAGATACTGCCTTCACTAATATTTGACAGGATAATGTATATAAACAAGAACTAGAAAAGATGTAAGATGGATTTCATAGTAAAAATTCCTACCAAGTTTTATCTGTATGCAGTATGCATGCCAAATGTCACAGGGTGAGAAAAAATGGATGCTGACAGGCAAGCGAACCTGCGACCCTTCGCAAGTTGCAGGGCGGATGCTCACAAAACTGAGCTAACAGACCACTTACACATTTTCTCTGTAACTGTGATTTAGTACGAAACTTGGCATGTGCATTATGAAAACAAAGTTAATCCTTGCTACTCGAAATATTGAGAGTCATTTCACTGGTCGAGAAAGTGTGATAGTTACTCTGTAGTCATAGATAGATAGATAGATATGTTTATTTCGTTCCATTTAGGCTAACAAGCCCATGTGGTCATACAACATAGCACAAACAACGAACAGTGTGAACATAACAATATACATGCATTATATAAACGTACATATGTATATATTATAAGCATTAACGATTTTATTATCCCATACGGAGAAGGTCAGAGCCAAAGTATAAGTCTTGGCCTGATCTGTGTTAAATCAACATACCCCCCCCCCCCCCCTCCATCAATGCTTGTAATATTTGCAAAAAACATTCTTCTAACATTTGTGGACTCATGCCTGAATAAGGTCCTTGTGAACCTGGAGTTATTTAAAACACCACTACATGTTGAAAAGAAAATAAATACACTGAATATCAGTATTACAAATTTTCTATGTATCTTTGATATATAGCATACATACTTATACGTTGCAAATACATTTACAAAACAGTTTATTGCCTATACATGTTTGAATTCCTAACTGTAAATGCATTATATACAAACATACCAAGGTGCCTTAACAGTAATTTATTTTCGGAAGTTACAAGTTCAATAAATTTAAACATATTAGGCCTTGTCCAGTACTTTTTTGGTATATGCATTTTTCTAATGTCTTTGTACAGTACACATTCAACAATAAAATGGTATTCATCTTCTAATTTGTCGCATATTATACATTTTCTGTCATTTAATGGTGTACTTTGCGGTCGGGTCCATCTACCAGCTTCAATTTGTAATTTATGGGAGGAAACTCTCAATCTAGCCAAAGCTTGGCAGAATTTACTGATATTGCAACAGTCGAGATATGGTTGGAATTTAAATGAGGATATAGATCTATAAAATAATGCTCTGCTGGAATTATTCAATCTTCCATTCCAGTTTTGTATGAATTGGTCATTTAACCTTTGTTTAACTAATGATAGAAATATTTTATCATTTCCTACTCCTTGGTATATCCATGCATCTAAAAGTCCAAGAGAGCAAAGTAAATTTTTCAGCGATGTACACCAGTTAACTTTATTCGGATATAATTCAATATCCTTTCTCAATAATTGATAGACAAGATATACGTATTTATCTTGTCTTAATTGTAAAATTCTCAACCAATATTTTATAACTTTGAACATTTGAGTAGTTTTGTATGAAGTACGTCCTAGTTCACCGTAAATAAAATCATTTTGGGTAGTCTTCTTTACTCCAAGTAACTTTTTACAGAACTGCATATGGACTTTTTCAACTGACATGCTATTTGCGAAACAAGTAACCTCACAACAGTAGTTTAGGATAGGTGATACAAGTTTGTCAAAAAGATCAAGCTCATACCTTGGTGGTATATAGGTAAATTTATATAAATACTTGTTTAGTTTATACATAGCTTTTAAAGCTTGACCTGATAGTGTATCCTGTGCTTTGCTTAGCGATCCACCAGTGGTAAATACAATACCTAAATAACAAAATTTATTCACTATTTCAACAATTTGGCCATCATAATAAAACACCATGTTTCGCGGAATAGAACCACCTTTCTTAAATACCATTACCTTTGTTTTTGTCACATTTACTTTCAATTTCCAAGTGCAACAATAATCGTGTAATAATTCAATACTATGATACTGCCTTCACTAATATTTGACAGGATAATGTATATAAACAAGAACTAGAAAAGATGTAAGATGGATTTCATAGTAAAAATTCCTACCAAGTTTTATCTGCATGCAGTATGCATGCCAAATGTCACAGGGTGAGAAAAAATGGATGCTGACAGGCAAGCGAACCTGCGACCCTTCGCAAGTTGCAGGGCGGATGCTCACAAAACTGAGCTAACAGACCACTTACACATTTTCTCTGTAACTGTGATTTAGTACGAAACTTGGCATGTGCATTATGAAAACAAAGTTAATCCTTGCTACTCGAAATATTGAGAGTCATTTACTGGTCGAGAAAGTGTGATAGTTACTCTGTAGTCATATAAACATTATTTTTGAGGTAACAACACATTATGATGTTGATAGATATGAACTATTTACGTATTTAAGTTATTTAACCATTCAAGAAAGACTGAAAACGCTTGAGCATTTTATTGACCTTTTTCATGCAGCATTATCCATTATGCCTTACAGAGTACTTTTTTCAATCAAAAAAATATTCTACATGCTATCTGTCATTTCAATGGCGGTTAAAAGGTGACTTCACTAAATCGATGGGACTTGGAACCAGTCATTTTCTGCAGGAAATTGCGGACCTATTAGATAGCTGTGGCATCTGATTGGTCCAAAATGATTGGTACATGTAGCACTAAAGTAAAAATCGAAAGTACAATGGTTGAGCATAACAAACAAATAGTCTATGACTTTTCTGATCAATAATACGATGCCCTATGGCTATCTGAATACTCGTATAATATTTAAAAAAATTGAAAACCTTACGTTACAAACAGCAAAAAGAACAGTAGAATGCGTAGCAAAGTTTATATATTTTGCATCAAAATTGAGAAATGGTAGATAATATGATTTTTTTTTGTAAAATGTTTAATGCAAATAAAGTTGTTGTTGTTGTTGTTATTGTTGTATTGATTTGTTTTTGACAGAATATAGAACAGAACAGAACATATCGTTTATTGCATTAAGGATTTAAACATAGTTTATCAGGGTTCTACACGGATTTATCGGAGTGTAATTGCTCAACAAATGTTTTGGTATGCGGACCGAGCTTAAATGTTGTGCAGTTGGTCTATGGAAAAATATTTAGTAGAACTGCGCCGATATGTCAACTACGCAATAGTTACGCCTTCTTCAAAGACGTGATTTACGCTATGAGCGGACGGTCACAGCACCGTTAACCACCTTTTAATGTAAACAATCTTGCGCAAGTACATTTTGTAAACAGTCAATTCATTTTGTGTCATCCAAATATTTTGAAATTGTAAGTTAACCATATCAAAAGGTTTTGCTCTAGGTATTTTGAAATTCATTGAAAAGTTTGAGCCCCTCCTAATCAGGGATAAATGATAAATACGCGGCAGTTCAGCGAACATTTCATTATTCAATTAAAGCATAAATATTACCTGTGTTATAGTGTTTGAAGTTGGATATAAACCAAAAGAAAATACATAAGTTACTAAGAATAGGTAAAACATATACAATATTCCTAATATGTCACATTAAGTGCACATCATCTTTTTTAATTTCTAATTCTTCATAATAATTTTGATATAATAATAATTATTGTTGTTGGTTATGATGGTGTAAATGATGCTGATGATGTTTCGCTTTTAAATGTCTTAAACTTACTTCCGGTCGAGGGTGGTGATCTTAAAAAGGTACCTTCTTTTTGTAGTCTTCTGTTACCTCTAGTTTTATATATTATGCTGTATATTGGGTTTATTCGTAAAGAAAATTTGAACATTTTTCGCGAGAAGAAAATGAGAAATTAAATTAATAGCGGAATTCATATCGGATAGTTCAAGACACAAGAAGTTAGGGAATACATGAACTCACTGATAATCAACATTATAGTGCAAATTTTACGAACATTTGGAGAAGGGGAAACTATCCAATTTTTAATATTTTGAAATGAAAATATTGCAACGATTGTTGATGGTTTGAAATGGGTATATTTCTTTGGATTATTTCATCGGTTAAAAAGGATGTTTTTTTTATACTTGAAGAGGCAGACAATACAATGGGTTCCAATGAGAGGCACAAGGAACTTAATACGTATACTGGTACAGCATGTAACGTAGAGATCCCTGTAGAAGAAAAGAGGTATTGTTTTAAATCTTAATAATGATAGTGTGTATCAAGACCTACATTCGTTTGAAAATATGCATGTATTGCCCTTTACATGAGCTCACTTTAATAATACGTACAGCGTGTCTTAATTCTAACATCTGATTGCGAAAAATACAAAATTCAATGCCATTGAGATAATAAAAAGAATCGATTCACCAGTAGGAAAAGCAGTCGAGCAACCTGCAGCCATGGAAGTCACATGTATAACATTTTATTTAAGGGTAGTTTTTATCTCCCAGTTCCCTTGTAAGTAATTAATGTGTGTGGGGGGGGACGTGGTGGTTAAAGAAAGACGATGTACGACTAAATACGGTACAACGTGCCGGAATTGAATATATTAATAATGAAGTATATATTATGTTATGTTGTTATATTTTTTTGCAGCAATACGGGTACAAAGAATGTCACTGATCAGTCTAGAAAAAGCCGAAAGCGCATTATTGTTATAGGTGTGATCCTTGCAGTTGCCGTAATCATTTTGGTGGCCGTCGTCGTTCCCGTAATTGTATTGCAAAATAAAGACAGTAAGTACCTTTTCATTTCTACTTTGGGAAAATTGTATTGACGGTCACTCTCCAGAAAAAAAATCATGCGCTTGATCGAGAATTTTATGCCTGATACTATTCCGGAATTTTAGTAATACAACTGGCGTGTATGTGAAGGTTTTGTTGTTGACTGTTGCTGTGTTTGGTGTTACATAAAGATCATTTTAGCTCAATAAGCTGGCTTTCAAGTGACCTACTTTTTTGACCAGTCAGATGTTAAAATGGAAACGCGGTTAATGTAATTTGTATACGCCCCCCTTGATCACGTAGTCGGTCGTATGAGCTTTGATTGAGACAAATTTTTGATAGAGATATTTTTCGTAAAAGAAAATAAGACTTCGAGAGAAAAAACACATCTCGATCTCAACAGACTTTTATAAGTCTATAGTAACATATGAGTTTACAAATGCATTGATAAAAAGCTCCGGCTGAACTCGTACCTAAGTCAACTCGTGCCTGTTTTATCAATCACCTTTGAAAATTAGCATAACGCTTTTAACATTGTTTATATACTTTGTTTAACATAAGGCAATTAATAAAACTCAAAATGCAACACATTTAAATAATATAAAACGCTTATTTTTCCTGGCCTTTTTTGCGCCTTTCATATCCTGGTAACAGTAAAATTATGACAAAGACACGAAAATAATGCATACTATTCACAAATAATGCTAGTAATATGTATTATCAATTCAAAAATCTAGTTAATTTTAGAAAATTGACGTACACATGGAATGTCCTCTGCTGTTTTATAATATACGAATTGAGTTATGTGGCTGCAGTTGCGAATCTCGGATTACTGTTTTTTTTGCGGTAGCTTGGCTCGACGCCGTTTATCTTTTTCAAATATGTTTCTTGTTTCTATTGTTTACATAATTAATTAGCAATTAGCATTTGAGTTTTGTTAGCTTTATTTTATGTAACAATTAAAAGTATCTGCGTGAGAAAATCGACGTATACGGCAGAGCCCTTTAGATTAGCTAGAGAATAGCTAGTGACTACCCTGTTTACCCTGTTTACATATTCCTTTATGCTAGACGATGTATACACATTTTTCAAATGACCTTTAGCCTGAAGGCTTTTTATTCTGTTGCAGATGCTGCAGATGCTGCCGAAAAGGACGACGGTGCGTATTTTCTCTAATTTGATTAACGATAGACAGGTCTATGAGTCTGCAATCGCATCTATATATACATGTAGCATAATTTGCTAATTTCATAATTTAAGCTAGTTTACAAATTATAACCGTAGTGTGCATCCCGTTCTGTAAACTTTAACAACTGAACCTACACAAATTTCACTTTTGATATAACTATTTATTGTTCAAGCCAAGGTCTTTCAAATACTATTTGAAAGACCTTGTTCAAGCGTGCTCGACTTTAGTGAATGAAATGCAGAAAATCAACATTTCGGTGTCATTTCATCTTATATAGACAGTAAAAAAGAACACCTTAATCTAAATTTCTCGTGAAGAACCATCTTTTTATATCGCAAAACAAGAACAGATTTTAGATATAAACAGTTCTACAGTTGGTTATCTTTCAGAAACAAGTATTGCATTTTATATTTTTAGAATGCATCTTTGTTTATGATATATTATATATATTTTAAATAACATATTAAACTGAGGTACTGGTGCTATACACCAGACATGTAAAAGAACCAGAACTGTCTCTGATGAACACGTCCAGCATCTTACACTATCTACCCCAAACCTTAACTAACTAACCTTTTCTAGGGGCGTTTGTTATATGGGCAACCGGTATCATGCAACATTAAACTACGTTACATCGTGTACAAAACATACTGTTTGTTTTCAGGTTGCGGACCATACAGTTACCCAGGTGTGAACATCTCCCAGCTGACACCAAGGATAATTTCCGGTAGAAAAACTTGCCGTAAGTATAACTAATTGTTAACATTTCACATGACAAATAAACCGTTTCACATGAAACATAGACCGTTTCGCATGACAATTAAACCGTTTTACATCACACATACACCGTTTTATATGACACATAAACCGTTTCACATGACACATAAACCGTTTCACATGACATATAAACCGTTTCACATTACACATAAACCGTTTTACATGACACATAAACCGTTTCTTATAACACATAAACCGTTTCACATGACCCATAAACCGTTTCACATCACACATATACCATTTCACATGACACAGAAACCGTTTTACTACATGATACTACATGTATGAGATGATGCTATGTTGAACCGTATATGTCCCGGAACGTATATATCACACGAGAGAAAAAATTCGACCGCATATGTCACACGTGTGATATATTCGGTCGAAAATAGTCTTCGCGTGAAACGTATATGGCACATAATATGTATACGTTTGACTTCGAATTTTATAGGAACACGAAAACGAATATCTCACATGCAGAAAAAGGCAAATAAAAACGAAATGTAACGATGTTTGGGAGGCATCCATATAGGTATATACATGTATATAGGTGTAATGTGGAGAGCCGAAATGCAATGACATGATTATCCAAGAAAGTCCAAGGTAAACGACATGCGATCAACACTTATTGGAACTTAAACACAGAGTAAACTTGATATATCTGCATGGCCGGCTCCTGTGGATCGGTTCCGATCCTCTTCCTGGAATGACTTAAGCAAAAGTATAATTTGTACTTTCATGCACTTTAATATCACAACCTATGAGACATATACGTTTCGGTGTAAACTGTCAAAAATGACCAAACGAATATGTCACATTAAACACGTGTTATATTTACGGTCGAATATATCACACACGTGTGATATATACGTTCCGGGACATATACGGTTCAACAATGCTATACTCCGTCACATAAGGGATCCTGGTCACCTCTAACAAAACAATTTTGTAATAACGAAAAGGAATTAAAAAAGAACAGCATCTGACTGCAGTCATAATTTTCCCTCAGGTACACCTTGGTAGAAGAGGAGTTAGTGACTGTAGAAAAAATTGAAAGGTCCTATCAGTGCCATAACGGACCTTATCAATACCCTTTTCCAGGCGTTATACATTAAAAAAACTGCATGAAACAACTTAATACAATGGTACTCGAATGGTTAGGATTCCGAGATTTCTTTGACCTGTCTGGTATTACATGAAAAGAATGGTTCCCAGTCTGCCACAGTGCCTGTAATATGATCAATGCTGGTAGTGCCAATGTTTTTAAAGTGAAAGTTCTTTTTTTTTCATCACTTGCGACATTTTCACTTTCCATGTTTAACTGTTACAATAAGCATGACTGCTGCATACTACTAGTATCATAAACGAATGTATAAACAACTTAGCTGAATGTTTGTCTTTAAAGTTAAAATATACTCCACCAATTCAAATGAGCACAGAAAACCATCTTAGACCATTTTCGAATATCTAACACGTAAAACTTTCTGTTTCAGCATTAGGAGGGGATTGCTGGTCAGGTACGAAGTGCTACCAGTGTTTTAAACTGGACAATTGGAAAGTTGGAAATATCAATAACATACCTGTGTGTTGCCCGCAGTGTGTAAGGTCTGGGATTCAAATTTCAGGCCAAAGATGCGACTGCCTTTATAATGGCTAATGACAGTGAAAAAAAATCTTCGAAGTAGAGATCTCATATTATATACATTGTACTTATATGACGTACCGTATTTATCATGATTAACACTATATTATATCACACGGTGTTATAATTATTCGGTTGTTACAAATAATATTGGCAGCCGAAAGTGTAGGTGTAACAAAAACGTTATTTTAGATGAATGCATGACAAAGATTTTTGTTCCATCACGGAACGTTTACTACCGACAACCAGTGTGTACCGCTCTGAAAATAATGGTTACTGGTTCAAGTAGTATGAGATTGCGAAGCTGCAATGCATTCAGGCTTGAGAGCTTTGAAGACGGTAGTTTGATTTCTGCTTTGGGATCAATGCTTAGGATAGTTACTTATTTAGAGACGTTTATAACATTATTGCATATCATACATTTGTTTATATACTGAAACTATTTAATGGGCATATCCTGCAGCTGTCATATTACTTTCTCGAAATTTAAAAAATGAGTTAAACGTTCGTAAAATGGTATGTCTCGTTTGTGCACACATTTCATTTTACATTATCAGGTGTTTTCAGCTCACCAGTGCCAAGGTCAGCTATTAGGATCGCTGATCGTCCGGCTTCCGTCGGACGTCCGTCCAACATTTCCTTTAAACGACATTTCCATTGAAACCCTGCACTGGGCCAAAGTTGACCTAGCTGACCCCTACGAAGGTTTTTAAAAAAAAAAATCATAACTCCCGCGTCAGAATTGATCCCGCGGTGGTCGTTTGATTTCACATATAAGAAACTTTTAAAAGCTCCTTCCCTGAAACCACAAAGCCTAGTGCTTAGATATTGGCATTTAGCATTGCCTAGTAGTCCCCTACCAAAATCATAACCCCCGGATCAAAATTACCCATGCCCATGTCCACTTGATTTCACATAGGCTTCTATAGGAACTTAAAATATATTTTTGTTTAAAACCACAAGGTTTAGAGCTCAGATATTTGGAATGTAGCATTGTGTAGTAGACCTCTGTGAATAGTTTTCAAAGCAGGGTCCCAGATGTTGAAAGACTCGGTGCATGTTACGGATCCACGTTTCCCCCACAGGGGGTTGTTCGTGTATGGCCAGTATTCCCATGAAGAATATAGCATTGCCTGCTAGAGGATGATATCGTGACGGGAGACACTGTTGATACGCTATATGAATTAATAAACGGGCGAAATATATGTTTTAGCCGTATATATGACATAATATTTAAATGTACAAATGTATGTTGTTGTTTACAAAAACGTACATCCAAAATGACATGTAATGCATGACAATAATGTAGTATGTTTGTATATATCATAATGTAAATGTACAAGTCTCCCCTCTCACTAGTCGCACAATAAAATGTACATCTTGCCATTGCAATAGGAGTTTGTTGTATTTGTGAGTAGCTCTGTTAAGACTTGTACAGACACACGTAACTGAACTTGGCAGGATATCCCTGAAACTGTTTTTTCTGTTATTGCGGGCCGCAGAAGCGCCCCGCTATATTTAATACGGGGTGCGTAAAAGATGCATACAGACTTAAGCACTAGATTGAAAATTATGTTCAATTGTTATATTATGGTAACTGAATATTGACAAAATATTCTTTCTGGTATACCGTTCAGTTAGTTATTTACAAGATGGGGCTAGATGTGTAATATTCCATATATCTTTTTAATTAGACGGTGAATTTCTTTTAAAGTTTGAAAATGAATCATTGAAAGGATAAAGTGAATGAATAACAATTGAAAAATTGACTGTTATGGGCTGAATACCTTAAGTTTGCTCTTCAACATATTATACTTTATATCAGATCTACTCCGGATAGGTATTTGCATAAGGTATAAGTTAAGAAGTTGATTGTAGATAGACACAAATATGGTGATGTGACCTTTTACGAACTCTAAGTAAATTGTGCTTGGCGAACAATAACAAACTGCCCGCGTGACTTGAGTTGCCATCTTGATAGACAGAAAACTTTGCAGACAAAATAGGAATGCATTCCATGATATATATTCTAGGTTTAAGACAGTGGAGTATACATTTGTTTACAAATCTTTAATAGATCGATGCATATTATTCGATAACAGTAAAGTTTCGATACTACAGGTCAGTTAGTAGTTTCTGCTTGTTCAACCAGAATTGGTCCCCCTTGAATTCTTTTGGGGCCACTTTTCAACATCAACCATCACCAATCTCCAAAATATTTACATATGTATACTCTTTATTTCCCGTTTTCAGAGATACATGAGTCAGTTTTGTTTGTGCGCCCTCTTTGATACTTTGTATCGAAGTTTTTTCTTGTATAGTTACATGTTCTACAAAGGTGCACGCAGCTGTTACTTCCCTTTACAATACGCATAATAAAACGTCAAATTTTACCTTATACTTATCTACTGTCCTTGCGACTTCTTTTATTTGCAATGCTTTTCTTGCATAACCCCCAGGGAAAATATTGAGTCATCTGCCGCACGCGCAGGGAAAGACCAACCGATACTTTCCCTAGGCAAAGATCATCGCGGGCTTACCTGACGCATCCGAACTACTTTTGTGTATTCAACTCGTACATGGGACACTGTTATTTCAGAGATTTTGATTTGATTTGACAGGTATTTTATCAAAGTCCGTCCAAAAGCTAAATGTTTAGCTTGTGTTTTGGATGAGACCCCGGCATGTCTCCCGTCATGCAATCTGCAATAGCGAGTTTTCCTGTGAGTGATCAGTTCGGTGTGCCCCAGTGGTAGTCATCGTCTCGTGACTTAGTAAACCACATCACACAGCAAGTGCTCCAGTATCTCTCACGACAGAAGTTCGCTGTCTAACAGTGACTGCAAAGGCTTTTCAAGATACTCAGTAGCACGTCCCTCACATGCTGAAAACTCTTCACATTCATTGCCGAGAGACTAGGGTGGGAAAAGACGTGTGAAAATCCCACTCGGGCGGGCCAAAAAACACAACTAGGCGTCATTTAGCACACCACTCATGGCGTGGGTGGGCCAACAAACAACTAGGCGTAAGTAAGCACACCACCAACTCCAGAGCACCCAAAAATGGGCGGGCCAACGAACACAACTAGGCGTAAGTTAGCACACCACCCATGTCATGTATCCTGCTGCATGATGTGGCTCCAGAACTATGTCAGGAGCAGGAATACCAGCCCCGCTGCCTAACAGCATTCCCAGAGCACACACCACTTCACAACTCATCGACGATCGTTCCAGTTCCACTGGCAAAGAGAAATTAAGAGTCCCAAAAGTAGGTCACCCACGTGGCTAATTTGACCTAGATGTGAGTGACGTGTCCGAAACGTGGCAAGTAAGGATGCCTCCCCCCAGCACAGTCACTGTAAGGGAGGTCTTCTGTCTTGTAGCCGCTAGTCGTTACCCTGCCACCCGGTACACTTCACCGGCACGCAGGGATTCTTGTAGGCTTGTGGCCGTGCGATGATCAAACGACCCTTGTCAATGTCACTCCCCTCGTCGTTAGCTGAGGCCCCGACAGCCACCAGATCAAGTTTGGACCGAAGTCCTGTTTGTTGTGGTGTTGATCCTCACTGCAATTTCCAGCCAGTTTCAGTCAGAGTGAATTTGATTGGTTGCTAAAAAGTAGGTCAATCACGGCGACCAATGAGATCTATGATGTGATTGACCTAGTTTATCTCCGAGATACGCTTAACGTCGGTTTATATACCCGGGACCATTCGCATATAAGATTCCAGACTGAGCTGACCGGCCACTCGCATATTTTCTCTCTCTCCAATTATGATTAAGTCTGTACCGTGACATGTGAATCAGAAAACGGTCTTAATCCTTGTTTTTCTTACCAAATATGTTACTCGACATATTGGAATATTGACCGTTATTCACTGGTCAAGAAATTATAATTCCTATACACTCATAATAAACATTAGTTTGGAGGTAAAAACATATTATGTTGATACATATTAACTATTTACGGACTGAAATTATAAAAACATTTATGAAGACTGAAAACGCAAGGGTATTTTATTGACCCTTTTCATGCAGTATTATCCAATTAATTAGATGGGTGTTCAGTAGAACATTTGTGTCGCCCTCTTACACTTTGTCAATATAACCAATAATTTTATGACAAAATCTAAGTACAAAAAAGGGCATAGCTCTGTCAAATATGACCTTGAATTACAACATCACGACCCTTTTGTCATTAGCAATACAATTGTAAAGTTTGATAAAGAAATCTTAAGAAATGGCAAAGTTATAGCCAACGTTAAGTTTTCGTGACAAAAACCAAGTACAAAAAGGGGCATTTCTCTGTCAAATATGACCTTGACCTATAAAATTTGGCGGCATCATGACCCTTTTGTCAAAATCAATACAATGGTAAAGTTTATGAAGAAATCTTAAGAAATGGCAAAGTTATAGCCAACGTTGAGTTTTTGTGACGGGCGGACGGACCGACGGACAAAGCGATCCCTATGTATCGCCTTTTCTCCGAAAGCGCCTTACAGACAATTTTTGTCAATCCAAACATACTATTTGTCATTTCGTTGGTGGTTGAAAGGTTACTAACTTCTCGCTATTTTATTTGTTCTAAACTGAAATATTTACATGTACACCCATAATTATGAAATAAAATAATGAGTTTGACAGAATCTTGTGTACATTTTGACAGTCAGACCCACAGACAACAAAACTGGGATGCCTCTATCAGAAACAAGGATAAAGTCTGTGGAATCGAACCGATAAAACCATATCTTCGACTTTTAACAGTAAGGGAGATAAGCTAGAGACACAATGCAGCCTAGCTAAAGAAGTAACCGTATAACAATTGATAATTACATACTATTTTTTCACAAAGCTTAACTTGGTTTTAGATATTTTTGGGATCCCATTTACATTATCGCCGCGGGTAGATAAAATTTAAAAATCAATATTTGCTTTTAAGGAAATGGGCCAAGTAGAAGTTTATAGCAAGAAAATGTCTTAATATATTTTGCCGATCCAACAGTGAAAATGTTCGATAATGAAAACATAGAAGGAAGTGTGTTAATAGAAACCATACTGACATTTTCGTGTATTGCGGCTGTTTTCAATTCAATACTAGAAAAACGATTGTATTCGAAAGCAGGAATGATCGTGCGGCTAAAACAAGATAAAATGTGTGTAAGTCCGCTGCCTAAACTAACATCAATGATGCGGAAGGTGTTGGTTGAGAAGGGCTTGAAGACATCTGACATTGACCAAGATGCAATGACCAAGTTGTTTCGGGAAAAACGTAAGCTAGTGATGATTCAGTTATCCTTTGAATCCGTTATTGTTATACATGACGAAGTACTAACGTTGGTGAAACGAAAGATTGTTCGCCAATTAACAAGTGGAAAATTAACCAAGAAATATGTAGATCCAAAGTCATTTACGTCATTTCTGAACCTGAGCAGACGAAACCAATGGGATGAAACCAGAAACATAGCCACTTGCAGACAAATATTTCCACATGGTAGAAGTCTCAGAAGTTCAACGGCTTTCCAGAATAGAAAATCTTCTAAGCTTTACAAACAGGCAGGTAAGTAAGTAAGTTAGTAAGTAAGTTTAGTTTATACTAATGTTCTTTAGCCCGATTGTGAAGGAAGCTCGAAGCCTATCGAGTCACTCTCGAGTCTGCTTCCTGAAAAAGCCAGTACTGGTGTCAGTGTACCAGTCTCCAATCGATGAATAAGTGTCGTTTTTAAATGTAATGCATCATGTGTTCTCATGTTCAAAAGCATCACAATTAACCACTATATTTTGCAATTTTAAAATTTCGTAGCACAGCTTCTATAACTGCTTATCTATCAGACTTTTTTAGCTTTGATAATTACTAGATCTATGTGCATCTAATACGCCAGTAACCCGTGCACGAAAATCGATATATGAACAGCACTTTTTTCTGACTGATTGTATGTTGTAATTAGAAACATAAGGAAATAGGGTTCTTTTAATTGTGCAGCCTTTGTAATTCGATTCTCTGACTTTTATATATATAAATCTTACGATATCAAAACAGATGATATTTGATTTCTGTGTCATGGTAAAGTCTGGGCACTTCCTGATTATGATTGGAAGTTCTTAATTTCTCAGTTTCCTTATAATTGAATAACACAAAATAATATAAATACTGAAATTTGCATATTCACTTTTTTTAAGAACTTGTGCGCGTTGCAAAAATATTAACATTATAATAGTAATAATTGTTATATGTATGATTATTAATTTATTGTTACTAGTATATACGTGTTGACTTTCTATACAGCGTGTTCGTGCATTCCATAGCTTAAAAACAAAAGAAGACATTAGGTGTATTAATCCATGTCCTAACGGCTCGAGTTACAGTAATCTAGGCGGATAATATTAGGCTACACTAAAGACTACTGTTAAGGTCAATATAGAGTTCCTGTACAATTTGTTTCAAAATAATTACAGATACTCGGACCGTCTCAAAGGTTAAACCAAGAAAGTACCATACACCGACAGTTGTAAACGATGATGCAAAACATCTTCGCTTACCAAACGCTGAAAAGGTCTGCAATGTTTCTATGAATGTTGGTGACGTCATGTATGTCGTCTGCCCAAACGATTGGCAAAAATACAATGAGCCTTTGTTCCCTAGGGACGGAACAGGCAGACAAGATAGTTACCATGCAGAAGATAAGTTTCCAACACAAGTAACAGAAGTCGATGCAGGCCAGCTTTCTCTTGAATCTTCACACAGATCAGTTACTAGGCTGTCTGAGGGGAATCCACTTACCTTGCAAAACAATGGTTGTGGAGACTCACAACACAGGCAAAGTAGGTCTACCACTGATAGAAATATAGTCTCGTCCGGCACTGGACTACCAAGTTCTACAAAAAGACCAAGATATCCCGACTACATTCTCGAATCAAAAAGGCTGGCATCATTTCAAACTCTAAAATGGGATACTGACAACAAACCTGATCCTTCCATTCATGCAAACTGTGGGTTTTTCTTCACAGGTAGATCTATAGGCCTATATTTCATTCTTCTTTGTTAATCATTGTTTAAATAATAGATGTATGCAATTCAGCTTGACATGCCATTCGTGTAATAAAATGCCGTGTATTATTTGATGTACCTTATTTTTAGATATACAGTTGAATCTGTACAAACAGTCGTCTGTCTTAGGCAGCAGATATTACTTTGTAGGGTCAACGCACGTTTTTTCATGTTATAACGTCTGCAGACTCAAGAGGGATGGTTAGTGTTAGGGCGGGGGCACCAACATATCCCGAGGGTTTATGCAGGTGTTGTAACATGAAAAAACGTTCGTTAGCGCTATTCTAGCATAAAAATTATAAAATTAAGAATAAAACGGTCTTATTGGTACGACGCTCAAAAATGCGCGGGAAAACGTCATTGAGAACGAAAATAATTCCCTTCTTTTCTTATTCTGGCATTATTGTGTGAATGGTCCAGTAACTTTTTTAAAAACTTATTTCACCAAAAAGATTTAATGTTTTCTTTATGACATTTTCAAAAGGCAATCTAGATTTAGTCCGATGCCATCAGTGTGGAATCGGCCTAAAAGACTGGAATAAGGAAGATGACGTCTTGACGGAACATGTCAAGTATTCGGCATCCTGCGAGTTTCTCTTGCAGAAGGTTGGACAAAGCAGATTGGAGAGAATGAAGGTAAAAACTACAATATATAAAGATTTAGTTTATCTGCAAACCTTAGATGATGTTATTTAAAAAGGAGAAGGGATCAATCATTTTCGATGGTTTTTCCTGAGGTATGAATATGTAATATGTCTCTGGTAATATATATCTTTATGTGCAGACATTATTAAAACTATGATTTTAAAACATACTTAAACAAGTGAATTGTCCTGTTTTGTTGTAGTTTTCATGTTGTTGTTGCCACTTTAATCACTCAGAATGTTAACTTCTTTTCGACTACCATATTTTTCTATTTTGTTTTATTTTATGCTTACAAATGAAATACTGTGATATATCAGTGAAATATAGAGTGATGATATAGATTTCATATCAGTCACAGTGTGGCCGGAACTACTTTTAAGTAGTGCATACACATAATTTTGCTTTTGTTTGAATATTTAGCATAAGATAAAAAGAAAATTTGTTTGTTTTAAGTGGATATGGAATATATCTCAAACCAAGTGATACAATTTTCACATTTTAACTCGCGCTCGTGAAAATATTACAATTGTATCACTTCTCGGTGAGATCTATTCAATATCCTCTCAAAACAAACCAATATCCTCTATTTATCAAATGATATCATACATACTTACGATTGATCTAACTACTCTGTCCCAGAAGAAGTGTCACTAGGAAGGCGTAAATAATCTTTATATCTACTCATTATAGTTAACTATGCCCCTTCAAACATAAATGCAAGTGTATGATGTAATTCTAAACTTTGGGATTTCGACGATGATTACACTTTGTTATAAATAACTTTTTAGTTATTATATTTAAAAACATGTCAGTATTGTGGGGGATTTTTCTTTTGTTTGTATGTTTATGTACTCGTTTTAAATGTGTGAATCTGTTTACATGTGCATACCTTTTTCATTTGAAAAAAAAAAAAATCAGAAAAAATCTCTTTTGATTCTGTTTCAGACTGCTGTATTAAGCCAAGGTAGGTATAAGTAAGCAAAACTAAGCTTAGTATGATTTGCCCGCTACAAATGATCTAAATACACGATCGGTACGTACAATGGACCAAAAGCTCCGGTTTTCTGCTATGCATTGTCACTTCTCATCTTTATAAGGCCTACCATAAAAACATATACCAGTAAAATACGAGTGTTCTATAAAGATTATCTTTTGATTCATTAGAAATTATCACAAAGGTATATGTACACCCTAGTCCTTTATTCTGAATACACACAAGTGTGGGCCCTGATATATTTTAGTTCCATGAAATACTATTGTATTATCGCCCCTATGTTGTGTTAGTGCATCAGCAAAGTAGTTGTAAACATTGAAATGAACTATGTACATACTCTGTGTGGGCACCCGCAATGAAAGCTACGCGTTTTGTACACCTACAATAAAATGGAGTTTTGTGTGTGTTCGTTTATCAAATTCTTAAATAAAAATGTATACATATGTCAAATTAAATGAAATAATTATTATACGAAACAAATTAGGCAATGAAAGAGATGCTTCGTCATCAAATGCCACACAGCTACCTTACAAGATTCGTTCACCAAGATACCAGACAATGGAGGCAAGAATGGCATCTTTCAACAACTTTCCTCAACACATAAGACTACACCCGCAGGAGCTAGCTGTCGCTGGACTTTTCTTCAGTGGTAACAAAACTTCAATATTACATGTACATCTTTATTTTGTACATATATTTAGGAAAGTTCAGTTTTATGACTTTTCAAATTCTGTTTCATTGCTTGCATCTGTTGAACTTCACAGTACCTGAATCAGGTAACCTACTTCTTTTCTTGACCAAGTTATCTAACCAATATTGTGTCAGTGTCCTATGTTTGAAGCATGTCCGGTATTCTACTAAACTACCACGCCGCGGAGGTAACGTAAAAGGGCTCAGATTCAACTTCCGATTTAACTCAGATGAGAAGTAAGGGTATGTAAAAGTAAGCCGCTGTAGACGCAATGTTAGATCAAATGTTACTTACGGACTTTTACAGTATTTCTGATTTTATTCTCCCTTGGTCTAGTGGTTTAGGCATCCGCCTTGGGAGTGGGAGGTCGAAGGTTCGAGTCCCAGTTGGGGTCCGTTCTTATATGGCCGGTTGCAGAGCCGCCAGCTAGTTAAATAATGGTTACCGTATGCCTACTTGCCTGGTGCCTGGCATTAAAAGATAGGATTCGGGAGGTAAATGTGCTCAAAAAGAAGGTGTCTCATAAGTCAGAAATGGCTGGCCCTTTAAGTAAGGGAGACACTATAATAAACAAACACTTTACCTTTACCTTTTTATAATCTGCGAATGACATTAACGACACTATTTGCGTAACGTTGAATATTTGCTCGTTCAATTTATTTAAGTTGTTTATTATACACCAGACAATGTTCATATATAAATATGATGTTAGTTTAAAAGAAGCAACACAAGTGGATTGTATATAACATAATTTTATGTTACAAATATATATATACATGTGTATCTGTCTGCACCAAATGTATGCTATGATGTAGAACCATTTTCATTACTTTTTTAAAACTGGAGTTGGCAGTCTGCGTCAGACATGCCCTGATGTCCATGGCCAGACTCCCAGCTGTGGGCAAGAAGCTAGGATAGTGACACCTATTACGTTCCACCCTGTGTTTCCAGGAAAGGTGTGTACACCAGATACTAAGGGTTGGGTATCCCTGGAAATAATAATAGAGCTGAAGTTAGATGTACCGGGCTACTCTCTCTCTAACAAAATTATTCTCATAATGTCAAACATCTAGAGCACATCGGAATGACGACGGATCGTTGAGGTCCCTCCAGGGAGTGGCAGCGTCGGGTTCTGAGCCTAGACTGGAGGTCCTTCGTCTAGACTTAGAGCCAGGAGGCGAGGGAGGAAATCTCCTGGCTACACAATGTCACTTAAGAGGTTAATGCAAAACTTTTTCCGAGTTATCCATTGTAACGCAGGACTCTTCAAAAGGAAAACAGAAAAAGAAAATACAAAAATGTATCCTGTTTGAAAAGGACATCCAAATCTGCTGCATTCAAGAGACTCATCTTATAAAGTCAAAATCCTTCAAGGTTAGAGGATATCATTGTTTCTGTTGCGACAGGTTAGACAGAGCAAACGGAGGAATCCAAACAAAAAGAAAGAAAAAATATTGGCGCAATGAAAACCAGTGCACACAATGGATGACCCCGAATACAAATGTACCAGGTTTTGAGCCTTCGACTGAACGAAGAGGTAGTGAATGTTGACAACCTCTACTTCCCAACTGACAAACCTGTCGTGGGATTCGATCCATGGTAAAGTCACCACATTTTTTTGTCATAGGTGACTTGAACAGCCACTCTCAGAGTTGGGGATATGACCACATAGACAAACGTGACGAAGAGGTTGAAGCATGGCAAGATGAACTCACACTGATTATGATCAATAACCCTGATGATCAACCAACATTCTACTATTGACGCTCACAAACCACTTCTACTCCTTGACGCTCACATACCACTTCTACTAATTCCTAAGGAAGTAAGTGAACAACTTAGTGGCAGTGACCATTGCCCTGTTTAACTCACCATGTAGTACAAAACCTGACAAGACCCAAGCTTCTTTCGATGCAACTACAAGTGTGCCAAATGGAGTTCATACAAGGAACTCACTGATGACCTCTGCGGAAATATAATTGTAGGTTGCAGAGACATGATTGAAGTCACCAAAGATTTCAATGCGGCCATTCCTAAAGCTACACATTAATGTACTCTTCAATGGTAAAGGAGAGACTACATGGTATACTGGAGTTATGACCTGGAAAATCTTCAGTATCAGTTATCAGAAGCCAGATGCGAGGTAGAAACACACCACTCTCAAGAAAATAGCAATAAGCTTCAAGAGGCTAGTGCCGCGTTCCTTAGAGACATGCTCCAGGTCAGACGAAAAAAACAGTGATGGAAAATTGCATCTCTCAACGTGGAAAAGGGTTCGCACACCAAGCAGTTGGAAGCTCACCAAACAGTTGAATTATGAAGAAGGAAGCAAGACGAGCGTAGCAACTTTGATTGAGAAGGGAATCCTGATGGAAGGAACTCAATTATTAAGATGTGAGTTATACCCCAATAGAAAGAGACACGAAAAGAGGAAAGGGTGAGGAAAGTACAAATTTAGAGGAGGTTATGGAAAAAATATCACCTTGAATGAGCTGCAAAAAGCCCTGAAACAGCTCAAATCCAAGAAATCACCTGGTCCAGATGTCATCACAAATGAATGATTATCCACCTCGGCTGCATCGCAATGAACATTAATGTTAAGATCTACAACCTTTACTAGAGAGAAGGTAAACTCCCACAAAATTGGAGAGAGGTGATCATGATACCCATCCCCAAAGAAGGGAAGGATCAAAATAAGGCTTTTAGCTATTGCCAAATCAGTCTCATTGATGTGACTTGCAAATCCATGGAGAGCAATATTAATCAGCGAATGATGTGGTACTTTGAGAACGACCAAATTCCGGCTAACGTACCGGCTGTATGCTATGACCAGGGTGATGGTGTAGACCTGGAACGCGGAGAGGGAAAACCAAGCTTTTCAAAATGAGAACCTTCACATAATAAGGAAGACAAACTTGTATGCGGCTGTCCGTCATAGGCTAACAAGTGTTACTTAAAATATGATGAAATGGCAATAATAATAGATGAAATATACGTTAATGTATTTACAGTTCAAATTTTGCTAAATGTTGTGTAATATAAAAAACGAGAGTTTACCGGAAACTTTTCGAACGCGTGTTGTGTTTCTGGTTCGTACAATAGCCCCTTTATACTTATCTAAAGGAAAAGATGACCTGTGTCGATGTTTCACGTGTGACGGGGGTTTGAAAGACTGGAGTACTGGGGACGACCCTGTCAAGGAACATGCAAAATACTTCCCAAACTGCACGTACATAAACCAGTTGAAGGGACGAGATTATGTCAGATCATTGCAACAACACAGTCAAGACAGAGAGCCAGCGGTATATTCACCTTTACTATGTTCGTTGCCAGTACTGGCAGACATTTATTGTTGAAATCCATATCTTGGTCGATATACACAAACTTATAAAATGTTCTAGTGTTTACCTGCAATAAAAATAGTGACAGATAACATTTCAACATGTTAATACAACTATAAATAAAGTACAGCTAATGTAGACTAGTATCGATTTATTCAAGGTTATAAATAAATCCTACGACACCCTTTAATTGATATAACGCTTTTAAAATATATTTTCCTTGACACTGTTTTGGACAAAGAGCAAGGCCCTCTCGTGTTTTCTGTTCCATCGAACATGCAGAAATTGTAGGATTTAGTTATAGTTTTCTTTTGCAGAATTTGGGCTGGTGTTTTATAATATGAACAACCCGCGTGTATGGTAAAGGCAAATATAAAATGTTTGATGTAGAAAAAATGATTGATACTACTCAATGTCTTTAAGACTGCTCTAAGTTTTGTCTGTGTTTTTGATAACAAATTATTCTATATATAGCTGAGGTCTCATCTGTGCCTGTCGGATTTGTGGTGTACCATTTTTGAGTACTTTGGTATTTATCTGAACATTTTCTAGAATTGCTTTTAAGTGAATTTACCCTTCAAAACGACCATCATAATTTCAAGACAGATAGTTAGCACTTATTAATAATGTGTCAAAATAACTAAAATATAGGACTCCGTATAATGGTTTTATTTCTATTAAATATGGTTATTGTTTTTACAGCCCTACTCAAAAATGACATTTTATAACAATTTTTTTTTTCATTTCTCTCTGCAAATAACAGAAATTACCTGATACATGTATATATTGTTTCTTACATTTATTGAAAGCCTTCATGGTGTTTTAAACATCAGTCTTGATCATCAGACATAATGGTTATCTAGAAACAGTGTATCTAATATAACTTTAACTTAATGTCATTAATGTCATGATTCAAACAAAATTATGTCAAGAGATTTGTATAGTTGCGAACAACATTGACTGGTAGAACTACAACTATAGATTTCACTACTGTTTTTATTTGAGTATTTTAAACAAATATATAAAATAGAGTTTTCTGTATTATTGTGCAGTAAAAACGACAATTTAATGGTGGTAATGTGCCAAGAAACATGAATATGTCCTTGTTTAAGTATCAATGCAATACCATTTAAGAAACGTTATAAATAACGATTTGGCGTTGAATGGACATTTGATATATATATATCTTATGAAAATTTCGTATTAGGGAGCGACTGGCAATTATGCAACACAACAGCCAATGGAGGCGTCAAACATTCGTGTGCCTAAAGATTACAGTACATGTAAGTATCAGTCAATTACACAAAAAGTTACAATACATTTTAATTTTGTATAAATGTCACATGTTATTATTTAAAAAGAAACACAGTTGGTGATTTTGTTTATAGCGTGAATTTGTAAGATATAGCCATTGGTTAAAATTTCCAAAGTTTGCCTTTGATCAGATAAGAATTTTCGCCGACAGTGTCCTTAACGTGATCTTTCTTTTTATTTATTATTCAAAACCGAGTTCACTTATACAAGTGTCAGTGTTAGTCAATATCCTGTGATATTGGAATACAGCATAAGTTTAACTCTTGCATGTTTTCTGTTGTAGACTCTAGCGTCGCCATCAGCCAAGTTGTTCAGAACCTTGGCTATGCCGAAATTGACGTGATTACTGCAAAAGCTGAACTAGAAAAGAAAGGTGTGTGTCTATGACGCAATTTGGCGCTTAATTCTTTCTGGTTAAGTGACATTTTTCAGATTTTTGGCAGGAAGCTATTTCCATTCCCATAAAAAGAAGGTAATGCGATAAATGTTAAGAAATAAAAATACCAGACGCGTATGTGACGTGCAACTTTTATTTTAATCGCAGATTGGCTTACTTTTTACCTAATTTTCAGGAAACAAGTACCCTACAGCCGAAGAGGTTTTAAATACCTTACTTGATTTACAGGAACGAACTAAAAAGGCTGACGATACTCCAAGCACACAAGAAGATGGTCTGTATCCAATTTTACAAGTATTCGCATCGAATATCAATTAGTTTACCTTCAAGTGGAAAGCAAATTACCTCCACTTTAGATCGAATTTTATTACTGGTACCCATTTACAATTCAGCATACAGATGCACAAACTAATTGCCATTCACTCAGAATAATTGATGGTGAACTCAATTAACACATTTCCTAGCCACCCGAAAAAGCTTTAGTTACAGAAAATTAAAAAAAAATGATGTGAGACTTTGTTAAAAAAATAATGTCAAAAGTTTTAACGCTGCCCGTTACAATCAATGTTGGTATGTACAGCTTTTGTGCGACAACCTCAAAATAGAAACACTAAGCACCAATTGAGCATACATTACCCCCAGCGAAATATGTTGCAGTGGTCGGGTCCATTCATCGGACCCGGCGATCTTAGGAAAACGATCGTAATCGATGGTCATCCGAGCAAAAGGTTAACGTGGTCAAAGTAAGATACAACTCACACAATGGTATCATATACGTGCTTCATGACACTCGTATAGCAGCTTTGTAAGACAAAACTGCACTGTATTTCCCACTACACATCATATAACAATAAAAAATAATTTTGTATTTATAATTTCCAGAATTACAGTCTATGTTTAAGGAGAACTTGAGGCTGTCAAACACGATTTATTGTACGTTGTGTGCAAACGAGGCTGATGTGCTCTTTCTGCCATGTAGCCATCATCGAATGTGCCACGAATGTGCGTGTGTCCTCGAGTATTGTCCGGTCTGCGATGGATACATACAGGAAAAAGTCAAAACCTTTCGTTCCTAAAGCAGTGCTATTTTTATTTACTCACTCTTTTTCGTCAGTAAATCAATTATTCACTTATCCCATGTTACTTAAACCAAGAACACAACAAAAAGGCAATATAGGATATAGACAATTGTATTTGACACCATTTTATATAACAAATTTGAAAATAAATCGACAGGTCCCATTTCTGAAATATTCTGTGGTATTGTTTCCCCATGACTGGCGAATCTTGATTTTCCTGAAAAATACTAACAGACTTTAAAGCAACAGCAACATGATCGACACCAAATGGTGCCTTGGTCATTAGAATAAATAATGTAGAAGAAAAACCAATCCATGAATCATCATGGTACATCAGCCACATTACAAAAGGGTGGGTGGCTGGGAAAAGCTAGTTTAGTGTTTGACCCTATTTGCCCACCAATCGAATCGCTCAGATTTTCAAATAAATGTCTTTCTTTTTTATTAAAACTACCTACTGAAATCACTTCATTTATTAAGAGTTCGCTCTAAATAGAAAGCACTTTAGCTCCACCCACAATCACGGATCTATATACACATAGGTCTGTGCCACAATACATGTTGGTGGCTATGCAAAAGGTCAAATGAGGTTAAACACTAAGTAAGTTGAGTTTATTATGTCAAATTTTAACAATTAAGAAACCCTGGTCGCTCGCTACCGCTCGCTCCCTTACGGTTTCTTAATTGTGAAAATTTTAATTAATAAACTCTAACTTATACAATGTACATATACTCACTGCGGATGAACGACCACCGGATATTGGCTCGAAATTGAGCACGGATAATTAGTTTTCGCGAGGAACGTGTTACAACTTGGGTAAGTTAAAATCCGATTATTACTATGATATATATTATTTTGTGTTTATTTGTGTGTTTTTGGATACTTCAATGTCTATCCAAGTCCAGTGTATTCCCGAGCTGTAAATTATGTAGGTAAATATGTTAAAATATCACAAAAAAGATGGCCTGCTCACTTGAAAAATGTCGACCGTTGGTAAATTCTGCCGTTATATTTAGGAAATCATTAGTGTGTGAATAATCTGAATGGGGTGATTCATTTGACCGAAGACAACATATTAATATTCCAAATTTTATCAGTTTCGATGAAAGTATAGCGAAGATATGGTTCCTGAAACATATTAATTACTGTACTGGGTATTGGTTAAACGTGTACTGAATATTGGCGGAATGAGCGAATCACTGTACTGAGTATTGCATCAAGAAATGAGTAAAAAATAAAATATTTGAAACGGGAGATGTCTTTATTTCTTTTCAGTTGAAGATATAGTATCAGGAAGTGTGTTGCTTTGCACAAGTCTTATTAATCGTTTATAATTTATACTATGTAAGTGAATAATAAAACTGTATTGCCCGAAGTTTTCAGAATTGGACACATATGTTAAAATTACATTAATATTTTAAAAGTTTCACCAAATAATCAACAATATCGCATGTAAATGCATATGCTGTGCAATACCGCACTACCCGTTCAATGAGTCAGTCATGAAGTGACTTTTAATGTTATCTACCACTAGTAGACATTGGTCTAAAATAAAAAATAAGTTGTAAAATAAAATGCGGTGTTTTGTTCTGGATAATGAAAATAACGGAACTCTCTGCAACATCTGCTATCCAAATTCTATGTTACTAGTAAGTATAAAGATTGTAGCTTATCGTTTTATGTAGGAAAATTAAATCGAAGCAAGTAAAGGATATAACCTTGGGATACATGTTACCAACAAAACCAAACAAGAGGGCCAAGATTGCCCCATATCTCCAACGTGAGACATACTCATGACAATATGCGACCAAACTTCAACCCTAAACTATATATCAAAAACACAAACATTCTCTTTGACCTTGACAAGACAAACCTTCTGACCAATTAACATGATGCTTGGGTTGTAAATGTCATCTGTATGGTATACAGAAGGCATTTAACTTGGTGACCTAGTTTTTAACTCAGATTACCAACATTTGAACTCGATCTTAACTCCATCAGGACAATCATACAAACCAAGTTTCATGTAAATCAAATGAAAATGGTATACACAATGTTTTTCTATCATTTGACCCCATGACCTTCTTTTTTACTTCAGATGATCCATATTCAACCTCGACATTGATTTCATCTTCACAATCATTCTGACCCAGTTTCATGACGATCCAATTAAAAATGCAACCTCGATTGCATTCACAAGGTTTTTCTATGATTTGACCCCGTGACCTAGATTTTTACCCCAGATGACCCATATTCGAACTGGACTTGGATTTCATCAAGGCAATCAAACTGACCAAGTTCATGAAGATCCAATGAAAAATGCAACCTCTATGGCATACAGAATGTTTTTCCATGATTTGACCCTGTGGTCTAGTTTTGGAAACCAGATGACCCATATTCGCACTCGACCTAGACTACATCAAGGCAGTCATTCTGACCAAGTTTCATGGAGATCAAGTGGAAAATGCAGCCTCTATTGCATACACAATGTAAATGTGCGCAGACGACAGACAGATAGACATACAGACAGACGACGGACACTAGGCGATTACAATAACCCACCGTGGGCACTTCGTGCTCAGATGACCTAATAAAACGCGTACAAATGCTGCATAATATTTTGATTACTCACTTTTTATGCCCAATACTCAGTACACATTAGTATCAGTACTCCAGTACACCAATAATCAAAATAAACAATACCCAGTACACTAACTCGACTTATATTTTATCAATATTTTGGCCCAGATAAAACGTTTGTTGATAGAATTTGGAACATTTATGCCTTGTACTTGCGCAAATAAATCGCTCGATTCAGGTTATTCACATCTAAGCACATTTGCGAAATAAAACGGTAAACGTTACCAACGGTCGAGATTTTCAAGTGAGCAGGCCATCTTTTTTGTGTTTTTTTAACATGTTAACCTACATTATTTACAGCTCGGGAAAACAATGGACTGGGATAGTCATTGAAGTATCCAAAAACACACAAATAAACACAAAATAATATGTATCAGAGTAATAATCGGATTTAAACTTACCCCAGTTGTAACACATTCCTCGCGAAAACTAATTATCCGTGCTCAATTTCGAGCCAATATCCGATGGTCGTTCATCCGCAGTGATACTTTAAACATCTGTAGGTGTCAAAAACTTTGCCTCGAGTAACTAATAAATTGTAGTCAGTTGCTTAAATATAGTGTATCAACACGAGTTCACGAAAATTTCGTGCAAAACAGGAGTACAACTGCATAAAGTAAAATATGTTAAATTCTATCATAGGCATGAAATAAAATCTAACTGGAGTATAGTAACATTGGGAAACGTGAATAATTTTATAACATTTCTTCGAAACAAGTTGAGAGGTCCAAAGTATATTGTACAACTTTTCATTTTAATACTTTTAACAGGTAGGCTATACCTAGTGGAATTTGAACACATCCGCCATGAATACGCCATTACTACTGGTTGCTTTGTTTTGTTTTTCAGTGTCGTGTGTCTTCATTTTGTATGATTATTATAACATTGTGTATCTCAAAGTCAAAAAATAGCAAAATGTTAAACCTTATGTCTATTATTATTCATATATTTTCAAAATGTTAATCATGTTTATGTGTATTTGTAATATGTAAAATTCATTGTTTGCATTACATGTATGTACATATTATTGCGGATGAACGTGTGTTACTGAGTGGTCACTCTTTGACTAAGCAGTCACTTTTATAATACCCGAAACTGACAGTTTTTAAGAAGAAAAACTAATACGACACGCGATTTATATGGTTACTTTTGTTTACTTAGCTGTCTACATTACATAGCTAAGAATGTACTTGTGTAAATATGCTTTTGTACAATCAACCATCATCTTTTCTATTATAAGTCGGGATACTAGATATAGTAGTTGTTTCTCTTTGACAGTGTATTGTATTTTCCCCACCTGTGTGTACCAGAACTGGTATTGTGATCAGATACCTTTTTGAAAGTAGGAGAATAGATAGCTGGTTTTCAAAGATGATGATGCCGCATGCAAAGATAACTTCATAAGTCTATAGCTGGCATAATTTAACAGGAGAAATCCCTAATTGTAGCAACATATTATCCGGCTGCCCCTCGTTACACTTTACTTTACTTTACTGGGTGTATAAGGTTTGAGCCTTTAGCCCTGAAGGTGCCCTAGTATTTCTCCCGTAATGTTGTTCAACTTGAATTTATTGTCTAAAAGTAGATTTGGTGCCTCCTGTTAGTCTGTTACACTGGCTCGGCTACACCAGACTTGTTATTTGTATTACTCATTCTATTCCACTCGTATTCATTTAAGCACAAGTCTTACTATGAAATCGTATTTATCGCATAATTCATTCAGTATTATTTAAGTCAGGGCGTATCAAGCCAGTTTTGCGAAACAATTGCCTAGACTTTTCTTTGTGTTGTTATATTATTTCAATTTATGTCAATTTATTGCAATTTTTACAATGTGGTCTTTCATACGTTTCCAGACTAGGACTTAAAAATCGTATCATTCGAGGTTTCGACAAAACTGATATAAAATAAATTCAAAAATAAGTGTAAACTAAACAAATGCTGAATTCTCTGAACACCAGTAAATTTTTTTAATGATTGCATTTGTGTAAAAACTAAAAGTAGAATATGAACAATTAGCGTATTTTTTGTTTTTATTTTAAAAAGCATATGTGCATCGGCCGGGAATCGAACCCGGGCCGCCCGCGTGGCAGGCGAGCATTCTACCACTGAACCACCGATGCAGACAAATGTTGCATTTAAATATTCTGAAGCGATCGATAAACTGTCATTAAATTTTATTCAACGTTACGTTAACGTTACGGCTATATACGAATGGCATCAACGTAAAACTGACGGCAAATCATTATCAAGCATTAACTTCACGAGGCAGTTGTCATTTTATTAAAAATTATATTTTCGTGAAGTTGGCAGACTGACAGCGTAGCAGTGTAGCAGCGTGAAGTTGGCAGACTGGCAGACTGGCAGTGTAGCAGCGTGAACTTGGCAGACTGGCAGCGTAGCAGCCTAGCAGCGTGAACTTGGCAGACTGGCAGCGTAGCAGCGTGAACTTGGCAGACTGGCAGATTGGCAGCGTAGCAGCGTGAACTTGGCAGACTGGCAGCGTAGCAGCGTGAACTTGGCAGACTGGCAGCGTAGCAGCGTGAACTTGGCAGACTGGCAGCGTAGCAGCCTGAACTTGGCAGACTGGCAGACTGGCAGCGTAGCAGCGTGAACTTGGCAGACTGGCAGACTGGCAGCGTAGCAGCGTGAACTTGGCAGACTGGCAGCGTAGCAGCGTGAACTTGGCAGACTGGCAGCGTAGCAGCGTGAACTTGGCAGACTGGCAGCTAAGCAACTCAGCAGCGAGAACTTGGCAGACTGGCAGCTTAGCAGCCTAGCAGCGTGAACTTGGCTATATCATGATTGAATGAAATGGATGTTTAAAATACGACAGAAGCACGTATTATGCGTAGATACAATTAATATACACGCCCTTTCATTTTGATATTTTATATCTTATACCGGTTTTCATTAGTTTCCGTAACTTTTTCGAGTTTTCGCTGCAAGCAGAATTTTCACTGCCAACAGCCCAGCAACTCAGCATTTCAGCAGCTCAGCAGCTCAGCAGACCAGCAGCTCAGCAGACCAGCAGACCAGCAGCTCAAGTTTAATATTGTGCTCTATTGAATGAAATGGGTTTTTTTTCTCTCAAAAATTCGACAGATGCACGAATTATGCGTAGAAACAATAAATACACGCCCTTTCATTTTGATATTTTATATTTTATATTCATAAGTTTACGTTACTTGAAGAGTTTTCGTTGCAAGCAGACTTTTCGCTGCCAGCAGCCCAGCAACTCAGCAGACCAGCCGCTCAGCAGACCAGCAGACCAGCAGCTCAGCAGACCAGCAGACCAGCAGCTCAGCAGATCAGCAGACTAGCAGCTCAGCTACCAGAAGCTCAGCAGATCAGCAGCCGAAACTTCAAAGTTTAAGACTGTGCTATATTGAATGAAATGGATGTTTAAAATACGACAAAAGCACAAATTATGCGTAAATACAATTAATATAAATTTTGATATTTTATATCTTATACCGGTATTCATTAGTTTCCGTTACTTGAAGAGTTTTTGATGCAAGCAGACTTTTCGCTGCCAGCAGCCCAGCAACTCAGCAGTTCAGCAGACCAGCAGATCAGCAGCCGAAACTTCAAAGTTTAAGATTGTGCTATATTGAATGAAATGGTGTTTTTTTTTAAAAAAATACGACAGAAGCACGAATTATGCCTAGAAACAATAAATACACGCCCTTTCATTTTGATATTTTATATCTTATATTCATAAGTTTACGTTACTTGAAGAGTTTTCGTTGCAAGCAGACTTTTCGCTGCCAGCAGCTCAGCAACTCAGCAGACCAGCAACTCAGCAGACTAGCAGCTCAGCAGACCAGCAGACCAGCAGCTCAGCAGACCAGCAGCTCAGCAGACTAGCAGCTCAGCAGATCAGCAGCCGAAACTTCAAAGTTTAAGATTGTGCTATATTGAATGAAATGGGTTTTTTTTTTCTCAAAAATTCGACAGAAGCACGAATTATGCGTAGACACAATAAATAAACACGCCCCTTCATTTTGTTATTTTATATCTTATATTCATTAGTTTCCGTTGCAAAAGAGCTTTCGCTGCAAGCAGACTTTCACTGCGAGCAGCCCAACAACTCAGCAGACCAGCAGACCAGCAGACCAGCAGATCAGCAGCTCAGCAGACCAGCAGACCAGCAGTTCAGCAGTCGAAACTTTAAAGTTTAAGATTGTGCTATATTGAATGAAATGGATGTTTAAGATACTTCAGAAGCACGAATTATGTGTAAATACAAATAATATACACGCCCTTTCTTTTGATATTTCATATTTGATATTCATTAGTTATATTCATTAGTTTCTGTTACTAGAAGATTTTTCGCTGCAAGCAGGCTTTTTGCTCCTGGCAGACCAGCAGCTCAGCAATTCGGCACCTCAGCAGACCAGCAGCTCAGCAGACCAGCAGTTCAGCAGACCAACAATTTAGCAGACCAGCCGCCCAGCAGCCAGAATAATCAAGCTGCAACAGAAGCACGATATATGCGAAGATACAATTATTTGACACGCCCTTTCATTTTGATACTTTATATATTATTTTGGTTAGTTTCCGCTACTAGAAGAGTTTTCGCTGCAAGCACACTTTTCGCTGCGAGCAGTCCAGCAGCTCAGCAGACCAGCAGACCAGCAGCTCAGCAGCCAAAACTTATTCAGCAGCGGAAACTTCAAACTTAAATATTCTGCTCAATTTTATAGAATGTGGTTTTTAAACGCAGCAGAAGCACGATATACTAGTATGCGTAGATACAATTATTTTAAACGCCCTTTTATTTTGATACTTTATATCTTATTTTCATTAGTTTTCGCTGCTGCTTTCGCTGCTAGTTTTCGCCGCTAGCAGACTTTTCGCTGCTGAGCTGCTGATCCTCTGGTCTGCTGAACTGCTGGTCTGCTGAGCTGCTGAGTTGCTGGGCTGCTGGCGAAAAGTCTGCTTGCAGCGAAAACTCTTCAAGAAACGGAAACTAATAATTACCGATATAAGATATAAAATATCAAAATGTATATTAATTGTATCTACGCATAATTTGTGCTTCTGTCGTATTTTAAACATCCATTTCATTCAATATAGCACAATCTTAAACTTTGAAGTTTCGGCTGCTGAGCTGCTGAGCTGCTGGTCTGCTGAGCTGCTAGTCTGCTGGTCTGCTGAGCTGCTGGTCTGCTGAGCTGCTGAGTTGCTGAGCTGCTGGCAGTGAAAAGTCTGCTTGCATCAAAAACTCTTCAAGTAACGGAAACTAATGAATACCGGTATAAGATATAAAATATCAAAATTTATATTAATTGTATCTACGCATAATTTGTGCTTCTGTTGTATTTTAAACATCCATTTCATTCAATAGCACAATCTTAAACTTTGAAGTTTCGGCTGCTGAACTGCTGGTCTGCTGGTCTGCGGAGCTGCTGAGCTGCTGGTCTGCTGAGCTGCTGGTCTGCTGAGCTGCTGAGCTGCTGGTCTGCTGAGCGGCTGGTCTGCTGAGTTGCTGGGCTGCTGGCAGCGAAAAGTCTGCTTGCAACGAAAACTCTTCAAGTTACGTAAACTTATGATTATAAAATATCAAAATGAAGGGGCGTGAATTTATTGTTTCTACGCATAATTCGTGCTTCTGTCGTATTATTGAAAAAAAACAAAAACATTTTCATTCAATATAGCACAATATTAAACTTTGAAGTTTCGGCTGCTGAACTGCAGACTTTTCGCTGCTGAGCTGCTGGTCTGCTGAGCTGCTGATCCTCTGGTCTGCTGAACTGCTGGTCTGCTGAGCTGCTGAGTTGCTGAGCTGCTGGCAGCGAAAATTCTGCTTGCATAAAAAACTCTTCAAGTAACAGAAACAAATGAATACCGGTATAAGATATAAAATATCAAAATGTATATTAATTGTATCTACGCATAATTTGTGCTTCTGTCGTATTCTAAACATCCATTTCATTCAATATAGCACAATCTTATATAAACTTTGAAGTTTCGGCTGCTGATCTGCTGAGCTGCTGGTCTGCTGAGCTGCTGAGTTGCTGAGCTGCTGGCAGCGAAAATTCTGCTTGCATAAAAAACTCTTCAAGTAACGGAAACTAATGAATACCGGTATAAGATATAAAATATCAAAATGTATATTAATTGTATCTACGCATAATTTGTGCTTCTGTCGTATTTTAAACATCCATTTCATTCAATATAGCACAATCTTAAACTTTGAAGTTTCGGCTGCTGATCTGCTGATCTGCTGAGCTGCTGGTCTGCTGAGCTGCTGAGCTGCTAGTCTGCTGAGCTGCTGAGCTGCTAGTCTGCTGAGCTGCTGGTTTCGGCTGCTGATCTGCTGAGCGGCTGGTCTGCTGAGTTGCTGGGCTGCTGGCAGCGAAAAGTCTGCTTGCAACGGAAACTCTTCAAGCATTGTAAACTTATGAATATAAAATATAAAATTTTAAAATGAAAGGGCGTGTATTTATTGTTTCTACGCATAATTCGTGCTTCTGTCGAATTTTTGAAAAAAAACATTTAATTCAATAGAGCACAATATTAAACTTTGAAGTTTCGGCTGCTGAACTGCTGATCTGCTGGTCTGCTGAGCTGCTGGTCTGCTGAGCTGCTGAGTTGCTGGGCTGCTGGCAGCGAAAAGTCTGCTTGCAGCGAAAACTCTTCAAATAACGGAAACTAATGAAAACCGGTATAAGATACAAAATATCAAAATGAAAGGGCGTGTGTACTATTTGTATCTTCGCATAATTCGTGCTTCTGTCGTATTTTAAACATCCATTTCATTCAATATAGCCAAGTTCACGCTGCTAGGCTGCTAAGCTGCCAGTCTGCCAAGTTCTCGCTGTTAAGCAGCTTAGCTGCTAGTCTGCCAAGTTCACGCTGCTACGCTGCCAGTCTGCCAAGTTCACGCTGCTACGCTGCCAGTCTGCCAAGCTCACGCTGCTAGGCTGCTACGCTGCCTGTCTGCCAAGTTCACGCTGCTACGCTGCCAGTCTGCCAAGTTCACGCTGCTACGCTGCCAGTCTGCCAAGTTCACGCTGCTACGCTGCCAGTCTGCCAAGTTCACGCTGCTACGCTGCCAGTCTGCCAACTTCACGCTGCTACGCTGCCAGTCTGCCAACTTCACGAACATAAAAATTATCCGGTGTCTTAGTAGCCTGTTAGAAAACCCGGACGTTGTTATTATACTAGTAGGCCTAATTAGTTTTAGTTAGTGTAGTAGCATCTTACTACTATTGAGCCATTTGAGTGACAGGTGAAGTTGATCTGAATTGAATCACAATTCAACTTCTAAAAGTTCAAAGCAAGAATATATAAAGTCATATGTTTACATGTACAAATACATGTATACTTTATAAAGCCTTGACACAACTTAACCATGTATCAAACAACTGATCTAGACGAAATAATTTCTCTGTCAATAAAACGTAATTTTGACGTTATTTTTAACAACTAAACATTCACAAGTAAGCACTGTACGCATTGTAAAGAAGTAGCTATACTATTTTGAAACTTTATTGATGCGAAATATATTAATATTACTTAACAAATGAAATTATAGCAGTGTTCGAAGAAACCGAACACAATTTGTATGAGGGGTAGGATTAACGGTACGAGTTATCAGAAACTGGACACTTAAAGAAACGTAGCGGAGTATCGCTAATGCATGCTGCATCTCGTAAATCGAAAGATATCATACTAGTAATTATATTCAATTGCTTTTATTGCAACTGCATCTTACACAAACTCCCCTGAAAAAGTACAAATTTTAACGAATGTTACACAGTTTACCCGTTCCGGAAAACGTTTTTTTTCTCTTAATTATTTCATTCTCAATTGTCGAACTAAGAGGACGAAAATTTAGCTTACATAGATTAGAATGTATTTGTGTAAATATGTTTTTTATCAACCAACCGTTATCTTTTTCTATTCTATGTCGGAACAAAAGATACACGTATGTCATAGTTGTGTGCGTTCTATCAATTAGTAATAAAAGAATGAACAGATGTGATAGAAAATAGTTTAGTTTAACCCTATCCGAGCATAATGGACATACAGTCCCATTATACAATTATTATGAAGACTTGATAATACAATCACAGTAAAACATTGTCTAATCCCGCACCCTTACCACACGAACATGTCTGTTAAACCGTGTTGATGGCTAAGCTAGGACAAAGGGACAATGCGAATAAGGCAGTTTGTTTACGTTTTTAAATGCAAATGCGGGAACCGTTACTTGATTTTACTAAATCAAACAATTTCAAATATTTTATCTAAACAAGTCTACCATTATCATGTTATCAAGACCCTCTGTTCAATAACCGCAGAAGTAATCTGATGTTGCGTTGGTGATTTAAAAAATATTAAACAATTTTGTACAGGAAAAAGACATAAATCACAACAACAACAAAATAGCAATACATACTTGGACACTTTGGTAAAAAGTGCCAATGTCGATCCTTAGTCTACAGAAAGAGTTTTGGAAACTACTATTGTTACATCAGTTATTCATCAATGACAAAATCTGGCGAAACAAGTTGCTGTTTCAAAGCAGTGCCAAAGCATTCGTTAGACCCACATATGATAAAAATACAAAAAAAATAACACAAACAAAAATACAAACTTTGCACATTATAATGGCATGCAGTATATTTTTTCCACAATATTGAGACAACTGTTTTCACAGGTTGTTACTATGCTCTGAACTGCCTCTGCTTCCTTTAAAATTCGGTTTGTTATATTTCCTACAGGCACAAATCATACCAGGAGTTAAGCAGACAGTTAGTGATATTAGACCTTGATGGAGTTGTTTTCCTTACACTGTAACGGTATCTTTCCCGCCCTGTATGTGGCAAATCAGAAGGTCCCCGGGCACACTCAAGACGTCGTTTCTTTTGCTCCTCAGTGAGCCAATAAGCCATATAGCACAAATCTTTTTTCAGGTGCAAACGCTTCTTCAAAATCGTTAGCACGCTGCCTTCTGCTATGCCAGTACTACTGGCTATATTTTTCACCTACAATCGGGCTTCCTGTTCCACCAGACCCATTATAGCAGCGATATTTGCCTTAGTAATAAAGGTTTTAGGTCTACCAAGGCGGGTGTCATCTCTGCAGACAATCTCCCAGCTTTAAAAGTTTTATTCCACCTAAATAATGTACGCATGGAAATGTACTGAGGTCCATATAGATCACACAGTTCACCAAATGTCTGCTTCGCAATTATACCAAGCCTATTGCGGCCTTTTTGTTCCGCCATTTCAGAGAAAAGGCAATACAGTAAACTCTGCTTATAACGAACTCGTCGAGACCTGTCACATTTGTTCCTTATATCCGGAGTTCCTTATATCCGTATATCGAACAAGTTCTTTATATACGATGTATATATTGAACAAGTATTTCTAAAGTCAAATGTAATTAAATCCGAACCATCAATTTATAGTTGATTTTGATGTTCATACTTCCTTTTGAAGAGTTATAAAGATCTATAACTGTTAATTTAGTTTCTAATGTGAGCGTTTTTGTTTTTTCTCCACGAAACATGTACAAATGTAAATGTTTTATGAATGAACAGAAATTTCAAAACTCCGTCTGTATAAAAACCAATTGAAGAAAGCTGATTTTTGCTCACTTGCCATAACTTGAAATATTTACCAAGGTATTTTTCCCAATCTGCAATTTCACACCGTCTGCATGCTTTTAAAGAAACGCTCACAATTATTTCCGTAAAACATTTTTACTTGAATATCGCACTTAGCAATTATATTTGGATTCTAATTTAACTAGTTAGCTATAAGGTTACATATATATAATAATTTGCAGTTGTGTTAAAAGTATTTGTGCATCGGCCGGGAATCGAGCCCAGGCCGCCCGCGTGGCAGGCGAGAATTCTCCACTGAACCACCGATGCAGACGAATTTAAAAATCCAAATATTCTCAATCGATCGATAAACTGACATCTATTCAACGTTACGTTAACATAACGGCTAAACGAATGACATCATTTATCGATTATGCTGCCAAGCTACCTATACAGAACGCAGGTACGCAGATGAATCTAAATTATTTTCAGACATATATATTTTTTTTTTTAATTTTAATATCATTGTGTAAACTGTTACACTTAGATTTGTTTGAGGCTGGATATTATAATAACAATGCAGGTAAAAAGTGCCAATGTCGATCCTTGGCCTACGGATAGACTTTTGGAAACTACTATTGTTATCTATTATTTATGAATGCCAAAATCTGACCCAAAAGTTGGCGTTTCAAAGCATTGCCAAGGCAGTCGTAAGACCCAAAGATGATAAAAATAAAAATAAATCAATAACATTTTGCTTCTATGAGCTTCTGTACCAATGCAAACGTTAGTCACTGGCATAAAACAAAGTAAAACTCTCTCGCATGAATGAGGAACTATCATAGTACTTGAATTTCCTGTATGAAGCATTCGCAGATGGGCTGACGAAATCATAGAGAAACAAAACAGAAGCCATTTGATCAGTTATGTCATGTAACTGGTTGCATCATCGGACAATTAGTGATGTCTGAGCGTGTTGAGACCTTAAATTGTACTTTTCCCGCCTGTATGTGTCTTGAAATATCCAGATACGGTAGGAATATTTGTTGCTGCAATATCTGGGTCCCAAAGATGATGATGCCGCATGCAAAGATAACTGCATAATTCCAGCTGACATAATATCTCAGCAGAAATCCTCCTGCTACACTGGCTCGGCTACACCAGACTTGTTATTTCTATCAATCAGTTTATGTCACTTGTAATAATGTAGGCATAATGATTAGTACTATGATATCTTAAACTGTCCAAGTGTACACAGCAAAAATCAAATGAAAGAAAAACTGGAAATAATGCATGAAGTATAGTATATAGAAAACTAGAACTATCACTGAAGGTGATGAATACCCTCCGAACATCCCACTGATAAAGTATTTAAAATTTATGTAATATTTGATGCTTTGATTGTTCGACCTGCACAACGTAAGGCTTCTGTGAAGTATAATTAAATTCTGACCAGCGGTTTTGGAGATCAAAAGCGCCCAAGATATATCTATCTCTAGCCCCTGTGACCTTTGATCTAGTGACCCGAAACATGGACCATGCACAACTGCATGGTGCTTATCACTTCTATGAAGTATCATTAAATTCTGACCAGGGGTTTTGGAGATTTCGCGTCCACAAGATTTTACTATATCGAGCCCCCGTGGCCTTGACCTTTAACCAAGTGACCCGAAACATCGACCATGCACAACTAAGCATTGCACATATCACTTCTGTGAAGTATCATTAAATTCTTACGAGGGGTTTTGGAGATTTTGCGTCCACAAGATTTTACTATATCGAGCCCCTGTGACCTTGACCTTTGACCTAGTGACCTGAAACATCGACCATGCACAACTATGCATTGCACTTATCACTTCTGTGAAGTATCATTAAATTCTGACCAGGGGTTTTGGAGATTTAGCGTCACAAGATTTTGCCATCTCGAGTCCCTGCGACCTTGACCTTAGATCTAGAGACCCGAAACACGGACCATGCACAACTAGGCATTGTACTTATCATTTGTGTGATTATCATTAAATTCTGACCAGGTGTTTTGGAGATTTGGAGATTTAGCGTCCTCAAGATTTTACTTTCCCGAGCCCCTGTGACCTTGACCTTTGACCTGGAGACCCGGAACATAGAACATGCACAACTAGCCATTGCATTTATCACTTGTGTGAAGTATCATTAAATTCTGACCAGTGGTATTTGAGATCTAGTGTCCCCAATATTCCGTCTACAGACGGACAGACGGACAAGCGGACAGACAAGCTGAATCCAGTATAAAAACGTAATTTTATCAGACTAGCAATTCTAAAACAGGCGTTGTGTCAATTTATTGTAATTTTGACACTATGGTCATTTATGCTTTTGCATACAAGGTGTCATACTGAGATAAAACGAATTCCAAAATGAGTGTGAAATAAATAAATGCTGCCTTCTCTATTTACCATTAAATAAAGTTTTAAAATGATTGCAGTTGTGTTAAAAGTATTTGTGCATCGGCCGGGAATCGAACCCGGGCCGCCCTCGTGGCAGGCGAGCATTCTACCACTGAACCACATTATTTGATGCCTACGGTCACCACGTCCAGGGTAATTGGGATGAGTTCCGACGAGTAGTGGCCCGTTGAAAGGCAAGGTGCCGTTCCGCTAATAAGCCATTCATCTTGCTAAAAGCTGTAAATCTGGCAAACAGGGATCTTTATCGATAGAGAGAGAGAGAGAGAGAGAGAGAGAGAGAGAGAGAGAGAGAGAGAGAGAGAGGGAGAGAGGGACGGAGGGAGAGAGAGAGAGAGAGAGAGAGAGCCGTTAGTGTCATGCGACAGGTTAAACTTTATCTACGATCAAGCGTTACGTCTGAGCGTATCTCTGGTCTAGTTATGCTCCTCAGCTATCGAGCTCGAACTTGACGTACCACAAATTGCAGAAAGAGTATACATATTTATGAATGCCAAAACTGCCGTTTGATCAGTAATGTCACGTAACTGGTAACATTATCGGACATTTAGTGATGTTTGACCGTCTTGAGACTGTAAATTCCCGCCTGTGTGTGACGATCAGATGGCTTTTTGAATTATCCAGAGACGGTAGGAGAATTTGTTGCTGCGATAGCTGGGTTCCTAAGATGCTAATGCCGCATGCAAAGATTACTGTATAATTCCAGCTTACATTATTTCTCAGCAGAAACCTGTTACACTGGCTCAGCTATACCAGATTTATAGTTTTTATGACTCACTTTGTCACCTTTAATCATTTAAGCATACTGATCATAAAAACCGCCCAAGTGTTAAACAGCAAAATCATATAAAATGAACTGGAAATGGTGCATGAAGTACGTTTAGTATATAGAAAAACACATACGATTTATTAGACTAGTAAATTTTCTAAATCAGTCGTTGTAATTTTAAAGGTGGTTAATCAGATTTTGGCCAGATTTGTTTGAAACTTTAGCATCTGATCATTTACACTCATTTTATTCACTTAGCGCATAATTCAAGTGAGATTTTCACTGGAGGTATTTCTAACATTTGATTTGGTTGCCCAACCAAAAGAGTTATTTTATTTTATAAGTACAAAGTTGATACACATACTTTTCATAAGGAAAGATTTATACATGTATATAAGACCTTTTGTATTATATTTGTAAAATATTTGCATTAAGAATTCTATATTTCGATAGAATTCATCAGAAATGCAAGTTTGACAAATTATTATTACCTCCCTTTACCTATCTTGGTTGCGCAACCAAGAACGATTGGAAATAAATGAATTCAGAAGCTACATTATAGTTTTAAAAATTGCCTTTTGGTTCAGAATGTTAAAATATTTGTATATCTATCCAATGCAAACGTAAAAGTAGAAATTATATTAAATAAAATAGAAATACTCAACTTTTTAAATCCTTTCTTATTAAAGGGGAGTAATAACAAAATTTTGTAAGAGTTAATAAAATGTATATTTTTAATAGGGATCCAACTCTATGTAATGGGTCTTTTTATTCCTTAAATAAATCTCCAACAGAATATACAAAAAGTAAAAATTCTCATCAAATTGCTTAAATGTGATTGACCACCTTTAAAAGTTATTTGTACTTTGACAATGTGTCATACTGATATCAAATGAATTCCAAAATGAATGTTAAAGAAACAAATGCTGACTTCTCTTTATATCAGTAAATAAAGTTTTAAAATGATTGCAGTTGTGTAAAACAATATAAAAAAAAATGTGCATCGGCCGGGAATCGAACCCGGGCCGCCCGCGTGGCAGGCGAGCATTCTACCACTGAACCACCGATGCTGACAATTTTATCCTCTAAATATTCCAAATCCATCGATTCAACGTTACGTTAACGTAACGGCTATTTGAATGACATCATTTATCGATAACGCTATCAAGCTACCTATACAGTACGTAGGTACGCAGGTTAATCATTTGATACACATACTTTTCATAAGGAAAGATATATACATGTATATAAGACTTATTGTATTAGATTTGTATTAACAATTATATATTTCAATAGAATTCATCAGAAATGCAAGTTTGACAAATTATTATTACCTCCCTTTACCTATCTTGGTTGCGCAACCAAGAAAGATTGGAAATAAATGAATTCAGAAGCTACATTATAGTTTTAAAAAATGCTTTTTGGTTCAGAATGTTAAAATATTTGTATATCTATCCAATGCAAATGTAAAAGTAGAAATTATATTAAATAAAATAGAAATACTCAACTTTTTACATACTTTCTTATTAAAGGGGAGTAATGACAAAATTTTGTTAGAGTTAATAAAATGTATATTTTTAATAGGGATCCAACACTATGTAATGGGTCTTTTTGTTCCTTAAATAAATCATCAACAGAATATACAAAAAGTAAAAATTCTCATCAAATATTGCTTATATGTGATTGACCACCTTTAAAGGTTATTTGTACTTTTGAATACAAGGTGTCATACTGATATCAAATGAATTCCAAAATGAATGTTAAAGAAACAAATGCTGACTTCTCTTTATATCAGTAAATAAAGTTTTAAAATGATTGCAGTTGTGTAAAACAATATAAAAAATGTGCATCGGCCGGGAATCGAACCCGGGCCGCCCGCGTGGCAGGCGAGCATTCTACCACTGAACCACCGATGCTGACAATTTTATCCTCTAAATATTCCAAATCCATCGATAAACTGTCATCTATTCAACGTAACGTTAACGTAACGGCTATTTGAATGACATCATTTATCGATTACGCTGTCAAGCTACCTATACAGTACGTAGGTACGCAGGTTAATCATTTGATACACATACTTTTCATAAGGAAAGATATATACATGTATATAAGACCTATTGTATTAGATTTGTATTAACAATTATATATTTCAATAGAATTCATCAGAAATGCAAGTTTGACAAATTATTATTACCTCCCTTTACCTATCTTGGTTGCGCAACCAAGAAAGATTGGAAATAAATGAATTCAGAAGCTACATTATAGTTTTAAAAAATGCTTTTTGGTTCAGAATGTTAAAATATTTGTATATCTATCCAATGCAAATGTAAAAGTAGAAATTATATTAAATAAAATAGAAATACTCAACTTTTTACATACTTTCTTATTCAAGGGGAGTAATGACAAAATTTTGTTAGAGTTAATAAAATGTATATTTTTAATAGGGATCCAAAACTATGTAATGGGTCTTTTTGTTCCTTAAAAAAATCATCAACAGAATATACAAAAAGTAAAAATTGTCGTCAAATGTTGCTTAAATGTGATTGACCACCTTTAAAAGTTATTTGTACTTTGACAAGGTGTCATACTGATATCAAATGAATTCCAAAATGAATGTTAAAGAAACAAATGCTGACTTCTCTTTATATCAGTAAATAAAGTTTTAAAATGATTGCAGTTGTGTAAAACAATATAAAAAATATGTGCATCGGCCGGGAATCGAACCCGGGCCGCCCGCGTGGCAGGCGAGCATTCTACCACTGAACCACCGATGCTGACAATTTTATCCTCTAAATATTCCAAATCCATCGATAAACTGTCATCTATTCAACGTAACGTTAACGTAACGGCTATTTGAATGACACATCTATTCAACGTTACGTTAACGTAACGGCTATTTGAATGACATCATTTATCGATTACGCTGTCAAGCTACCTATACAGTACGTATAATCATTTGATACACACACTTTTCATAAGGAAAGAAATATACATGTATATAAGACTTATTGTATTATATTTATAAAATATTTGCATTAATAATTATACATTTCGATAGAATTCATCAAAAATGCAAGTTTGACAAAAAGTAAAAATTCTCATCAAATATTGCTTATATGTGATTGACCACCTTTAAAGGTTATTTGTACTTTTGAATACAAGGTGTCATACTGATATCAAATGAATTCCAAAATGAATGTTAAAGAAACAAATGCTGACTTCTCTTTATACCAGTAAATAAAGTTTTAAAATGATTGCAGTTGTGTAAAACAATATAAAAAAAATGTGCATCGGCCGGGAATCGAACCCGGGCCGCCCGCGTGGCAGGCGAGCATTCTACCACTGAACCACCGATGCTGACAATTTTATCCTCTAAATATTCCAAATCCATCGATAAACTGTCATCTATTCAACGTTACGTTAACGTAATGGCTATTTGAATGACATCATTTATCGATAACGCTGTCAAGCTACCTATACAGTACGTAGGTACGCAGGTTAATCATTTGATACGCATACTTTTCATAAGGAAATATGTAAAAATGTAAAAGCTGAAATTATATTGAAATAGAATAGAAATGCTCAACTTTTGAAATACTTTCTTATTAAAGGGGAATAATAACAAAATTTTGTAAGAGTTAAAAAAATGTATATTTCTAATAAGGATTTAACTCTATCTAATGGGTCTTTTCGTTCCTTAAATAAATCATCAACATAATATACAAAAAGTAAAAATTCTCATCAAATGTTGCTTAAATGTGATTGACCACCTTTAAAGGTTATTTGTACTTTTGCAGACAATGATATTGTGTCATACTGATATCAAATGAATTCCAAAATGAATGTTAAAGAAACAAGTGCTGACTTCACTTTCTAACGCATTACCGATGTAACGTCGATTCTGATTGGTGACGTCGTTTAAATTTGCGACTATTAAATAACGTATATATAGTCGCAAAATTCAAACGGCGTTTTAATTATCACATTTAGACACATTGTGCGTTAGAAAAGGGATATCTATTTAGTGATTTTGATATTTGCGACCGTATATACGGTTTTAATGGTCGCAAACAGTTTTAACAGCTCCGGCTAACGCCGTCGCCGTTAAAAATATTTGCGACCATTAAAAACCGTATATACAGTCGCAAATATCAAAATGACAAGAGTTATTCTTATATGATACCTCTTCCCTTTATAATAAAGTTTTAAAATGATTGCAGTTGTGTAAAACAATATAAAAAAATGTGCATCGGCCGGGAATCGAACCCGGGCCGCCCGCGTGGCAGGCGAGCATTCTACCACTGAACCACCGATGCTGACACAAAGCAATGAAATAGTATTTCTGAATTGATAAACTGTCATGTAAATTCAACGTTACGTTAACGTTATGGCTATCCGAATGACATCGTTTATCGCTTCTTATAAGCAGAAGTACGCGGGAGAATCCACATTATGTTCAGAAGTATAGATTTTTTAATTTTAATTTTAGTGTTTTAAACCGTACATCTAAATCTAGATTAATGTCGAATTCTAGATTCAATTTAGATGTTTACGCTAGATTCTAATAGAGTAAAGTTTTCATCTTATTTTTCAAGGCATAGTAGAGCTCAAATCTTTAAGTATTTCACTTCGTAACTATATTTAACCATCAACTGACATAGTTCAGTACACATCAAGTGTTACTTATATGCCATGCATCTTCAGCAAAGTGGTGTTACGGGGTTTCTTGAAGCTCTTGAAGTATAGCATTTTAATGTTACAAGTTATTCCGCACAAGAAATCAACATTTCTGGACAAAGAAATCTTTATTAAACAGATCTACGATGTTGTAGTTACTTCCCTTAGATCAGTACAGTGTACCTGCACACAGAAGGTGTATAAACCGTCAAGATAGTGTTCCGAGTCAGAGACAAGATACCATTGAAGACTGGTTTTTATTTGATTTTAATAGCGAGAATATTTTTAATAGATTTTGGTTTAAAATGGGTAGCGTCTGTCACAAAGTTAAAATAAGATAATATTCTGTATAAGATATATAACCCAACCTTGACATATTAGATATTTACCCACAAAGTTATTTCCCTTAGATTGTATTTGTCTTGTTATGCTAGTAAGCCCTGAAGGGTTCTTTTTATTGTGACCGATAAACACAAGAAGTAAATAGCCTGATTCCTAATAAGTGTGAAACTGACACATGTTTTGAAGCTCGTTAAAGTATACACAGGTACACAAATTTCTACGCATAAAACTTGCACGTGATGGTACTAAGTAGCTATAAGCTTTATTTGAAGACCAAGTATTTACGTGGCTCTAATACTATCGAACGAGATCCAGAAGATAAATTTGAAAGAGTCTTAATTGTATCAATATCATTAACTAGCTTCCATAATGCTATATGCATTAGCGCAAAGTTAAATAACCTTGTAAAAAATAGCAACGTACTGGTCAGTAGATGTGCACACTTTTGTGCCTCTACAGTGGTAGACAGGAGTAATGTAGTTAACAATGGCTGCGCAAAGGTCTTACCTTTCTTCATTTCGTACCTACCGCTCTCTCCTTTCCTTCCCCCCGCCCCCGCCCCCGCCCCCCCCCCCCTCCTGTATATTAAAGCAATTTTGTATTCAGTGGGTGTGGTAGCATACTTGTATTTATGATTACTACAGTTTGAACGTAATTCACTTAACACTGGACATTCTTTGTCAGAACGTTGATGTGGGACTGAGACTGAAAACATGTCATGTAAACGGACCTGCACAGTTTGTAATTACTGCATCAATAAAGGTATTATCTTCTACAGAATGTGTCCCACAATTCAATTAGCAATGATCACCGGAAGATGCATCTTGATGACCCAGATGACATGTGCATGACCCCAGGGTCAAACGGTTGTAAACGTGCATCGGCATGCATGACACCTGGAAAAAAGAATTACAGGTGAGAGGGGGACAATAGTGGCCATCAAATATGAGACAGAATCCCAAACCAAATACTCATTAAACATTACCAAATTAACATTTCCTGCATTTGACCTGTTTGAATAGTGGACCTGTCAACTTCACAAAACAATTACAGATTACACTCGCATGCAATGCAACATCGACAAACCAACAAGCAGTTCTGTCGTGACAGTTACTATAGCAGCGAACCATTTACAAAAGAGCAGCCATGGCATAATAGTGTTTATAACTATTCGAGTCGCACCAGTAGATTTAAGGGGAAAATTACAAAATGTGTTTGATAAAGTAGCCGTAATTTCAACAGTAAAGCATTACGTATGTTATAGTTATTGACTATCCAGACTGAGCTTCATCCCAGGGAGGTCTCATTGTGTACGGGGTAGAGTGTGACACCCCTAACCTCGCGACTGTCGGAACTCTTTCTCGAGAAGTGGTTAAAACTCCAGAGAGCTATGACCTGCCCTTCTTAAACATTAAACGAAATAAGTCAACCTCAATCAATATTTACGCAAAAGTAGTTGGAAGGAAATGTGATTTTTGTTAAATTGATATTTTCATAAGAAAAGACGTCTAAAGGAGGATTGTTATCTATCTTATATAGGTGTATCTAACTGTGTGGTTTCTAGAGGGTTTAAGTAAATACCAAATATATATTTGTATAGTATTAGCAAGTAAAGCATTATGACAAAATATCAAAGAATATTCGTTTTTATTTGATCCTTTTTGTTTTAGAATTCATTACGAGAATGCATTGTCAGTCATAGACTTGAAACAGATTGACCTGTGTTTCAAGCAAAGACACTGTTACATAAGGAGATATTATAGTGTCTGAAAGGGTAACAACTATTACATGAACAAGTAATGGGCAAACATTTGACCCTTTCACCTTAGAAGAAAGGGCTGTTACCAACATCCTTCGATATAGCATTTAGCGGTTCACCTTTTATTCCTAAACGGTCATCTTAAACCATGGCAGTTAAACTCAAAGAATGTGTTTTTGGTCATTTAACAGCGGACGACTGATGTACAATAGGGCGACAGTTATCGTTCATTATCAAACAATTAGAAGACAACCGTTTAAAGAGGATGTCCAGTTTTAATCTGTCCGAAGATTATTAAACACAATGGCCTTCTTGTGGCGCACGCGGCACTTGCCAATTTCGTACCCCCGGGCCGAAAATAGCACTTCAAAACAATTAGGGGCCATGCTCATTGAAACCCCGTCAAACCACAAATCCATCTTCCTGTCACATCTGTGGTGTTTTGTGTCTTACATCATCTCACAGATGGGGATTTAAACTGGTGATAATTCTGCGGATCAAATTTTCACAACGTTTCGTATTCATGACCTGTTGCGTCTATAGAGCTTTCTATTAAAACAGACCCAACCGTTTTTGTTTAAAGTAGACTTGTAAAAGGCAGTATTTACACGAAAGAACAAAACACCAAAACATATACCGAAACAGTTAAGGTAATAGACTTGGTCACGTGTCTCCAAGTTCCCAACCCCTCCAGTGTTCCATATCATATATTTATGCTTTAGCCCAAGTATGTATGATTTAATTCAAAACCATTCAAAAGCCCTCGAGTTAAATTGATTTGAAAATGTATTTTGAGTTCAATGAAAGCGAAAGTGTCAGCAAAACCTTAATACAGTGTCTTAAACGACTTGGTGTATACTTGACTTATCAAAGTGCAAAACTAAGCATTTCCAATGTAATAGAAATATATGTAAATTAAGGTAAAGTGTTTACATACCATTTACAATGTTTGTATATTCTAGTTGTGGGAGTGGACTTGACAATGACATTGAACCTCTTCAAAAATTTACATATCTGATGTGTCGCTTTAAACAGATGTCGTAAAAATAAGAACCAAGGAACGACAACGCCTTTTCCCATTTACTTCACTGGTCTACTTTACCAGTAAATTAGTATCAGCCCGACATTAGTCAGCCTGACTTCCATTGCTAGAATGTTAGTATGTTTTGGCTCGGCTCTTCCATCCATAAATCATAAATGTGTTTTGCTGTGTCATACCAGTAACACAGACCTGTATCTCTTAAACCGAAAGAGATATCAGTTTAACACAATTTGAGAGGTATTTTTTCTCTATTTTTTAGAGATATCCCTCAAAGTCACGGAGACATCTCTGTAAATATAGAAGAGATATCGTTCTTTAAGATATCTTGTTATGCTATAGAGATATCTCTGGAATTGAAACAGATATCACTTAAAAGACAAGAGATACCTTTAAAATCAACAATCCTTTGTGGGCCTAAAGCAATGTCTCTTGTAAAAATTGTATGCTGATTGCTTTTGTTACAACTCCATGCTGTATTTCAAAATACCTGGCTGAATAAAAGAAATGCTCTGTTCTGTTTCGTTCTGTAACACGACCGATCTTCCTTTTTACCTCTAACCAAATATTTTATGACCGTAAAAGATTGGCATGAAGAGAAAATCCATTATTATGGAATTTGGTTTTTGTCTGATATCAAAAACAATTTTATAGATGTCTTCCATATCTATTACACCAATTAAGTAATAATAACTGAATATTGTTATGGGTATCCGTCAAATTACAAGTTCACATTAAAAAAATCGTCCCTACCTACTAACCTATCTTTTTTCTAGCGAATTACAGGAAAGAGGCATATGTTTTTTTTGCCTTCTAATGTACACCAAATCTCTTTTTCAGAGATGTATTTTAAGGTAGGAGAGATATCTCTGTATATCTCTATTTAAAGAAAGATATCTCCTTTGAGAGATATATCCCGTTTTAGGAGATATATCTATGAAATCAGAGAGATGTCTCATTTGTTATTAAATAGTAAATTGGCTTGCCATAAAAAAGGCACTATGCAGTAAGAATGCTAATTTTGACACAAACTTTCTGAATTGAATTGGATATATATACTTTTTTCGTCATTCTTAGTTTCAGTCAATACAAAAAACATACATACAGTAGAAACTTCAAGTCAAACTGCATTTTAATTGCATTCGCCTGCGCGCTGTGCATCTGTAAAATATTGAATTTCTCTTTGATTTTGAGAAAGGCAAATAGCCATTGAACTAATATAAAATATAATATTTATATTCCGATTTATATTCTTAATGTTCTGATAAAATGCTTTTATAAATTGTGTTTGAAATTAACAAAAAAAATCTTGAACAATGTGATGAGGAAAAATGCCGAGTTTTCTATAATTATGTACAAATGTATTTGACAATATGTACGATTCAACAAAGTTCCTCCCTCCGCGTATTTCATATAAAAGTGATTATGTCATTGTACAGGGCTCCCGTTATATGTATAGTTTAGTTTATTAGTTTAGTTTAAATTATATGTATACAATTAAGAAATTTTGTATATTTGCTATTTTAGGTAATGGTCAAAAGTTGAAATAATTAATCTACCTTACATGATACCAGAAATAGCGTCAGACAACCAAGAGCTACCCTAGATAAGAATATGCTATTTTAAGAGCTATACTTTTCCTATATGATATTTTGAAATATCTCCAGGGATACAGGTTGAAATTCCAGGCTGCCAACTTCAGAGAGATCTGAAAGCCTTCAGATGTGTATGTACATGTATATTCTATATTTACAAGACTTTTAAGTATCATTATACTTAAGTCCGTCATTAAGTTATCTCTGAAAAGGGCGATACAAAACTTTCAACAACTAAATATCAAATATTCTTCAATGTCATTGCCGTAATATATATGGACGTATTAAATACTGTATGTACTTTTAGAGAAGAAAACCTTTCGCCACATGGATACTTCAGTACCTCTTTAAATACTTGTCAATCAATTGCAAAAGCTTACACACTAATTTCATTGTTATATATGAAAGAGATACTATAATTCAGCGATTTTATTCGATAATCGAATTATACCTTTCAATGAATCAAACTGGAAAATTTTTCTAACGCCCAATTGTCAGCTATGCACCATGCTGTGCACTACCCGAAAAAATGCAATTACCTGACCTTTAAGGAGTAGCAAATTCTAAATTAGATTTATAAATTATTGGTAAGTACTCGAAATTAATATTTTATTGAAAGTTAATTATCAGATCGATTTGTTTCCTTGACACATAAGAAAAAACCCATCTTCATACAATTTCCTGAATTCAACAGGCGAGTTTTTACCTTGCCATGTCACCGGTGTTGGCTTTCATAGATCAAATAAACAAGAAAGGAGATAAAATCATGGTTTAAATTGTTCCATTGGGGGTAATTCATTGATTAAAATGGTGACAAAAAATGGCCTTTACCTTCGGTTGTTTCGGGGGAGGGGGCGAGAGCGTGTTTGTTGTTTTTTTAATTATTATTTCATATTACTGGTTCTTCCTTTTGTAATTTGTACGTTATAATTTTAAGTCGAGGTACTGATGGGGTTTACTTTCAACAGAAGGACATGTCATGAAAATTTGTTTCATTGAGATATTGGGATGTTGGGGGTTTGTTGTTTTCTTTTCCTTTTGTAACTTTTGTGCGTACATGCATGCTTTGACAAGCTTTTATATGTTCTATCATTGTGTTATATCTTTTCAAACCTATGTTTCTGGAATTCAATGGGTCATCCTGATCAGTTATCTTCTTCAATCACCTGTAGTGGACAGTTGGTTTAAATGACCTTTAGCGAAGATGCTAATGTCGTACGCCGGTCGTGTGGCAAATAATACCCATTTACAGTATTTAATTTGAAATTATTGACACTTGTTCCTGTTGAATATGGATGGATTCAACATCTGCCGGATTTATGACCCAAATTCGTTGAATACCGACAGATTGCTAACGACTCGGGGCACGAAGGGCCCGCATAAACACACCGCAAGCCCTGTTTGAATTTGAATAGCTCAAGCATACACCTGTAGCATGTGTTTCAGCTCAGATGTTCCCCTACAAGAGTTCATGAACTGATAAGGTCAATGTTCCTTTAAAGAAATAGGATGCATGCATTTTTCCATACCTGCATGATTTTAAAAATCAAGTAAGACCTGTTGCAATCAAACCATTTTCACTGATGTAAAAGTATTACCCGATTCTAATACATGGGGATGGTATTATCATAAGTTTCGCTGCGCCTTGTTTCTCAGTTATTTATCAAGTTAGCTGACCCGAAGGGTATTGGAGAGAAGAGCTAAGCAGACGCTGTCGCCCCGAGGTATAACTTTAATCCCCGCCCCTCCCCGTCATCAATCCCCTAACAAAAATAGTCGAAAACTAACCAGTTACATGAGCCGCCATTTTGACTTGTAATACACACCAATGTTTTGTAGTGTACCTGAAAAAAAGCCAACGAAACACTCTGTATAATCTCAGTCTGAATGCACGTCACATAAGCTTCTCTCGTGCAGTTCAGTTGTCTTAACGAGGACTTGTATTGAATGGCGTTTGTCTTCTGCGTTTTTTTAAATGGCGTTTTAAAAGCTAGTCTTTTCAATTATTATGAGTACTCTTGTATTATATTACACTGGATAATATACTTGGTGACATTTTTATACTCATTTTAATTGCTACTCGGTTACATTGCACCATGTAGGCCTTTCCGAGAATCAGTCATGGTCTCTTTCACTGCAATAATAGCATCTTTAACTTTGGATTATTTTACATAACTATAACACCATCAATTCATTGATGATATTTGCAAATGCAAAATTCACAAATGGTGCTTAAGTTTATCCTTTATTCTGAATAGTTGCGGTTACATAGACCAATGCATTATGCATGTTTCAATGGGACAGTATGAATAAAATTTACATTTTGTATGGTATAGTACTGAGATCCAGACATAATTCTGCCAAGTTCTTAAATGATTAAACAGGCTGTAACTGGTTCGGAACAAATTAAATCGTAGACATATAAAACAGTTCATGTGATTCACGTGCGTTTCGTACTTTTATAAAATACGACAAAACCTGTGACAGTGAAATGTTTTGTGAGCAGAAAAATGTAGACCTGCCGGTAGAATATAGTAATTGAAGCACGTGCTTTGATGTAACAATTAAGAACATTGCCTGACTATCGATTGGTCAGATTTGAAACATATGGTTTCTAATTGGTTTGATTTCAACTGAGCTTTCTTCAAATCATTCAGGACTGATTATAAATAAAATTTCAAAACACTTTCATGTATAGTACTTTATTACGAAATAAGCCATTTATGGCCCATGACCATAGCAGCAATACATAGTTTTCACAACAATAATAATAATATGTTGCAATATGGCACGACACATTTACAGAAAAAATAACAAAGAGTTAGTGGCACTACTATTGTCAATAAAACATATAAATACACTTCTTGCAAATGCATACGAGATATATATGTCATTGTAAAATGAAATGGCTGTAACATTATTACTGAAACTATATTATGAAGTTGTATTGTTATGCCGTATTATAGTATGTATTATGGGATGGAAATATTTGATGTGGGAGAGACAAGTAAAAAAACAAAAAACAAAAAACAACAAAAACACAAAATTCTATATATTCATGTAAGACTCGGTGTACTCTATATATTCATGTAAGACTCGGTGTACATGCATGATTGTATGCATATGTAAAATGTTTTCATATTGACGTTTTGTTATAGCTAGAAAAAAATCACCTTTTCACTCAGTAAGGACAAGATGTCGCTGAAAGTAATCCTTAGGCATGATTACAGCAAGCTGTATGCTAATTGTAAATAACAAAAGGATCTCCGTTCTAAAGATGTTCCTTGACCTTAGACTATGTATGCTATACTTATAAAAACACCTTGAAACTTTGATACTTCCGCGGGTAATTAAATAAAGTACATAAGTATATATGCACTTGTCTCAATACAGGTTTGTTTGAATTTTACCTGTTGATCCGGAAGGTCTTTTCATTAATTTTCTTTGATACATATATGGTTACCACACAAGCTGCATCACTAATTGTAACAACATTTAGTCTTTGATGTGATCCGAGCATCTATTTGATCTCAAAACACTGATGACAATTTGATGACATAGTACCTTCATCAATTTCTTGTCAGGCTGTATTTACATTGATAATGAATATTTGGCTTATTTCAAATATACCGTTAAAAGCAAACAAACAGTTGTAGGTTACAGGAATGTATCTATTTCAATATTTGAACGAGTATTTTCATGTTTGATTTCTCTTATGGAAGATATATTTGTACCAATCAGATCGGCAATTTGAAAGAGATCGATGATGTAAGATACACATAAATGCATCATTATCATCGGTTACCAACGGGAACATTCCACAGTTACAACGCCGTGTGGCTTTTGAAGGTTAATACCCGATGATACAATCCCCACATCCTCTAAAATGCCATTCCATTGCCGTTTCTCACGGGATTTTGTATAACCAGCGAACTTGCCAGCAGTAATTATGTAAATCATGTCAGAATATACAACGTCGTGGTGTTACCTGAAAAAAGGCTTGCTCTGCATACAGCAATGGTCAACCAACGTCAATGTTCATCTAAAATTCATCTTATATTTACCAATGTATAATTAAGTAAACAGTTGTGCTGAATATATCCACCTTTCCAGATCGGAAATGTTCATATTGTAAGTCTTTCATCTTTGTATGTTCAAACGCAAAATAGGGATTAAAAGTAGTTCTTGGAACTGACTATAAGACAGCAATGAAAGGAAAACTTACGGACTAACCCACATGAAAGTCCCAACGTGCTAAATGCATATTGTGTGCTTGTGCGTATTAAAGTGAAAAACTGACAAACTTGTGTACAGGAAAAACGTATGTGTTTCTGCGCACCATCTGTGAGAAGTCTGTCTGAAAAATCACAAATTCTGTCGCAGACGTGTCACAATTTCTCACGTGGGGTGTTCTATTGCACAAAATGACGCCATTAGGGTGATAATTTAATGTGGTTTTTGTTGTTGTGTTAGAAACCTAAATACTGTTTTGTCAACTAGACAAACTATGAAATAAACTTAGTGTCAGAAATAGTAACATTAGGATACCGAGAGAGAACCACAGAAAAGTTGCAGTTGTAGAAAATATTCGATAACACAATACACTTCACTTCACTGATTTTGTTGGCTTTGCCCCAAAATCTGGACATTTTTTGAAAGTTGTGAATTGGCTGGCCTCTTAATTAAAATGTAATCAAAGTATATCCAAACAAAGTGTTTGAATAGATTCTTTTAATAAACCTGAACATTAGGGCACATTCTGTCGAAGTGGCTGGGATCTTGTAAGTTACCGGGTACATAAAGCGTACACCTCGGTACAAGATTAGTGTCAACAGCTCGGAATGAGGCCAACATTCACGGCCACCTGTTACATTTACTTCTACTCTCAAATAATACCATGATGTTTATTTGTCGAGGATTTGGTTTTAAATTCCTACATAAACTTGCACTACGCTATTGCGAAATCACTGAATCAGAGTTTGCCGGGACTATTCCTAATTCACAATGACGTAATGTGGCATTTAAAACTTGACAGAAGTCTCTGTATTTTACGAAAGATGTAGATAAAGGGATAAAAGGGGTATTAACAGCGCACTAAATTTTTAAATTCCATTAAGATTGTCAAAATACAGTAGGCTTAATTTGCTTTATTTTAAAATCTTGGTTACTATCGAAACCTATCATTTAATAACCCAGTAATAAGCACCGATATCAACATGCAAATACCGCGAGTTGTTTAAGCAATAATGAATAATGGCGAATACGTGTGTTTGCCGACTCTCTCTTTCTTTGTTAGATATGGGCTATTAGGGTATGATTAAAGGGGTTTAGACTCCCTACTTAAAGTTTGGATGAAAATGCTTGATAAATAGCTTTCTTGTCATTCCAAGAATGTAGTGGTCACTTTTTATGGTACATTACCAATGATTCCGAAACTAAAATGACCAAATGAATCCAATAATCGTCTGCTTCAATGACGAGAAGAATTCTAAAACACAATTAAAGTGTGATAAACTATAAAATCTTACCTTAGCTAGCTAGTGACCGATGCGTAAACTAGAAAAGTCTAACGTCAATATGGAAAACAATACAACAGAAACGTCTTGTCGCGTTAAAGCATTTGCGACTATAGCATTTGAGTCATCTTTTTTTTCATCGTGATGTCACTTCCTGTGGCCTGTTCTGTCGCCGGGTTTTCACTTTGTCGCAATTGCGATTTTCGTGTAAAAGGGTGTGAAAAAAGCGAACCCAGAAAGGGTGGAGTTTGGATCAGTAATACTTCATACCGTAGACTGTACAGACTGTAGCAACTTTTTTGCAAAACTGCTAAAACTGACTCATAAAATACGCAAATTGTGTTAAAAAGATGAAGTTGAGAACACGATGTAACTCCACTAAGTGAGTTTTAGTGGAAACGTTTCCTTCATCGTTAGTCTAGACTGACTCGCATTGCTGGTGAGTTTGGCCTAGCAACATGGTGAACCTTGCCTAAATATATTTTCATTTAAAATCATAAAGTCTATGAAGTAATGCTTGAATAATCTTTGCGTGTGAAATTTCCATTATAAATCTAAAAGTTTATTGCATATATAAGAAACGCCCATTTCAATATATAAAATCTATTATCAGTCTGGGCACAATATTTGCCTTTCACATGCTCTTGTTTAGGGGCAAAATGGACAAATAAAAGATGCATTGTTTGCCTATAGCATGTAAACAAGTGTTTACTTTATTTTCACATTTTTCGAAAATATTTAGCGAATGAATTCAATATTTTTACACAACTGTCACTTATCAAATATAGAGCTGCCAAACATTGTACTTTACCTGCGGTCTTATGAAAATAAATCTTTAAATGTTTATTATTCATTTGAAAAAGGTGTACGTAATATTACTGTTAATGATACCAAGGCGTACTTGGCATTTCAAATAGAAGTAATTAAAATAAAATGGTTAATGATGCTGCTTTTGTCAAATGTGCTCACGTATTGCATAATAGTGTAGATGATATGCAAATTGTATTCCTGGTGAGCAGGTTATACTTAGTGTCGAGTTTGTTTTTTATTTTAATATTCATTTCAATACAAAAATCAAGATTATAATCGGTTGTTGTTGTCTGTGATATTATCCGGTCGGTTATTGAACCTTTGACGCATTTCGGTTTGCGCAGAATGTAGGGGAAAGTGATTAACTTTGATATGGAAATAAACATGTTTACAAGAACTGGAAGGACATACTTTGCGGTTTTATGTTGTTGACAAATCTATATTAAACAAATGAAATAAAGCGATAATGTCCCTATTTGGAAGTCCCTTTTTGAAAATCGTTCTTTGTTTCATTATATAGATAGTTGATACTACCGTCTTGTTCAATGTCCCAATTAACAAGGGCATAAGCGTACAACTATTTCACAGCTTTCAGGGAGAATTATTTCCGTTTTCCTCTAAATCTTATATTGAAAAAGAAAAGATATGTGATGACAACGATTTTCGGAAGCTTTTCTTTTCGTGACGGTATTATCCTTACTCGGTTTTCCCGCATATTTCTCGGCTTCTTTGGCATTGTCGCCATAATCAAAACAACTACTTGCCAAAATACAAGTCATTGTAATGTATTCTCACTGAAATTGAGAAGGATTCTTAAGCAGGCGCCAGCTTTGATAACATTCCTTTAAACTGATTGGCATAGGTCTTAACAAATAGACATTGATCGAATGTCATCAATACCTATCTTAATGGTCCATTTACTTTGACGATTTGTCTTGCCGCATACATTAAAGCCGTTAGGTTTCAACATTCTTGGCTGAAAAACTGCAAAATTCTTCCGCGTTCTTTGTGAAAATCATACAGTATTACGACAGCCGTGAAAATGTTTACCACAAAAAGTAGATTTTTACAAATAAAACTTGTTAACATTAGATATAATTATATAATCGTATTCTCTCGATCTTGTTCGAGAAGAACACCATGCAGAAAGGAAAACCTTGAAACAGTTACGTTTTACCTTATTGCAACATACACATTATAGTCATGGTCATGATAATTAGCTGATTAACCACGGAATTCTTTTTCTAGTCATTATCTGCATTACTAACATTTTTACACTCTGAAATAGGAAGAAAAACTGTTCAATGTGGATAGTAACGTCAACCACATGCGTGCACCGTGCTTGCATTAAGATCCGCTTTCCATAGCCCTTGGCAAGGGCAACAAAACATATTGCTTTATCAAAACCACAGAAATGTCTGTCTCGTGTAACATACAAACTTCGAATTAACACTAAAAGAGGTCGATGAAACTGTATGATTCCGGCTCTGTTAAGGTTAACCATCTGACACAGAAATATTCTTCTGTTTCTTTCTAATTAGGAAGCTCATTGTAAAACCACACATATCTGAAATTATTGTGTATTTTCAAATATTTATATTTGCCAAGATCTTGACAGAATAATGACCACTGATATGTAGTGTGGGATTTAAAAAACGGCAATTATATCTGTCATGAAAGAACTATGAAATTGGTACTCAAATACTTGTTAAATGACAATAATAAATAAATGACATATTTACTTGATTACTTACTTGAAGGACACCACCTGAAGTGACCTACGTGTCTTTAAACTATGATAGTATGTAATTAAGTTAGCAAGAGTGAAATAATTAGGTTACAATATTCTAATATTGGTATATCATCTTTCAACCCTTCTGAAAGACCGTGAAAGGATTTTGAAAGAACTGCTTTAAAAAAAGTGTACATGTACATGTCGTTCGACTCGTGCGACGTGCATGTTGCCTTACCTGTAACTTGAAACTGTTTTCAATTTCGATTCCAGTTTATTCAGACATTTTGAATCTTAATACATTTTTTCCAGTAATTGAACTCATCAATATGTTAGGGTGTCATTGGTCCTATTAGTTCTCGCGGTCTTCTCACATTACGTTTAAAGCTACGTGAAGTCAGCTCTTACATAGTACTTGTCATAATTATACTTGCGAAGAATGGCTTTGGCTGGAATGTTGTTACACTTGTTATTATCATCATTATCATCATCATCAGTTTTATTATCAATCTATAGTGTTAGACGGATCGCTATCATTCGTGGACACGCTGTGTGTCAGTAAGGAGCGGAGCTCTGATAATCTCCATGACAACATCGATGTATGATCTCTTCTGTGCGAAAACCTACAGTCATCGATGTATGATCTCTTCTGTGCGAAAACCTACAGTCATCGGTGTATGATCTCTTCTGTGCGAAACCTACAGCCTTCGATGATCCAGTCATTTGAATACGTCATAGAAATAATTGTAATACAGACAGTATAGATAGTTAATTTTCGTTTAAAGAGACTGTAAAAATCATAGCCTGTGATTGTTCTTTTTTTTACATTAATTCATACTAATATATTTTGGCTTGATCATGATAAAGAATACTTCAAAATTTCAGTGACTTTGCAGTTTTTCATCAACATTTTCCTAATCAGGTTTACTCATGACCAGTTGAGGTCCTTACTTCATTCAGAACCACGAGTGCAAGTCATCCAACTTGAAAATTACCTTTTCCGTTGTTACATAACTTAGTCGAATCTACTTAGAGGCTCGCGAGCTTGCAATACAGGGGGTGACAAACTATAAGATATTTTACACTTAGGTTAAATTACTTGACAATCTCTTGCAAAGAGGTCTCAATCAGTAACAATCAGGAGGTGTGATATTTTCAAACAGGAGATAACGAGAATAGAATTATAGCATGTTTATTATACAGTTTCTATTACAGAAACAAGAGTAACTGCTTTATTTCCTGTTAGATAATTCGTGTAGAACCCTTCAAAGTGGAGTTTAAATTTGTTTCGGTCAATAAACAGTAATGATTACTATGCAAACATTGGCAGCAGGTGGGATTGGTCATGATTTAATATTTTATAATGTATTACTGTCCAAGTTAAGAACGTTGTCCATGAAAAGTAAACATAGATAATATAATTATGTATGTCTGTCTGGTTAGTTCATCTGATTGTGTAACAGCATTGAACTACTTGCATTGGGTTTTAAATCTTTAACACGCCCTTCTGCATACGGAAGATGTCCAGTCTGTCCGCTCTCTTTGATACAGTTATTATTTCACGGAACCTGGTCACAATATGAGTATAATATACCGAGAAGTTCGATGACCAGCAACACCTCTCCAAGCACTTCAAAACTTTCACTAAATTACCACTGCCGCTAAACTTTACCATTGACGCTAAACTTTTGAGCATTGCATCTCAGCCACGCTTTTTAACCGACTAAACTTGATAACCGGGTATTAAAGTCAGGTAAAATCAAAGTCCATAGATATGACTCCCATGCATGCATACTAGTACCTAACAAAATTTGAAAATCTAGGGAGTTTTGTTTTACCTGACTTCGATACCCAGTCAGTCTTGTCCAAAGATTATGCCACTCTCCTTCCTGCATCTTGTATCTTGGATACACTTTATGCAATCGTCACAGACCCTAGTCATAATATTCATGGGTATTACCTAGCCAGATCGCCGCGTCTTTGTACAAATCAGCACTTTCCGTACCTTTTGTACAATATCTACCAGACCTTGGGTATGATATTATTTATAACCAGTCTCATTAGCTCGGTCATTGTGGGATTATAAAATTGCCTCTATCAACGCTTACATTTTGAATTCAGTTGCATTTTGGGTATGATTTACAATAACAACGTGTGGCAGTCTATCATTTCTGTTTTTATAATTTATTCAGCTTCTTCGTTTTCCCCATGTTGTTATTGGTTCTGTGGCTTTCGGGACACTGTTCGAGTTTCTTTTGTACCAATATAAATTTAGTTACATTCTTTCCATCTTGTTTCATTTTCTACCGTTGTAAAACATACTCATGCGGATATCTCTAGGAATGTCTCCAGCTTAAATTTCTTATTTTTATTTGACCCATATTTATTATAATTCAAACAGATCAAATACCAGTTGACACACTTCACCTGGATATTAAAATAATGATAAAAGACTTGCAAATCAGCAAAAAGGTGTGTCGTCTGCAATCCGCGCGCGACGATTTTCATTGGTCGCGTGCCATACCACCTGTTGCAACATATCACGTGACAGGAACAAGATTCTTAAAGAAACTGTAACGAGGATTATATTTTAAAATACTGTCTTAAATTCTTTGTTGTTCCTTTATATCCCAATGAAAATAGCTTTGCTAAAACCTCTTGCCCCCCATTTACATACCAGTGTCAAATTTTGAGGATAAATTTTCAGTTTGACAATAAAACGTGGGCTTCTTTCTTTCGGAATTCTTATCAGGTTGTATGAAATACGACCGTTTAAATTTTTGCACTTAAAACAGCCGTTATCTGCCTTTATATGACTTTTATAATATACATTTTTATCTGCTTTACCAAATTAACCCATATTTCTTTACATTTTATTGAGGAAATAACCTTGTCATCCTCTTCTAAACTTTTGAATAGTTTCTATTAACAAAGACACTGAATGTTCTGTGCACGCATTTTTTAAAAATACATTTAGAACGTAGATTGCAGTTACGAAATACGAAAACAAATTTTTAATCGAGTTTCAATAACATGCAGTTTGTAAATGATATTGGATGTTCATTCCTTTTGTCTGATTGCACAATCTGATACTGCCCTGCTGCTTCCCATGCTCCTTCTGTTGCCATAGCTACTTTTTTCCTATTGTTTCTGCTTCAGCTTCTGTTGCCATTGCTACTTTTCTTCTAGTACAAACAAACACTGTGCTCATCTACTGTTATTAAGAGTAATGCTACTGTTGCTACTTTTGTTTCTTTGTTACTGCTGCTGCAGCTGCTACTACTACTCCGCTACTGTCTCTACCGTTACTTCTACGGCCTATTCCTTCTATTGCAACTGTTATGCTATTACCGCTTCAGTTACTGCTGCTGTCACTACTCGGCTTCTATTTCTCCTGACACTACAGCTACTGTTTCTACAGCTACTTCTACTACTATTTCTGATACTGCTGGTATATAAAGCTAATCATAATGTCTCTGAGCTAATGTAGCTACCTCTCCTGCCTCCATTTCACTTTATTATCAGTTACAATTGGTTGTCGTCTGCGTCTTTATCGTCTGCTGTAGAAGTAGGATGGTTGGTAGTAAGTCTATGTTAAAGTATTATAACAACTCTCTTGTCTACGTAGATTTTCTAGATTTTTTATTTCTGTGCTCTGGCTCTGTTGAGATGAGCTTGTATAGATACAAAATGTTTTGTCGGTCTCAGCAGGCTTTATCACCTATAAGTCTATTTTTGTCGCTGCTATAGCTACATTACCTACTGCTGCTAAGTACTGCTTATTATGTTGTGACGTTGAATACAAAGTGCTTCTTCATTGTACAACACAAAGTTTTAGCCGAAATAATAGATATGCAATGATATTTGACTGTATAGTAAAGAAATGACGTTCATATGCTTGACAACTGGAAACTTGCAAACATTTCTCAGCTACCAAGCTGTAAGGTTAAATATTTCTTGACGTAATTCTTAGGGGTTAGCTGATTCATACATTATGGTATTAATGTCTGATACCCACATAAGTGCATAATCAATCCATGTAAACATGCTTGTTCAATGTTGAGACATTTTCAATAAGTATGTGCTTAAAATATGTGTATGTCAGTAAAAACCGAAGTAATTTATTTTCGAATATATTAGACCCTTGGTTCTTCATCCTAGATTACGTTAAGTGTCGGGTTGCCTTTTCAAATAACATTAAATCCCAAATCAATATGCTCTTAATTCTCTCCCTGATGATACTTGAAAACTGGGGTGGTTTGAGAAGTGAATGGAATTTATTGATTGGTTAACACCCTGTAAGTAATAGGATAAATTAAAGTCACCTTAACTGAACCTTTCACCAATACACTTATCAGTCCCTGCCACTCCTTAATGCCATAAATCAGAATTAGTGCTGGTATGTTGAACAGAGGCAACTTGCACTATCGTGCCTTTTATGCCGAAACTGTCTAATAGGAAACGGCGATGAAGTATCCTGGTGCCTCTCCAAAGTATATGTAAAAGATATGATTAGAATGTAATTTGTAATAATAATAATAAGTGAAAATATGTTTTTCACATACAATACAAGATATTTTTCCATTCACTATTCAATTCCATCGTACACTCCATACTTAATACTATTAAACAAGACAGTTTTGAGAAATGTTGGATTAGAGGTTTTCATAACTGTTACTTTGGCTCCTATGTAGGTACATATGCGTTTAGAAGAATATTGAAAACCAGGGTCTCGATCCCGGTTCCTTTAACATGCAAAGCGGCTTGAGCTAGATGCCCGATGTCATTTTATTATAAAAAGAAAAGAAAACAAAACAAACAAGGATGTCCTAGATTCCTTTATCCATTCTCTTATCCCTTAGACTTAACCCTTGGGTATTCCATACGATTAATTATATATAGGAAATATATACGGAGGTACACGGGTATATTTTGTCTATGATGAGTAAATTTGTAAAAAAGGTTCCGTATATTGTAATATTCACTGTGTATTTTATTACTGCTATCACATTAATATTCTTATCATGAATGATAAGGCAATAAACCCAGCAACAATCAAGCACAGCGGACCTTCATATCCGTAACGAAACGGCAGTAGGTGCATATCCGACTCTAATAAAATTACACAATTATAATGAAAGCCAGGATATCGATCCCGGTACCTCTCATATACTCATATACGCTCTACCACTTGAGCTAATTCCCGTTAAATAATGTGCAATATTTCTTTACATAGTGACGTCATTTCCTCAAATTTGCTAACCCACTCCACTTCCCTGATTTTCGTCATATTTCGAACAATTCCCTGATAGGTTATTCGTCATTACAAACTCTGAAAGCTATGGTGGCTGATTTGGTACACTTTTGTGCGCCAGCGACAACACGACAAAACGCCAAACGGCGCGTTGTCGCACTGTCGTCTTGTCGTCCTGTCGCTAGCGAAGCACGCCAAACGGCGCGTTGTCGCACTGTCGTCTTGTCGTCAAGACGACAGTGCGACAACGCGCCGTTTGGCGTTTTGTCGTGTTGTCGTACAACACGACGCACAAAAGCCACCATAGAAAGCTTCCTCAATCAAAAGCTAAAGCTTGTAAAAGTATCAGAGATGACAAATAGCTTCAAAATAACGTTATGTGCATGCAATACTTAAGTTCGAATCATTTTGAAAAACATCTTTTATTTCGTTTTCATTGACGTATGAATCATGAAGCTCAAAAAGAATATGGAGAACCCGAGTATCGATCCCGGAACCTCTCACATGCTAAGCGAGAGCTCTACCACTTGAGCTTATTCCCCGATTTCATATTGCCACAAAATGATACAAAACTTGAGTGTGCTAGTGTTCATACATTTAACTCTCAAACTTAATTTAGTTTTACAAAGGTTTCAAATAATGTAATGGAACGGAGATGCACTAGTGGTGAATCTAGATATACATGTACAGGAATTTTCTAAAAATTCCGAATTAATGTTAATTCTTCAATTTTATTCATCATGAAATGCTTTATATAGGTTTGTAAACAGCACAAAATCTACAGACATCAAGCACAACAACAGGCAAAACGAAAATCATAGGCCCGTTCCACGAAGACTGTGCAAAAGGCATGTTGGTGCATATTGTGCTAATGGTCAGTACAAAAATTAGATAGCTTCAAAATAACATTCTATGCATGCAATACCAAACTTGGAATCATTTCGAAAAAAACATTTTATTACGTTTTCATTGACGTATGAATCATAATTATGTAGCTCAAAAGAATATGGAGAATCCGGGTATCGATCCCGGTACCTCTCACATGCTAAGCGAGCGCTCTACCACTTGAGCTAATTCCCCGTTCGATTGTAAAGGCACTGGGAGGTATGGTCAATATTTCTTCAAATAGTAACGTCATATCCTCACATCTGCTAGCCCACTCCACTTCCCTGATTTTCGTCAAATTTCGAACAATTCCCTGAATAGTTTGATTCGTTATTCAAACTCGGAGAGCTACCTCACTCAAATGTAAAAGCTTGTAAAAGTCTCAAAGATGACAATTAGCAAAATAAAACATTCTATGCACTAATAAAGTTCGAATCATTTTGAAAAAACATCTTTTATTATCTTTTCATTGAGGTATGAATCATATGGAGCTCAAAAAGAATATGGAGAATCCGGGTATCGATCCCGGTACCTCTCACATGCTAAGCGAGCGCTCTACCACTTGAGCTAATTCCCCGTTCGATTGTAAAGGCACTGGGAGGTATGGTCAATATTTCTTCAAATAGTAACGTCATATCCTCACATCTGCTAGCCCACTCCACTTCCCTGATTTTCGTCAAATTTCGAACAATTCCCTGAATAATTTGATTCGTTATTCAAACTCGGAGAGCTACCTCACTCAAATCTTAAAGCTTGTAAAAGTCTCAAAGATGACAATTAGCAAAATAAAACATTCTATGCACTAATAAAGTTCGAATCATTTTGAAAAAAACATCTTTTATTATCTTTTCATTGAGGTATGAATCATATGGAGCTCAAAAAGAATATGGAGAATCCGGGTATCGATCCCGGTACCTCTCACATGCTAAGCGAGCGCTCTACCACTTGAGCTAATTCCCCGTTCGAGTGTTCGTGCACTGAGAGGTATGGGCAATATTTTTTTCACATAATAACGATCTGCTAACCACTCCACTTCCCTGATTTAAGTCAAATTTCGAACAATTCCTTGAATAATTTGATTTGTTATTCAAACTCGGAGAGCTACCTCACTCAAATGTAAAAGCTTGTAAAATTCTCAAAGATGACAAATAGCAAAGAACAAAAAACATTCTATGCATAATTAAAGTTCGAATCGTTTTGAAAAACATCTTTAATTATCTTTTCATTGAGGTATGAATCATATGGAGCTCAAAAAGAATATGGAGAATCCGGGTATCGATCCCGGTACCTCTCACATGCTAAGCGAGCGCTCTACCACTTGAGCTAATTCCCCGTTCGATTGTCCGTGCACTTGGAGATATGGGCAATATTTTTTCACATAGTAACGTCATTTCTTCCAATCTGGTAGCCCACTCCACTTCCCTGATTTTCGTCAAATTTCGAACAATTCCCTGAAAAGTTTGATTCGTTATTCAAACTCGGAGAGCTACCTCACTCAAATCTTAAAGCTTGTAAAAGTCTCAAAGATGAAAATTGGAAAAAAAAACATTCTATGTACTAATTAAGTTCGAATCATTTTGAAAAAAACATCTTTTATTATCTTTTCATTGAGGTATGAATCATATGGAGCTCAAAAAGAATATGGAGAATCCGGGTATCGATCCCGGTACCTCTCACATGCTAAGCGAGCGCTCTACCACTTGAGCTAATTCCCCGTTCGATTGTTCGTGCACTGGGAGGTATGGGCAATAACTTTTTTCAAATAGTAACGTCATTTCCTCACATCTGCTAGCCCACTCCACTTCCCTGATTTAAGTCAAATTTCGAACAATTCCCTGAATAATTTGATTCGTTATTCAAACTCTGAAAGCTTCCTCAATCAAATGTAAAAGCTTGTAACAGTCTCAAAGATGACAAATAGATTCAAAATAACATTCTATGCATGCAATACTAAAGTTTTGAAAAACATCTTTTATTATCTTTTCATTGAGGTGTGAATCATATGGAGCTCAAAAAGAATATGGAGAATCCGGGTATCGATCCCGGTACCTCTCACATGCTAAGCGAGCGCTCTACCACTTGAGCTAATTCCCCGTTCCAAATTTCTTTATAATAACGAATCTAGTGAGCAGTAGCATGTGCACTCGCATAGTAACGCCATTCCCTCACATCTGCTAGACTCAACTTCTAAGAATTTCGTCTCCCTCAATATTTCTATTCACTAATACAAAGAAAAGTTACTAGATGCACCTACCTCAAGCTGCAAAATAGCTTAATAATGCCACAAAGAAGATCTATACTTTCAACATTACGTTCTAAGTAATAATGGTTCTTTAAGAAATTTTGAAAGGTTTTGAAAAAAGTGTACTTCTGCAAAAGCGTAGGACACATAGCTGAAAAACATTTTAATGTAGAATCGGGGTATCGATCCCGTTACCTCTCACGTGCAAAGCGAGCGCTATACCACTTGAGCTAATTCCCCGATGTGAACTTATTATAAAAAGAATACTTGAAACTTGAATGTGCTAGGTTTCACACATTTACCCACAGTTCAGATTTAAAAACTGTTATCAAATGGAAATGCACGGGTTAATCTTGTCAAAGATACGAATGTTACGAAACAACAAGATTCTGAATACTTATGGGTTTTTTTTCAATTATATTTTATTCATCATAAGATTCTTTATATATCAGCTAAAATAAAGAAATCTACAGACACTTCCAAGCACAGAACTAAACAACAACGAAATTTGCGCGAAAACCATGGGCCCATCCCATACAGGTACAACAAAAATCATGTACATGTAGGTGAATACCGTGCTTATGATCAGGATAAAAAGTGGAATGGTTAGTTCTATATACACATAAAGCTAATTCCCGATATGTACGACCAAGTAGACGTCTTTATCGGAGATACTACATTTGTATATATTATATTGCATCCCTCCTTGTATCTATATTATAAGACTAAAATAAAGTAAATAATAAAACCAAGAGGTTTCGAGATACGTCCATATATTAGTGTTGGCGTCAATGGATTTTTTTTTATATCTAGATGGCACATCGAACAGGATGACCTTTGAGTGTAAATATACCTTGCACGGTGGACTTGATATCATTGTTTTTCCGATACGAAATATTCTGTCACGGAATAAGTCGGCAAAAATAGCGGGTCTCTCTCTGTTTTCAAAATTTTGTCAAAGCGGAATATAAATAAAGAATTTACTTTATCGTTGTGACATATTTTACTTATCTGAAAAACAAATATTTTCCAAACCTATCTTATCTCGATCTTATCATATATAATCTCATTGTGTTTCTTTCATTCTTACATTGGTATTTAGGGTACTATTAGCCTGGTAGTAGTCCTATATAATTTATCTTCGTATCTTTCGTTATTATCTTTGCCAGAAATGAGTGCGTAAAACATGAATTTGTACATGTTTTATTGATACGATATTATTTACATTTATTTATTTACAAGTTGCACATGAATAGTTCGCTCCACCTTGGCCTTTGGAAATTTCTAACCCCTTGACGATTAAGGTATTAAAGGTCCTAACATCGGTGTATATATGCTATTGTCCGGGTAGGACATTTAAATAAAATATAGCTATCATATAAAAAAATCTAAAATTCCAACATGCCGGGATAAACAGTAGTAGGAATCTAACGCAAAGACAAAAAAAACGTAGTAAAATATTTTTACATGTATGTAAATAAGAGGCGGAAAGATCAAAGGATTATCCTGGATTATTTTGAACTGAAATCAAAGACTGTGGTCAATATATCATTTAATGTTGTACAATAACCAGGTCAAACGCTGTAATATGTGATTATATGCCTGACGTAATGTACCTATTGGGTGGATGTTGTCCCTTTACCTAGCAGTATTTTCAAGCTTTTTCATTGCCAAAAATAAAAAATAGTTCTGTTTCCATGCATATATTAACTGTATTCTCGCTCCGCCGATGGTCATATGAATCCTCCTTTAAGCCAACTAATCGTAACAGTTTAAGGTTCTTGTCGAAAATGTTTTATCGTGGTTCGTTGTGTATGTACATGTGTGTGTCCGTCCGAGCTTTGTCTGATCTAGTGTCGTACTGTAGTTTATTTTTTAACCACTTAGGAAAAATGTTTACAACGGTGATATGGACTCCTTGGTTTATGACAAAAGGTCAATGTCACAATTAGATATGTGTCTGCTGGTCAGGCCTTTTACAATCTCCAAATAACTAGGAACAAATGTTCGTCATTGTGTCACAACTTGTTCGCGAGCAACACACAGGTCTGTAGCACTGATGTCATGGCAACACTTCGGGTTTAATTCTTCTTCACGCCTTGAGGAATTTACCAGTACAGTTCAAGACTTACCATAAAGTATTTGTGTCCCTGTTAATCTATGTACATTATGAGTACTGTACGTCATTAAGAATGTACAATAGGTAGTGATGCACAGTATATGGAAAACTTGTTTTTGGCATCTTGATTTGATTCTGTCGTACCAAAGGGAAGTCCTTGATCTATTCAAAAGAAAATTGACAACCACATATGTCATTTGAACTGACCAGTACTGTGGTGCCCTACCGAAAATCTCTGGTGATGTCTGCCTTTTTATGATATAAACGAGGTAAATGCATATTCTGTCTTCTTGTCAGGGAAAGAGTTTAACTAATTTCGTTAATTTGTCACTGTAAAAATGGGAACCATTATATATTGTGTATAACATCAAACGGGTCTGACCTCTTCTTTTTAGTATGTTGGATTTTCGATCGCTGGAAAACTTCAAAGGGTTTGCCCTTTTTTCAATGTATTTGCCAAAGGCTTTAAATATAGGTGTTGTAAGGACTTTTTGTCGCCCACTGCATGAGACTCTAGGTGTGCAAGACGCAAGGTGTGTATGTATTTTCCCATGCTGTCATATCCAGTCATAAAATTTTAAAACCACTCGTGTCATGAAATGCGAACAATCGTATTAAACATTTAAATGAAAGAGATAATCCCGTTGCAAGTTTTGCATGCCTCTTTTAACAGTCTAAAGTTTAATCCATGCTTAACACACACTTACAATTGAAATTCATTAATGATTTATAGGAAAATTAATGAATGTTTTCTGCACGAGTGTCTGTGTGTCGTTGACCGAATTCCTCTGTCACATTATCCATGACTCTAAGCAATTCTGTACACGGCTGGAATGAGACATGCATTATTTATACGAACCATTCAGGATCGACAGAATCAGGAACGAGCGCTGCAAATGCATGGAAAACTCATACAGCCGAGACATGCTTTTAAAGTCCACAATTTATTATGTTTTTACAAACTCTTTTCCGCGTACCAAATCTATAGCAAACTTGTTTATAAGGAACAGGTTAAGTTACGTCCCAGTTTGAAAATAAAGCAACCTATTTGTTGAAGGACATACATTTTTTATGTGCATGTTCTCTGTTAGCGTTCATGTATGCCTTACTTAGCTATATTCTTGGCCTATATCGTATCACTACGAACCCCTGCGTCGTCCGATCTCAAATTAAACACGTGTTCACTATAGTTCGTAAATATGATATTTTTGAAACTGTTGTAAAATTTTGCATGTCGGCCATAGTAGTGCCAAGTTTGAATCTCCGTGCCAGGTCGTTACATGATTTCACACCATGATAGTCTACAGCGCTAGTCAGCGTGGAATGACCCGAGCCCGACCTGCCCCGTGTTACAATAGAAGATTACGGGCATTAATGATATGCTGTAAGTTATCATTTAAATCTTAAGCAGATTTGGCAAATTAACGCCTAGACATTTATTATATTACCTACATTTTTTTATTCCAAATTAATATCAAATCATATCATTTAATCATATGCTACAAGACTAAGTCATGCTTTAGACGAATTTTAGTAGTGCCTTTTTTATACATTCGCTTTGGTTGTTTTTTGAACGTAGATGATTAATTATGCAACGTACTCTGTCCTTTGTTGTGTTCCTCTTTTAATTTGTTTGAACGCTCAACGAATTCCATTTATTCTGTCGAAGAACAAAATGTCACAGAAACACCGTATAGTCTTTGCAACGTACACACAAATAGTGGCTTGTCCGGTTATCGAATCCGTGCCCTCTTAGATATGAAGCGAATACCGAAGCAGCTTTAAGTTTGAACAAGGAATTATTAAGGTTGCTGACACTTTTTAGTCATGTTTTATACAACATAGATACGGCACAATCTATCTTCACAATGTATAGTGGAGTTGTTAACTTACATTCTATTGTTACCTGTAAAATTGCTAAATGCACGTTTCCTGAATTTCTTTCTCTGGGTTAAAAGCCAAATTAAGGCAAAATGACTGACTGTCATCGTCCAGAAGCGTCTTTCATAACATTAATTGATAAAGGTTTTTATAATAAGTTATTTCAAGTCAGCATAAAAGTTTGTTCAAAGTCTGTAAAAAGTAATAACTTTTTGAAATATTGTATTGGCAGTTTAATTATTAATTTTGATTTATGTTACATTGTGAAATAAATTACCTTGTTGTCGTAATCGATATTCTCGTTAATGTCTTCATTTGGTTTGAACTACGCTAAATAGTACAGCAATTTATTTCTTTTTCTTGTCTATTCTCAATGTTAGATACTTTTTTCTTCTGTATATAGTTATTTTCCCTTTAATACCATTAGCGTCTAGAACTCTTTCATGATGTATGATGTTTTTGATGTTACTCTACTCATGTCTTGTCTTCTTTCCTCTTCTATATTCTTTTCGCCACTGTTATTTTCTCTTCTCTACTATTTTCTCTCCTTTTCTCTTGCTTTTCGCTGCTTTGCTTTTATATCTCTTCTATTCTCTCTCTTCTTGTTACAAAAAAACAACGTTTTTTTAGTTTTCTTTACATTCTGAGGCATTTTACTACGTATTTAAGAAAATGAAAAAGAACTGATAAAACGGAATTATATGATGTCAAATTTTAACCAAAAAGCGGCGTTCACAATGGCACACTTGATATTGTATTCTCACGAGATGTACGTTCATTTAAAACATCAAAATGCGTTATTGGGCCGATAGAAATTAGCAAATGATTCATTTCAACATGAAGAGTGTCTCGTTACTGGAGAAAAAAGAACTATAAGTAGCCAAAGAGAAGGTTTGATGCTAATTGCTGGGCCTGTTTAGAAAGTTTGGGCTATTTCACACTAAACTTTGCGACTTTTAGAGGCAATGTTTGCGACGTAATATCGCTAGAATTAAAACGGGACACACGGTAACAGACAGGACGGTCTAAAATAATGATAAATGCATGGATTCCTTTTGGTATTTGCATTTTAAAGGAATTACGAAAGTAACATTTTTCATTTAGCTGTCAAAAGTGAACAATGTCTTGCTTCAAACAGCTTCTGCGTCGCTTTACTTACGGCTATAAACACACCTTATACACCCACTATTTTATTGGTTCTGCTGTTTACGACTTGTTTGACAAATGCGTTAAAATCGATACAATTGTCATCTGCTCTAAGATATATACTATAAAGCGTATTATAGTTTGTTCCCAGGTCGATCGATTGGAAATTCTCACCGCCGATAGGTATGCTATTGAGAAATTTACTTATTACATTTATCATGGCTGCATGTTCGAGCATGTTGAATTAGCCGCTATTGGAACTTCTACCAATCGTCGATATGAGAGCGGGAAAAATTTGCATGCGTCACGTGGCTCTATAAATAACAACTAATCACTAGCGACTGAAAATTGCTCATTTGAATATAACGTAATGGCCGACTTCGAAGATTATTTTTATATGGAATTATTTATAGATCTGATTTATTATAATTTATCTATACTAAACATTCGTTAGTACGCCCACTGACCCAAAACATAACGGCAATTGAAATTTCAGTAAAGCGTTTAATATTATATCTGAAAATTTAAGGTTATGTGACATGAATACTAATTGGGTATATTACAATACTTAATACGCTATTATCATGATTAGACAAAATTACCTACTTGTAAAAAAATCTGTCTTCCAAAGAATGAAAGTCATTATTCATTAACAAATAAGAAGAAAAGGCTTTAAGGTGATTGAAGATAGAAAATAAAAGTAGATTTATGTAACAAACATGAATAAATAACGGAAAACATGAATGGGTATGTTTAATAATTCAGTTATGTCCCATCATCATGTTGTGCATGATAAAGCGCATCTTCAGTAGAAAGCGATATGAAAAATGAAAATGAGTTGAAAAAATAAGGTTTGAGCACAAGATCGGATACGAGCGACGATCGTCCGCGTTATTTGTAAACAATTACATGAAGGCTCTGAGAAACGGAATAGAGGAGTCAGTTCAAAGATAGCACTAACTGAAAGCTTGAAATGAGATTTGTACAAATGAAACCCTGGCGTATGGATACAGTGGCCAAAGAAATGCTCTCATAGAACACATTGTATATAGATGTCCACAGCTGATAGAGCCATCTTCTGAATTAGTCCGAAGAAATAAAGGTGCGCGAAAAATGCGACTAATGAAACTTTTATTTAGTTACAAACTCAAACTTTACCATAAAGTGTCTTATATGAAAATAAATCTATATGTAAGCTTTCTTTGCATGAGTTAAAGTAATCCTTCAACATGTTTTTATTTATAAATTGCCCGTAAAACTGGATTAAGGCAGTCCTTTTAACCAGTAGCATAATTTACATACTACAATATTTTGCAAAAACACGGGTGTAAGAAGCAGGCGCGCACTTACATTTTTAAATCAAACAACTCTATCATTAAAGCATTCAGAATTTAGATATTATTCTGATACTGATGTAGTCGGCTTTGCGTCTTGGACAATACGTCCGCGTCACACCACATGTAAGCATTTGTTTAGATACTTCTACCTTTTTAATTATAAATGGAAAATAAAAGACAAACAAATCTATATCAATTTACTGTGTTTACTAGTACCGGATATTGCAACTTGGTCCCGCATGTTTACACGCGGGACCGAAATTAGTAACGGGATAATGGTGGAGCCTATGGGAGTCTGTTAAAAACTGATACAAAGCTGTGTGTAAATATTTAAATTTCAATTACACAATAACTGTTGCCATTACCGGGTATGGATGGAGTGTTTCTGTAGACGGTTTGATTGATCAGGATTGGAAAGAGCAGTATTCGGTCAATTTAGTATCTGGGTCCCACGTAGCTTCTGTTGTCGTCTGCCTTTTGGATGTGGTCAATAGAACCTGAAGCAAATATTAACTATCCGTCCCAGATAGAAACAAAAACATCTGATAGATCAGATAAAACATAAAAAATGCAAAAACAGGCTAAAAAGTCATCACGAATAATATTTTATTACTTTTAATTGACCAAGCTGTAACTTTCATTGAACCGTCAATCAGGTAATTTGATTGTGGTTCGCGTGTAATGTTCTTTGTAAATTATGTATAAGATATGAAACATGCTCCCGTTCCGTTCTGTTTGGTTCTGTCCTTGTGCCAGTACATTCAAATCTTCAGACAAACACCATCTATTTAGAGAATGTTTCACTAAAATGTGTTATGCTTTGGCTGAATCTTCATATGATAAAGCTTATGATTTATGTTAAGTCACCAACATTCTCCATTGATTCATATATTAAATAATCTTTGATGCCTGGGTATAAATATCATATCAGAATCTTATATATAGTAGCATATGGAAGGTTTTATTTGATAAAGGAGCTGCTGTCGTTATAAGTTCTAGAATGATATGTTCTCCTCATAGATTACACCTGAAACAAGAATTTTGTTTTAGAGCATGACAGGTCAATATGAATTACTCTATCATAACTCACCGTTTGAGCACGACTCTCATGAGACAGTAAAATGTTTATATCTCAGTACTTCATTTTTGCCGAGTCATAAATTTCATGAAAGGTCAGCTGAGTTCTTGTACACAAGAATGCAATGTATGTTTATCGCAGTTCGATCACTTATCAAAAATTTATCGATCAGGTAAATGTAAAATGTCATCACGAAGCAATCGGCAACCGTTGAGGCATTGATATAAATATAGGTATAAAAAGTTTAAAGCCGGTCGTAATATATAGCGGAAATTTCCGAAGTTCTCCTTCAAGATTTTGGTGAACTTTCGATTTATTGACATTCCATCGATAACCTTTAACCAGGTAGATGTAGGTATTGGGATAAGTATTCAACAGAATGCAAATATTTATTTAAGATCATGTGTGAAGGTGACCGAGCCTTTGCTTAAAGATCTACTTATAAAATGTTGATTAAGTTCTTTCGCCTTCTTGTCAGTCATAAACTTATGGGCGTCTACTTTCACACTGCTATTGATGTATGTTTTTCTGGCGCTTTTTTACCTTCATTTATTTAATCGCGTTAACATTTCCCAGCTTTTATTGTTGTTGTTGTTATGGACTTGTATGTTGTACATTTTAATTACACATACAAATTAAATGTAAGTAAATCAGTACATTCAAGTAGAACAAAACGATGTGATTGATACGATGAATTGCAAAATTGATGACGGTACCAGAATAAAAGATTTCACAAATATGTCTTTATCGTTTGATTTTATTTAAGTTTAGTTTTGTATTTGCTTATGTGTAACACTAACGATATTTGATAATATATACGTATATATACGAGCATTAAAAAAAATGATTTTCCGAACCAGCACGTTGACTATTGGGCTAAATTGAGTGTTTCCTATATTTAGTACAAGACTATAAGGAAGAGTTAATTAACCGATAGAAGTTTAGATACAAAAGCAATAGATAAAAAACAACCACTCTCGGTTTCATTTAATTCAGTTTCAAATATTTACATAGGTGATCTATAACATTTAATGGACATTGTGACCAGACTACCAACGACAGCTACAAGATAAAAGAATTCTCAAACTAAAGAATCAAACTAGATTATCAGCCAATGAGTAGAACCATTATGAATTATTTTTTCATTACTTCCGTCTCATAAACGTGATGAAACACGTGGTCAGTGTACTTCCATTAAGTGGTATCGTATATAAGGGCTTTATCGTTGGTACCGGTTTCCCATATGACCATCGCCCCCAGAAGAGGTTAGTTATTTTAGGTTTCGGAGGATAGTGCAATATACAGAAAGCGTCCCAATTCCAGAGACACCCCTGGTTCCTATTCATGCCAGGTGTATAGCACCCATACATGGCACGTCGGTTTTAGTCTCATCCGAAAGACTGTTAGTAATTTTAGTTGGTCGGCCCCGGGAATCGAACCCGCTACCCCAAAATTACAAAACTCGTGCTCTACCCATTGAGCTATCCGGGCTGACTCCATTAAGTGGAGTGAAGTGTATACTCCCATTAAGTGATGTGCACTATACTCCCATTAAGCGACGTGCAGTGTACTCCCATTAAGTGGTGTAAAGTGTACTCCCCTTAAGTGATGTGCACTATACTCCCATTAAGTGACGTGCCGTGTACTCCCATTAAGTGGTGTGAAGTGTACTCCCCTTAAGTGATGTGCACTATACTCCCATTAAGTCACGTGCAGTGTACTCCCATTAAGTGGTGTGAAGTGTACTCCCATTAAATGATGTGCACTATACTCCCATTAAGTGACGTGCAGTGTACTCCCATTAAGTGGTGTGAAGTGTACTCCCATTAAGTGACGTGCAGTGGACTCCCATTAAGTGATTGCAGTGTACTCCCATTAAGTGATGTGGTGCACTATACTCCCATTAAGTGACATGCAGTGTACTCCCATTAAGTGATGTGCACTATACTCCCATTAAGTGACATGCAGTGTACTCCCATTAAGTGGTGTGAAGTGTACTCCCCTTAAGTGATGTGTACTGTACTCCCATTAAGTGGTGTGAAGTGTACTCCCCTTAAGTGATGTGTACTATACTCCCATTAAGTAGTGTGAAGTATACTCCCCTTAAGTGGTGTGAAGTGTACTCCCCTTAAGTGATGTGTACTATACTCCCATTAAGTGGTGTGAAGTGTACTCCCCTTAAGTGATGTGTACTATACTCCCATTAAGTGGTGTGAAGTGTACTCCCCTTAAGTGATGTGTACTATACTCCCATTAAGTGGTGTGAAGTGTACTCCCTTAAGTGATGTGTACTATACTCCCATTAAGTGGTGTGAAGTGTACTCTAAGTGGTACTATACTCCCATTAAGTGGTGTGAAGTGTACTCCCCTTAAGTGATGTGTACTATACTCCCATTAAGTGGTGTGAAGTGTACTCCCCTTAAGTGATGTGTACTATACTCCCATTAAGTGGTGTGAAGTGTACTCCCCTTAAGTGATGTGTACTATACTCCCATTAAATAGTGTGAAGTGTACTCCCATTAAGTGATGTGTACAATACTCCCATTAAGTGGTGTGAGGTATACTCCCCTTAAGTGAGGTGTACTTTACTCCCATTAAGTAGTGTGAAGTGTACTCCCATTAAGTGATGTGTACTTCACTCCCATTATGTAATGTGCAGTTGCAGGAACGGGTTAAACTTCAGCATCATGTTTTAGGGGTGTCTTACAAAAGTATTTTTTCACTAACATTGTCAATCCTATATATTAGTGACTTCACCTATTAAAACATTTCAAACTCTATATGCAAGTAGTTATAACAGTCACTCTCATAGACTATAGAGACATGAGACTGCTATAAATTACCATCAAAGGTTGACTTTTTCAACAAACATTGTGATTTCGTTCAGAAGTCTGAAAAGCTTTCTTCTGTCTCTGACCATCGCCTAAATAAATCTACTGCACGTGGTCAGCCTCGTTTTAACCTGTTAGAGCGTTCTGACAGCTCTTGCACAAACAAATACACATGGCTACAATAAAAGCTTATTGCACGTCCTCCTCAATATTTTGTGACGTCGACTACGCCGATGCTGTCCTTCTGCATGGCATATGAATATAGTCGTAATTATGCTCATCCGATGTAGTTTTAGGAAAGTTGATTTACCGTGCCCGAAATGAGCTCTTTGAAGTGAGGGACCAGGATAGATGTGGCTTAGCTTGTCTTTTGTGTCTTTATAGAATCGGTTGGTACTTCCATATACAATGTTTATTGTTTCATGTGTGAAACAAACATTGACGCTGAAAAACACAACTTGTCGCTGGAAGCAGGTGCACGGGTGAGTACTAAATATTTAGTGTATAACAATTCTGTCTCTATCGTCATCCCAATCTAGACGACAACTTTCGAAGGTCGACTGCATATTTGAACAAAAAGGAGTTCAACCCAAGAACAATGCTCATTGTACAGATATATTCCTTCTTGTAACAAATAGTACGCAGTTCCATTCTTTTAAGACTTTGAACATCCTGTACATCATAGCTGTCACATGTTTTTTTTTATAAATCAGACTTTCGAATATCAAAAGACATTTTGTGGGCAAAGAAATTATTATTAAGAAGAATATAAATTGAAGACATTTTTTAACATTTTTTAAAATTTAAATGGGTAAATAAATGTGTACACCCTACAAAACCCCAAATTAGGCCAAAGGATCCGTTACCTATGTCGTAACAAAGAAATCAGTGTTCGCTGCTCGATTAGATTATAAATGCCTTTTAATTTTATTTGATCCCTCTTCAAGAATATTTTGTCTTTCAATAAAACAATCTACATTTATCACCTTCTATTGCGTCAGTAAAGAGTAATGTCAACACATTTATTAAATATATCATCAATTTGAAACCTATCTAATTCAACTAATTCAATATTTATAAATGCGAACTACAGCAATTTTTATCTACCAAAACCTGGATCTATTACTTCAATTATTTAACTTTAATTGAGCTATTCAACGTCCCTGATAGTGCATGAAAGAGATTATAAAAGTAAGCAAAATGTACGTATGATAACCGTCAATAGTCTATCCCATTCATGAAAAGACATTCCAAACCCTTGAAAGAAATTTCAAAATCAATTTCTTCAGAATTCAAACTTTAAAACGTCCTTCAGTTGTTTTTATTAAGTTAATTCAAACTCTTAGAGGGTTTTTCTAAGGCACCTTCATCAATATCTTATCGGAAACTTTAGTCTGTGGTGCATAAGACATTGAACTTTTCGCAGTTAAGCAAATAACCTTCGATCTTTTTAGCAAATTTGCTATCCTTAACAAATACGGCTTTGTGTTTGAACAACCGTTGTCTAACGGACTTTGTTCGGGTATATTACCTTAGAATATTTCATAAAAAAATCATCAATAAGACCGCTGTATGCTGGTCCGATGGGTGGAACTTTAATACAGGAAGTTTACTGTTATTGTACAAAGCTTATAAAACTAGTTTTACCATTCATCCAGAAACTAGTTTATCACCTAAAGGGTCCATGGGCCATATTCCAGTAGCATCTTAAGTAAAATCCTAATATTTTCCTTAAAATTAACAATTTCCTTAAGAAAATAACTTAAAAAGGAAAATGTGCATTGCAACATGTTGAACATTTATTAAATATTGCATGACCATTTTCTATAATGATGATGAAATTACACACAATCGATCACTTTTGAGATAATTATATAATTAAAAATTTTGGACTTAAGTTAAAATACTTAAGAACTCACTTAAGATGCTACTGGAATAGGACCCCTGGGCCATCTGATGACGACAAAATCCTGAGATTGCAATAACCGGCTTATAAATACTTGTAGTGCTCTGACCAAGACAGACATATGTTCTTCTCTGGGCGTCTAGAGTATATATGTATTGGATCCTGAAGGCTTGATAGTGATAAGAGTATACATGTATTGGATCCTGAAGGCTACCTAGGGATAAGAATATACATGTATTGGGGACAAGCTTAGCTTGCTAGGGATAAAAGTATACATGTATTGGATCCTGAAGGATTGCTATGGATAAGAGTATACACGTATTGGATCCTGAAGGCTTGCTAGGGATAATAGTATACACGTATTGGGTCATGAGGGGGGGGGGGGGGGGGGGGGGGGGGGGGGGGGGGGGGGGGGGGGGGGGGGGGGGGGGGGGGGGGGGGGGGGGGGGGGGGGGGGGGGGGGGGGGGGGGGGGTGTTTTTTGTTAAAAGATTTTTTTTTTTGTATTTTAAAAAATTATTAAAAATAATAATATAAGGCTAAAGGATTGCTAGGGATAATAGTATACATGTATTGGGTCCTGAAGGCTGAAGGATTGCTAGGGATAAGAGTATACATGTATTGGGTCCTGAAGGATTGCTATGGATAAGAGTATACACGTATTGGATCCTGAAGGCTTGCTAGGGATAATAGTATACACGTATTGGGTCCTGGAGGCTTTCTAGGGATAAGAATATACATGTACTGGGTCCTGTGGACGATTACAACGAATCAATGTATTGTTGTCTAGTGAATGCTTGCTAGGAATTTGGACATGTAAATTTCTACTTCCCATAATAAACCTTTCTCTCAAGTGTATTTTAGTTATCTTTTGCAGAGATTATGTTATGTTAAGGCATTGGAATGTAACACTAACAGTAAACCTTTCATATATGTTGAATATAAATTGAGAACGAAGCTATAAATCATTATGAAAAAAATGCGATAAATGGATTCTGACACGTACAAAGCATGAAATATGATGTAATATTAGAAAGGTGGACAATTTATTACTGTATTTCAAAAGCCATTTACCTACCAGCTGCATGTTTTAAGTTTCTATCAAAGGATACATCTTCGTCACCTGGCAACACAAATTAATCATAAATTTATTCAAAATTATTATACACTTGATTCTTATTGTCAGACCCTGGATACTCATTAAATATGAACCTGTTAAAACTAAATATATACTGATTCATATTTCACATTATTATTGGTATCTACACATCTTGTACCAGACTCAAAACCTTTAGGTCAATAGCAGTCTCATTTATTATAACGGGAAGGGTTTGCATTGCAATGTCAGCATCAGCAATATGAGATTCCTACGTAACTTATATGTAAGCCTAGGCTATTATCTCTCATGTGTGAAAAAAAACCAGTTTCAAGTAAAAATGTATTGAGAGCCATATATAGTGGTTCATCTGTTGGTAAAACACCGGACCCGGAAACATAGCGGTCTGGCTTGTGTTCTACTCCATAGCAAGATGATATCTTCATCGACTTCTGTCACTGATAGCTGATGTGTACCATTAGCAACTTAGGACATCGATAACTAATATGTAGGTAACGAACGTAGGAATGAAGTGGAGTATTGTCATGCAATACAAAGTCCCCTAACCGAATATAACAGAATGAGATGAACATATGACTAAAGTTTGATGAAAATCCTTCTAGGGGTTTGGGAGCTACAGTCAACCCTGGCCCTTTTTCATCATGATGAGATTACCATTTGACCCACGTTTGATGAAGATTCCAAAAGGGTTAAGGAGATATAGTATATGACATTGACCTTGAGCCAAGCGTGGGTTCAGAAACGTATTCTTCACATTCTCTCCATGAGATTAACACTCACCCAAAGGTTTCAAGGAAAATATTCAAAAGGTTCGGGAGATATAGTAACATGACATTTTACCCAAAGTCAGTCAATACAAGTTACAGTCCGAACACGAAATACTGGTATATAACCCTTCATCAGATTATGGGCCCTAAGTTTGGCCTTTACCTTCAATGTAGCTCCCTAGTAGCGCTACATGAAACGCCTGTGTGATATTAGCAACGAGTGTATATAAAACTATATAGGATGCTATTTCAAAAGCAGTCTATGCATGTAGAAGTTACAGTCTGGACACGATGTACTGGTATATAATATATTTTAGGCCCTAAATGTGGCCTTGACCTTCAATGAAGCTCCTGTGGGTGTGGTGCATGACACACCCTTCTCAAGTTATGGGCAACACTCTGTGATGTTATTTGAAAATCGGTCCATGCATATAAACGTTACAGCCCGTACACGAAATACAAGCGGACGGATTGGTGGACGGAACCAAGCAAACCTATAGTCACATACGATCTTGGATCGGATGGGGCTGAAAAACTCAGAACGTCTCTAGGTTTTAATTCACTTTTACTTTGAGAGACAGAGGCCTTCGTGCTGGTTAAAATCAAAGAAGTTACCGCTATAACTCGTATTATTAAAATTATTTTTATTTGCTAGGATTTCCTGTAATTTGGCACTAAGAAAACGGCAGGTAGCGGACAAAGTATAACAGACGAAGTACATTATACATGTGATAATAATGTTCTATGTTTAAAATGTTACAAGAAACCATTTTCGCAGAGTGCAAAAATAAAAAACGTTAAGACAAAACAGAGAATATGCCACCGAGCACAGAACAACCGGGATTTCTACCTGAAAACGGTAGTAACTAGGGATTTCAGCCATGCATTAACAGGTCACCAAAAGTTTGTGTTTGCTTTTTCTTGCATACGTTTTTTTCAGGTGCATTTTTACTGACTCAAACATTTTGGGAAATTTGAGGTTGACATGTCAAAACAAAAGTGTTCAGGGTGTGTGGGGCAAGTGAGAGGCAAGCTTAGTACCGGTGTACCTTTTTTTAGCAATATATGGTATATAGTATAATAGGTACTATATCAAAGCGTGTGCCGTTGATTATTTTGACTGTCTTGCATGATGGATAAATAAATCACTCTTACAGTACAATATTTAAAGTCGTTAAAAAATCAACAATGATTTATTTCCAAACAATTATTCAACTTTACTCTCACATATAATCAGGAAAAGAAATGTGAAGGAAATGTAATTAAATAAAGAAAACAAGTATGATTTCTATACATATAGAATACAATGAAAAGGACGCGTATAATCATATTATAGAGATGTAATTAATAATTTATGACATTACGTAGACTTAACAGGAAGAATATGTGAATACAGAGTACTATGTAAAATTGCAATTGAACACAAAAGAGGACGCCGTTTGAAACTGGTGGCGACAGATTGGTTAGCACCTCCGATATTTCCTCTGACGGCTTCAGCATATCAACATTGCACGTCTTGTCGGTTTGGAACAACGTACGAAAAATATGGCAAACGTTTTTTGCTAAATGTTTGAATCTTTGCTTCAAACGAAGTGGTAAAACACAAAGTCCGGCGTGACAATTACATCTTCCACCTAAGTACTAAGTAAGCCTTGTCAATTTTGAAACATGCGTCCTAGCCGAGATTATGTCACCTCAGAAGGGTAGTTGTATCAAGGTCTTACAACACCAATGTATACATCGCTCTGGTCCCCCTCTAGTATTCGCAAGTACATATTAAGTTACATAATCGAGATTATGACAACTTCTCTTCGTGATCTAAGAATAACTTGAGTTCCCTCCAAAACGAATCACAGAAAAGAACACTGAAATTCATTCTTCTGTTACTAGAAGTAAGTAATAGACTGGGAACATTGGCTAGTGGGTTCGCGGACAGCCCTGAGAGATATACACAGCTACCCGACGGTCGTATCAAGAATTTGTAAGAATTATGAGAATACCTGGTAATAAACAAAATGAATGACGGTGGAAATTACGTTAGTACCATAAAAAACATAATGTATATACGTCGAAAGCGGTGACTATCGGGAACTTTCTAAACTCGTAAATTATTAAATTAAACACCTACTTAAATTTTTAATAACATATCTATATGCAGGTGCAATAATTGCATAAAATTATGTCCTCCGGGTGGAATCTATAATCATGTGAAAGACCTTGAACAGATATAGGCAATTGTCGTTCAATAAAGTGAAGGGAAAATGCTTTTTATAAAAGATAAAGGTTTTGACAGGATCGCTATGCAAAATATTTTTCTTGTTGATAGTGTCTATGGTCTGATGCCGTGTAGCGATGAGTACTGTTCAAATCTTGGCTTTCTTTCCAGTCACGGTCAAATTGGCGCTTTGGTTGGTAAGCAGAGCATTTCTCGAAAAAAAGGCGTTGCCAACGGGCAGGATAGTGCGTGTGCCGAAATCTAAGTGACATAGTAGAGTTGAACTGAGTATTTTTTTATGGCAAAGGCAGATTTTCAAAGTTGTCTTGATGAGATGACCTCTGCTGGACAAGCTATAAAGTGAAAGGGTGCAAATTCGGTATAAACATAAAATCTATGTACGGTCACTTTATGCTACGCGGAAAATAAGATCCCGACGACGTCATATACAATGTATATCCGCGAAATTTCAGTGGGCAAAACTGTCGTACTCCCTTAATTTTATTGATTTGCAGTTATAACAGTCGCACACCAGATTGTCGATTTGTGCTACATTTGACCAAGTTTTACTCTGTAAATTACGTAATTTCTGTCATATAGCATTTGGCGGCAGAAGAAAAGGCGTAACATATGTTCTGTTCCACGCCATCCGTGTTACTTTTGCACATATCTAAGTGTCAAAATTACAGAAAATGTTGAGACGAACTGATTTTTTGACACCATAGGCCACACTCCGGTCAAACCACCTTGACACTTTGATAGTATTGTCCAGTACTTATTAAGTTGCAAGATTATACAATATTGTGCCTGATTAAAACGTCTGATCATTGATTGTATCCATTCTAATAGTAAAATTGACCACTTTGCTAGTGCCCCTGAGTTATTGAAAACTTTCAAAATCTTTACTTATATCAGTAAACAGTCAATCAGTGTATTTAAGCGTATTGGGGACATTTATTGATAAATGGTATACTGGAATTTCGCTGTCGTGGATGTGTCAAAAGTCAGGAGATAAGATTTAAGGGTATAGTCTATTACATACTGTTGATATGAGATCAGATCAGCGTTATATAGCATACAAATCTCTCTTATCTCGAAATTTCAAATCCTACTGCTTGTAAGATAAAAGTTATGATTTTCACTACACTCAAGACATTTCAAGAAGTCACGCGATCGAATAAAACAAAACAACACCAGAAAAGTCAAACTAACACTAGAACTACTGAAAAAGATAATCAGATCAACTCAATCCTGGTCACTAAAATTAACAGAGCTTACAAAATTGTGATTTGAAGGAGTCGAGGAATTGGCTTGACCAAAATATCCAAGGCAATTCGTAAGTAAATGAAATATATAGAGCTGTTTTTATAGACGTTGTTGTTGTTTATTTAGTTTGTATGTTCTGTCATTTAGATGTTCTGAAATTTGCCATTCATCTATAGCTAAAACACTGAAATACCGTAGATAATACTGACAGTAAACGTTTTTCAAAGTATGTTTGTAAATTATATTCTCCATAGCCATGGATACACAAAACAAGGGGAGTAAATCTATTGGACTTACTTCATCATTGAAGGGAAATGGGGAAATTTTATTGAAAGCACTGAGGGACTATGAGAGTAAACTGTCGGAAAACACATGGTTGTCTACTTAACTTTGATTTTGTTTGCTCAAAAGGTTAATGCCTTGTGAAAAACAGACCAGTTTTTCTGCTGTTTTTTTTCTTCTGTATTCCCTGGTCCGCTATCAGGTTTCGTTAACGTTTTGTAAAAACAAAAAAAACTCTCAAATATGGGGTTAAATTAATTTCATAATATTATTGTCTCGTTTTATTTGAGCGGCTAATTTTTTATCATACTAATAACAATAGATATCATATCAAAATACATAACGAAAGAATCAACTTTCACAACAAAATAAAAGCCTTTGCCAACTTTAGAAATCAATTCCACCCCAGCAAAGATCTACATGAGTAGCTGACTGATTTCACTAATAAACTATGAGATAATTAGCTACAAAGATATATTTAATTTGATCTCAAATTTCTATGTTACTCAAAAATTGCAAGTCTTTAGCACTCCATGAATGACAAGCCGTTCTTCCGTACCACGTCTTCTAGAACCAGCATTGAAAACGTTATTGTCTTTATGTTTACTATATATAAAGCTATGAATTAAAGGGTAATTTGATATTGTGAATTTTAATTTACAATTTCGGGTTATCTTACATTAGGGTCAGTTTAAATTTAGGTCTGCTTCACCATGTGTCTTCGACGCGTGCGGAACACATACGCATTGTAGGTCAGGGATTTCAAAATAAAATCGTTCAAGTTCTCTGGATGAGCTTACCCAAACTTGAAGACGCTGACGTGTTGTGTAAGAAGCCGCTATATTGAATACTATATTTTTTATAATATCAACTTAAATGTTATATCTAATACTTTACGACCAATGAATCGTTATTTTGCACGAGTGCCAAAAATAGTAAATAGCGTAGTAAGGGAATATTTAATAATTGATTTGTTAGACTGTCGACTTGAATATTGAAAAATTATCATATTTCACATATCTCTCACCAAGAGATTGTTTTTGTTAAAAGAAGTGACTGGTGCTAATTTGTCCGATTTACCTATATCAGAAGAACTTGGTCATTACAAGTACATTACAAGGTGCTCTAGTTGTCCGTTTATACATTTTTCTGTTAATTGTTCCTTTTACAGCGTAGTATTTGTTTATCTTTCATAGTATTAGCTTGACATTTTTATCTATTGTAAACTTCAAAGTTCTATTGTAAATATATCGTCTTAAAGAATGAAAATTGGGTGCCTTAAAATTCAATCTTTTTTGCATTATTTGTGTATGACATACTTACAGGGTGTGTGCAATTGTGGTGTGATAATTTTCATTCCAGATTTATGAAACATATTTTTTTATTTGGAGCATTTTAACAATATCACACGTCTCTATGAGAGGATAATCCCGCAGCATCCGATACAATCATTGAATGCAGACCCAAAACACGATTGTCTCCCTTGTACTGACACTGACAAATTAAACATTTTTCATTTTTTGACGCGGACACTGGTCATTACAATACTTTTAAATGACAAAGAGGCAATTAATGTGACGTATTACGCAATCTTCAGAACACTTAAAAATACTAAAACTGAACATAGAATTTTGAAAATATTAGTTGCGAAATAGCTTCATTTTAATTAACAATAGGCTAATTCTTACACGTTGAGTTGCATTTCTTTCAGGTCATTTTATTTGTAACAGCTTTATATATATATTTAATTTATTATTAGTTAAATATTTCTTTGTAGACCAAAAAATATTCTGAAGATAGGGAATCAATTGGGGCAACACCCTTTGATTTCCCTAGTCCAATCAGTGCAAACTCCTTTCCGAAACTGTTGTTGCAAAGGTGGGCCTAAACCACGTAGTAGGTCGACCCCACACCGCTGGGGACAGGTAGTATTTTCCTTTCATTCATCAGGACTTCCCTAACATCTGATTGGATGGTTGCTTCTAAATGGCCTTGATTTCATTGCACTAAAAATAGAGGCAAAACTAACTGACGAGCATGCAAAGAAATAAATAAATGAAAAAATCGAATAAAATCAACGGTCAAAATTTCATTTTTATGCATCTAAACATAGTCCATTTATTAGTTAAACTGTCATCTACCTTCAGAAAATTCAATGCAGTTAGATGCCCTGTTGCATTTCGGTGTTTAGCGCTAAAAATGACCAAAACATTAAGGATGGGCCGAAAAAGAAAGTGTCTTTAAATGCCTATTTTCAACCAGACTGCCTCTAAATTTAATCATTCGTGTTCTTACAACCATTCTCTTCAAATAAGCATATACAACTGATCACAAGTCATTGATCTATCGATTCTTCAGAATAAATTGTATACCAATTCCTTTGTTTTGGTATTACAGCTGGTTCATGAATATTAATAAGTAGGCGTTCCGTATCTAAGAAAGAAAGTAGATTTTCTTATGAAAAACAATTCTTTTTACTACAAATTTCACATAAATAACTTCAATTTTAAGATTTGAACTAAACTGAGGGAGACATAGCTTCAAAACAACAGTTTTTGTATTTATTTACATTTTTTACAGGTAAACTTTTACATTTATTCTCCTTACCTGTCAACTTTGCTAGTGAATGCGCATGCGCACGTACAATCAATGAAATACTTTTGATCGATCACTGGCAATGTAAGTTCTGTTGGCCGGTGATCATCGCAGAGGACGGATGTGTTTTAATTTCTGTTAGCAAGTTTACCCGCTAATTTATACCGGCTAAACTTGCAACCTCTGTGGAAGTATATGATATCAGTTCTTATTCATCTCACGGATTGTATTTATTCATGAACACTGATCAAGGACTTATTGCACAGATTTCCGTGATGGATTTAATGTGTGCAGAATCAGAAGCTCCTAGGCGGGCGTATGAGGACCCTGTGTTAATTCAAGACAATAGAGTTTTACAGAATCTTTTAGCATTGGAGGACAGATACCAACCCAATCCAGCTTATTTCAAATGTGTTCAGACAGACATTAAACGTTACATGAGAAAAATGGTTGCTCAGTGGATGTTGGAGGTAATTTGTGTTTCATTTACCATGCATCGGAATGTTTAAAATTATTCCAAGTTTCCGGTAATAATCACCAATGACAGTTGTGTCATCGGTGAATGGGTTGTTTCATGGTTATTTCCCAGCATTTGTCACTAAATTCTAATAAAAATTCAATTTTTTGGCGGTGTCGAAAGTTGAGCAGTTTTCAGTTTTGCAAAGACAAGATGGCGCAACATTCGGTATAAAAAGTTAAGTAGATGTTGCAAAATTCTAAACTGGTTAAAGTAGCTTACGAATTTTATTAAAGTTCAATGATTGAAAGATAGGTTAATGCTTCATTTGATTAAATCGATCGAAAAATTTCGAAATTTGCAAATACTGAATTTGCAAATTAGCTTTTCCGCAGTCATCATTTTATCCAGATTTTAAGACATTTTCACTCGAAGTTTCGTGTTCGACGTAAAATGCTTGCAACATTTCCTGTTTTATTGTAATAATTTGTCTATTGGTAAAATCTGTACGAATTCCATAAAATAAGTGCCCAGTTTTATCAAAATCCTTCCAGGAGGTTTAAAGATATCAACAAGTTATGGAACTTCGTAAACGCGACTTGGTAGGCTAAATCCTGTTTGGTATGCTTTCAAGCATATTAAGTTTTTGCCCCAGTTTCCTTGATCAGCGACAAATTAAATGCAGTATCCTCATACGAACCTCTTGTGATAAAATTTATACTTAATCAGCAGTTGTTAAATTAATTGCTTTTCGTGTTTGGGGTGTAGTATATCAGTTATAAAGGTTTATTAGCTTACTTTTCTTTTCATCTTTTTCAGGTTTGTGATGAACAACGATGTGAAGAGGAAGTTTTCACTTTAGCAATGAACTATTTGGATAGATTCTTAAGTGTTTGTGATACCCCACGGACTAGACTGCAACTTTTGGGTTCAGCATGCATGTTTTTAGCATCAAAATTAAAAGAGACCTGTCCAGTTTCGGCGGAAAAACTTGTGATATATACGGACCATTCAATATCTTTATCAATGCTTACGGTAAATGTTTATTTTAATTCTGTTGTAAAAGTTAGTTTTTAATGGTTAGGCTACAGTTCCTGAAATCAGCTGAGCATCAGCTGGCTGAAGGTCATACTTGACATGTTTGTCTCTTAATAATGACGTCACAAATGACGTAGTATTTTGACCGAATATTTTGCTTGATTATTTGCCGATCGTTATTCAATGCATAGTGATTGAAATGATTGAAGTTATCATTTTTTTTAAAAGTTCCTGTCAGCACAAAAAAAAACGCGAAAAAATATTGAGCACTGCTCAGCTGTTTATTACATCCGGTGGTTACGCGCTTTCACGTAACAGCACGTGGGTGTCAATTAGTGCATGAAAATACGATGCTCTGTAGCATCTTAATAGCCATTTAGTGGTCTTGACAAACATACAGAAGATATAACGATACGAACATTTTATCAGAAATTATTTGCCCAGAGCACATAGTTGTTAACATTCCTTTGCATTAATAGCAGTAATTCATTCTATTTACTGTGTTAAAATCATTCATGTTTGTTGTAGATCTAGCTTTATTTTATTTTCTAAATTCAACTCCCTCTAAGTGAAATGGGCTTTGTGGCATTTTTGTCACCATATTTGTAGGTTGAATGATTAATACTTGGTGAATTAATCTTTTTCCCATGATAGTGTAACTAGTTGTGTGCTGTTGTACATATAAATACAGTCTTTTTTATAGGTGGGCAAATGTTTATTTTACTATTAGCCATAAAGGAATTTCCAATGATCTTATCGCTTTTTGTCAATGACTGTTTTGAGTGAATAGTTCTCTTTATTTTGCAATTGAATCTATGAATAAGTATAACACCAATGTTTAACATTAAACTTAGCACATTGGCTAGGTTGGGAAATTAATATTATAAATGATCAGTATTTGCCAGAGCATGCAAGACCACAGATCTTTGACCCAGATATAGTATTTTAATCACCAGTGTCCTTAACGTAAAGGGTTTTGAATTGAAAATGATGAAAAAAGTAAAAAGAAATATATAACATGAGACACCGATACAATGAATTACACATATATATCATTGATAGAAAAAATGTGTAACAGATACTTGAATTACAATCTTTGACTTCGTTAATTAACAAATTTTGACAACTTCTAATGACTTTCACTTGCAGTATTGTCTATTGGTACAGTATTCGATAATGTGTTGCCCTTTCTGTCTATCATCTAGCCTCAACAATTACTTATACATTGAACATGGATTTATATTTCTTCTTCAGGATATGGAGTCTTTATTACTTAGCAAGCTGAAATGGGATTTATCAGCAGTTACGCCACAAGACTTTTTAGAACAAATTCTGAGCAGATTATCATTAGACAAACAGCATACAGATGTGATTAAAAAACATGCACAGACTTTTGTAGCACTTTGTGCAACAGGTAAATAGTACTTCTTTCACTTTTTTTCTCCATTTATGTAATGATCAAGTAACTCATTACAAAGTATTTAAATAGAAATTTAAAAAAACTGTAAATCCCTTTTTTTTAAGCTAATTTTTACGGTTCAGCGCCACATTCTTTATTATGTACTTGTGTGTTCCCTGTATGATAACGGGTGGTATTTGAATAGCTGGAAAAATCTATCATCATGTGAAAGATACACTATCTTCTAGGGTAATACAATCCCCTTGCCTTTTCACCCTTTAATTGCTTTGCACTGTATAGTAGTTGAATGGAAAATTGTGCGTATTCCCATGAAATTTCTTCTGGTTCTTGTTTTACTGGGTTATTGGGGGAAAAAATTGTTTTCACTATGTTGCGCGTAAAACCGCAAGGGTTATTTGGGGTTACATCCCTGTTGGAAAAAACTATTTCATTCACACATAGGAAATTGCATTTAAACATACTATGTTTTTTTGACATTATTTTAATGGTATAATATTAATAGTGTATATGCCTAAAGTTGTAACAGCAAATGTAATGTTGACTTGTAATGTCATTTTTGCATACATGATTAAAAGATTAATTGCATGGTATCACATGAAAGAAAAACCCTAATAAATACCATGTAAGAAGGTATTTCAGTAATGTAGTAGTTGTGTGAAATGGATAAACTGCTTACACTGACAATACCTCACATAACTAATGGCAGTCATAACTGTCTCTCATCAAGTACAATAAAATACAACAAAAATCCTCATGAGCAATGCATGTAAAGTGTATATAAAGAGAAACATAGCAAGTTCAAGTTGTTACTTCTGTAGTATTAGTTCAAAACAAGTTAAGCTCCCAGGAGTTATTTGCCCTTTGGCAATACAAGAGTTTCCTTGTTTTTTATTTCTTTTTCATGATAGTATTTGACAGAAAGTTAATAAAATCAAGTTTTATTACTGCAAAAATAAAGTACACCTAAACCAGCCTTATCTTTGAAATCTTGTGTCTTAAGGCAAGAAATTAGTTTTAAAACTTTTGTTCTTATAACAACAGGTGTATAGAAATCTAAAACTTCCTGTATCTGTACTTTTGCTGATTAAAAAAAGTATGAAAATTGGGTGTTTAATTGAAACATCTTAACTCCCCCACCCACAGTTGTCGATTTTAAATCAATTTCAAGTAAATTTAAAGTTATAGGTGAACTGGATTAGAGAGTAGACACAATTTAATTTAAAATTATTTTAATTAAATTCAGTAAGTGCTTTAAAGTGATTTTAATTTGCTTTTTCTTGCTTCTACCATCACAGTGTACCTTTGAACAAACTAGTTAATACACTGTCTGACACCTTATCAAAAATACCTGAATTCCATTAGCATACAATTTAAACCACTTTTAAGGTCAGAATTTGCAAACAGGTGATTTCATGTCAGGGTAATCAAAAAAGGCTTTAATATCTTGCTATATAACAGTTACTGTTTTACATTCAGTTTAATATGTATGACTGACTGACTGTCTTGTTTATATTGTAAAAAGGTTAGAGGTGTTTTGTGTTCATGAATCTTCTATTTTATATGAGAATATCTATGCTGGGCCTTGGATTAAATTTAGGCTGCCTGTTTGTATTTGGGCAAGATAGGATTGTTACAGTGTCATAGCTAGGTCATGAGAAATGTACACAATCTTGTGTCCCTTTCAAGCAGTATAAAGGATTATTGCAATTCTCAAATCTCCTTAACTTGCCCAAATACTATTAGGCTATTAGCTACAGAGTCACGGGATTATTAATACCCTCTGACACCCTGTGTCTTCCACTTACGCTTATGTCACATATTTTACTCTGAGGCATTTCATTGATAAATCAAACATGTGTACATATGATACAATCAGTAGACAGTGTCACACTGATACACCAGTTTCTACATTAGCAGCAAATATTTTAATCTTTTAATTCATGTGTCCAATTTAAAACAAATGCTTGTTCTGTAAAACCAAAAGTTAATCTTGTTTACAAAGTGGAATTTCCTGTTGCAACTACAATGGCAGGAAATACCCAATAAAAGTGCAATAAAATTATGTAACCTAAAATGCCCTCCATAGATAGCTGCTCAGTGTTTACTTGTGGCTTTGATAACCATGAAATTTGTTTATTTATGGTATTGTAAATACATATATATCAATAATATTGTTGATGGTAAATATAGTTTAGGGCTTATAAAATGTGGTGTGGGAAAAGGGGAAAGGAATGCTCAGGTGTAAAAGACAACTATTTCAGTTGCACTTTATTTAATCAATGTTCAATTCTCTATTTTCAGACTGTAAGTTTATGATGTACCCTCCATCCATGATTGCAGCAGGCAGTGTTGGTGCAGCAGTACATGGATTAAGTAACGCTCCACATTTAGATGTAAAACTATTACAACGACTGCATGAGATTACTGGTATTGAAATGGTAAGTTTTCGTCAAATTTCCTCTAACAAGAGAAATATTCACTTAACTTTATATACACCCACACAGCCAGGCTATGTGATAAGTAAGGAATGTGCAGTATATATTTTCCAGACAAACACCCTTATCAAATTTGTCTGTTTCCTGTGACAGTATAAACTTTGAAACAAGATTAATTAATGGTGGTAAAAACTTATCTTTCAACAATTGAGATAAATGAGGATTTCATTGTTTGTAACAATTGGCACAAGAAGAGAGCTGAAACAGGTCACCGTCGGGTGGAAGTGCTGACTTAGAAACAGTTAGCCATGCCTTCAAGTTGCCACAAATCAAATTGTAGTTTACCCAGCTCTGTTTATCAAACATTGTCACTTATCCAGACCGGCAAAAGTCTGGGAGTAAGCCATAGATTGGCAATTAAGAGATATTATTCAGTCTTGATTTGTGTAAAAGTGAAATAAATATTTTAAATCTCTGATTTGATATAGGACTTTTGTAAACTTTGCTTTTTTGCCATCTTTTAGGATTGCCTCCGTGGTTGCCAAGAACAGATAGAACAGACTTTAGCAGTAAATTTATCAACAATGGCAACATCTTCAGAACAAACAACGAAAATGGATCACACACCCTCACACCACACTAGTAGCACGCAACATGAACACTTAAAAGAACAGCCAACAACCCCAACAGACGTTCAGGATATTCACTTCTAGTTGCACGTGAACAAAATAGAGAAAAAACTATTTACAACAAAGTTTACTGTTATTTTATAGAGTTCAAATATGATTTGCAGAATGCATTTAAATACTTTTTTATTGTTAAAAATTTGACAAACATTGCAAAAAAAAGTTGTTTCTATTTTTATACTGTTCAAGTTTCTAGTTCAGATGTTTTTTTACTCAGAACTTTTACTGCCCACCGAACTACCATGATTTTTTTTAAGCTCACCACTATATACAAATGTATACACATACCATAATATTACTCAAAAGATTAAAAGTGCCTTAACAATATTTTAAGGTTTTGGGACCACAAGACTGCCAGATCATTCCATTGTTTTAAAACTTATTTCACAATGTAGCAAAAATATCTCATCCAAATTAGCGCTCAAGGTTTTGGAAGAATTAATCAGAATTTTTCATTAAGCTTATTGCATAGCATAGAACGTTAATATATTAAACCAGTTTTCATTACTTGGATTCATTGCTCTTCAGTCAGGAATTACATAATTGGCGTTAGGTTTGGAGTCGAGAACTGCATAATTAGCACACATTTCATGGATCTGCTTAGATTAAGTTTGAATCTCAAAAGTCATCGTTGCTCATTATGTAATGGGTTACGATATCCTGAAATAACGACAGGTGTATCTTAAGAAAAGAGTGTGATTATTTGTTTGACAAAATACTGGGTACGACAACAATAACAGGAGGTAGAGTAATATATTATGTATATAATTTACATGTATATGCTAACCAAAAAAATTACAAAAGCATGTTAAAAGTAGTCCTATGACAAAATAAACAAAAAAAATGGCTCAAGGCCACGAAAAGGGTAAAAAATAGTGTCACTGTGTGTATTGTTCATGACCAGTGTAATTGTTAAGGACCCCAGCGCATAAGTACACTTAGTGTTGCATTGTCATTTTGGACATTGTGTAATATATTTTGTCATTTTTTACATGTATTTGCATTGAAACACAGATGTAAATGTGTTTTGTCCACGCATCAAGAATATGCCTTAACTTAGCATATTATCCCTCTCAAAATGTGATATTTTTATATTTTCATATTTTTGTCACAGTTAATCTTGTAAGTATCATTTTCCCATTTAATATGAAAAAATCATGCTTCAAATTCTAATGTGGTAAAAGAACAAATCATGCATCATTCATCAAATCATTCTCATTTTATCATCAATAAACGTTAACATCGAAAATCAACAAAAAAGCATTTTTTTCATAACTCAATTTGTATCTTGTTATTTTCAAACATTAAGAATCGTTTCATTAACATTTAGTTATTATAGATTATAATAGTGCTATGTACAAAATGTTTACAAAATCATGCTTTTTAAATGTTACCATGAATCTGTTTCAATTTTTATGTTCTTTCTTGTGATTGGTTAATTAGGTCACATGATAAGTTATTATTTATTTATAATCATAAAGGGCCAAGCCCTTTAACATTAAAATACCTCCTATTTTTTAAACCAACATGTGCTTTACATGTAAACATTTAAAACTCATGAATCTGTTTATCTCAACAATCCATTAAACCATATTAAAAAGGATTAAGCATTTAAACTTTCATTTAAATTCCTTTCTGTTTTAAGAACATTAAAACATAATGTTGGTTTAAATATGGAGGTATTCAGGACATTGGCAGACAATTGGAGCTTCCCTGAAAAGTCTTGCATTGATGTTTGCTTTTACCCCTATATACATGTAGTGAATCCCTACGTAAGTATAAGGGCTCGACAAAAGACAAAGCTGCGATTTGCAGAAGTTGGGCTTTTTTCAGTTTAGTTGTAGAATCCAGTTCAGTCCGTTGGACTGTCTAGTTTTGGTAGATTTGCTTAAAAGCGAGAACTTTCTTGGAGCCTAGTTGTGTGCCATGCCCTTGCATTCAAAAGATGTGTTCAACCATTAATATTTATAAGAAGAAATTTCATCAGATGTTTCTTAATTATCAATTTGCATTTGAGTGGTCTGTTTTGACCATCTGATTTTCCCCACAGAATTTTTCTGAATATTTTTTAACTGTTGACTTCGTTCTTCTCTTGTTTTTTTTTCAAAAGGATAAAAAGAGTGCCATTTCGGTAGGTGTGTTGACATGTCATGTGATATCTATAAATAGAACTATATAAATAGTAACTTCTATTTATGAAATAAAACAGACTTCACCATTTGTGATGAAAGCATGTGGTGTTTCGGTATTTATTTAAAATATTGTTCCGATAAATGGTAAATAGGCTACCTCTGAATATGGAATCCTATTTTTCGTATGTTATGATTTTAGTTGTTGCACGGAGGGAACTGCTTAACTAGAGTAAATTTCTACCTCGGCAATTAGCACAATGCATAGCACAACAAAGATTTCAATCCATGTTAATATTTTATCTTGACTAAAAAGTTTACTTACATTCAAGGTATATTTAGTCCATTTGGTATAGTTTGTATTAAAAAACTGAAATATATGGATTTGAAATTTTTGTAAGATTTTTATAGTATTAGGGCTAAAAGCTGTCCAAGTGTCTGTGTATACTTGGAATGCTATATATTTAGCTTAATCTTACCAATTTTAGGCTTGTGAAATCAACTTAAGGCTTGTCTTTCATGTTGCCAAGGGGATGTTTAAAAAGTTCTATTAATTAAACTTGAAACTCCCACAGAAAAACTGGTACAGAGTTTTGAAAGAACACTGCAAAACTCAGGGCATGTTTACAAAGAAACCCCTGAAATAACCCAACGGCAGGTTCATATTACGTAAGGGTCATCAAGACTTTGTTAGAATACAGCCTTTTTGCTTGAATACTCTTCACAAACCTTAGAATTATTTTCGTCGGGAGTCTTTCAAGTACAGGACTTTTTTCAAGTATTTAAAAGCTGTGATACTTACTTTATCAATTTTTGTTTATTTTTTCCGACATTTTCCCACGTCACGTTTATAAATATGTAATTATTTTTTTGTGAAAATGAGAGACAAAATGGCAACCTCGAACGAGCAATTGTTGTAACTGTAAAATAGCTGAAAATGATTGGGGAAAAAGCTTAAGCATTGTTTTTCAAATAACTTGATGAATCTAAATTGTAATGAAATATATGTAAAGAAAACAAGACCTGCAAAAATTTATTGTCTCTAATTAGTTTTTTAAGTTAAAATATAATTTTTGTGAACCTCGTCAATCATTGTTCAGCTATTGAAAGGTCGGACTGTTCTCGAGTCACTGTATGAGGTAGATAGACCCTAAAAACAACGCGATATTGTGATAATTATATTTTCAAAAGCAATGGGTTTGGGGCTCTAGCAATATAGGGTGTGACTGTTGTCTCGAGGGGTGTGGAAAAGGGTTTAGTGAACCACCAGAGCGCGTGAAAGTTATTATTTAAAGTGTAAAATAGTGAGTTTTAAACAAAGTGTATGAAGTATATTTGCAAATTAGTGAGGTTTTTGTATCAAAGGTGTAGAGTAACGCGAATGCTGGTACCTTAAAAAATAAGAATGCTTTATCGCTGGGTCACTCCGGGGCACGGCGTTCTACTATTTAGTACTAGAATTACCAAGTCCACAATTTGTAATGAAATAGTGTATTGTTTATTTTTGATATATTTTTGTGAGCCAAGAACAGCATAGTCAATGCCGTAATTTGAAGTTGTTTAATAATTGTTAAATGTTTTGATGTAATTTTCAGTTTTCGAAATTTTCGTGTTAGATTTTTTTCGGTGAAACAATTGCCTTGCTATGCACGTGAATAATGATGTTGGAAATATTGGTAAAACACAAAGTTATATACTTGATATGTCAGCTTTTTAATGCCTTATTGAAAGCAATAAAAGATTTTTATCCTGAAACTCTGTGTTGTTCAAATTTCTTAATTTCAGTGGCCCTGAAATACCAAAGATTTGCTTTCAAACTTAGGAAATGCTGTGAAACACCACTTAGAATTATGTACTCATAACTGTGCAAAAACTTTCTCATCCAATCATGCATCCCTTTCGAACAGGAAGGTTCTTCCATGAGTGTTGATACAGATCCAGCCGGTGAAACGCATTTAGCGTTTGAAAGTTGTCCGGTCTTGTTCCTTTCATACATCCAGGTGGCCAGGATAAGAGCTGCACAGAAGAAACAAGTCTATGACCTGCTTTCATTCTAAGTTTTGTTAGTTTGAACTATTTAACCATTCATCATTAGCAGAAACCTATGTACAACATCCTTGCTAAGCGGAAGAATTCCGATCAATATTTTCGAACTATTGATACCGGAAAACCGTTTATCGCATTCCAGAAGTTATTAAGAATCCATGAGAAATCTGCGACAGTCATTTCTCTGGAATGAACCAATAATTATCAGTTAGCAAAAAGTATTGACATTCAGTGAAATGTTCCCAAGGTCAGACACAGACTGAGATGTATGAGAGACATCCATCTACCAACATTGTGTTTGTCACAATTCAAGATTGAAGTCCAAAAATTTTGTAACTACATGTTGATTTATGTATAAGTATTAATCAAAAGAACTTTTATGGAAATTAAACTTCAAGAAAACTACAGCAACCCTCAATTTTACGTCCCGTCCCCCCTCCTTATCTTAAAGTCTGAACAATCGCCATGATCGGCCATAGAACATGAAAACGATGTAACGAGATTCAGAATTTGTTATTTACCTGAAAATACAATATTGCGCGAAAGTTCCAACTTTGCCTAACCAAAGAAATTATGGCCTGACTGATTCTCCAATCGATCGCAATTTGATTACAATTCGAACAAATGTTTTAAAAAAACACTCAAAAATCCGCGCGAAGACGTTCTATTGATTTTTAAGAAACCTTGCACTTCAGATTCTTTGAACTACATCGAACACAAATGGAAGAGGACGACTGCATCTGTTACTCTGTTACAACAGCCGTCGACATGTAAAGTCATCTGCGAATTCCCGCCAATCTGACTGAAAATATACAAAAATTAGTTCCACATGGTGACGTGTTCGATTACCAATAATTCAGTAATTAGGACAGGCCGAGTAACGCAACTGATGGTAGTCTCACTTGTTTTCTAGATGTACTTATGGACCACCATCCTTATTCGAGGTATATACGGTGCGACCTGTGGTTGTATTACGTTTTTATACAATGGCTAATATATATAGTATATAGTATGATAATAATTATATATGGTCGAGTCGTCAGTAGCCGGCTTAACAAGAACTGTCAATGTCAAGAGCATAATAGAATTTAATTCAGTATTGGCTGTTTGTGGTGCACAGAGAGAGGACTGGTTAACAGAGGTGACCACAAACACCGTGTTACCTACATTGTATACACGTATAAGGCCTAGAAAAATGTTTGTTTCAGGTTTCATGCCCCTAAAGAATAGGGTAGGTAGGTAGGTAGGGAATTTTTTTATTATTTTTTTTTTATTCTCAAACAAACCAGATTCAACATAGATTTTAATGAATTTATGCTAAAAAATATTATCACGCAAAAAATGTTCTAGGGTCGGGGCAAAAAATAGGGTAGGTCGCGAAACCTTAAACAATTATATTATTTTTTTTACGCCTAATGGACATTTATAAGACAGCAGACCAATATTCACATATTTTACATATACTGTTACCTTTGGCACTGCTGAATACGAATCAAGATCTGTCCTTTTGAATATTGCGATGAACTGTTGTCCGGTACAGAGTACGTAAAACACTGATATTTATTTACTAAAAGTTTGTATGATATTATCTTACGTTCAATAAAAACACAAGCTCAGCGGAATTTTGGCAAATCTTAACGGAGTGTAATTCAAGATTATATACAGTTGCATTTCAAAGTCAAATTAATAGATTACATGGTCTATCATGCCCTATATGTTTATAAAGCGCATTCTTTCAATATAAGTCGTGACCTTATTGAAAAAATAATCTTTCAATATGTGATCAATACCCGATCAGTTACTCATTCTAATCATGCAGGGCACTGATGGTGGCTGAAAATTGACGTCATTGGTTAAGTAAGGCAGTCGTAAACAAACATGGCTTATCAAATAACATGTTCAGGAATTGTCGCATTGCTCGAAGTGTCTGGGTCAACTAATTACTCTAATAAAAATTAATTTCGAAATAATATGCGAAAATGCACGTGATCGCAGCACGCCAAGTGTCTGCACGGAACATGTCTACTGTAGTTCGTGAATCCTTGAACTGTCGAAGTCGAAGGTTCGAATCCCAGCAGGTCCCATTTCTGATATGGCTGGTTGGTGAACCGCCAGCTAGTAAAATGATGGTTACCGTATGCCTACCTGCCTGGTGCCTGGCATTAAAAGGATAGGATTCGCATTAAAAAGATAAGATTCGGGAGGTAAATGTGCTAAAAAAAGAAGGCGTCTCATAAGTTAGAAATGGCTGACCCTTTAAGTAGGGTGACACTATAAAAAACACTTTACCTTTAACTTTATATAGATCTTGAATAAAAGAAAGCCATAGGAGGAAATTAAGGTAATGGTGACAAAAGCATTGTGGCCGCTGGTTTGAAGTTCGAACCTGAAAACTCTCATTCATGTATTTGAAAAAGAATAGCCTCTCATTTTGTACAGTTTATTTTTGTTGTCATTCTTGTTCTTTTGTATTTGGTTCGTTCTATCATTCTTTGTTTGTCTCCTTTTTCATTTTTACGTGGACCTGAAGTAGCGCAGAAAAAGTTAACCAAAACCATGCCTTATCCACAATCTCTGGCATAAAGATAAATCATTTGTATAATTCTGCTGATATTTATGATAGCTAAATACAATAATATAATACAATGTTAATTAATCCATATTAATGGACTCCAATCAAATACCTGTCACGCAGATGATATTCTATACAAGAACACCGTACATTAAAATAATTTCTGTAATTTATTTTATCACGATCGCGACACCGATATAAAATAATAAACGCATGATCAAAAATTTCTTATCATAACACATAAAAATGCAAAACAAATGTAATTTGCACACTTCAGTTCGTAGAGTAAATTTGTCAGTTATTTGCATTGATTTATCACTTGAAAAATGTTTTATTATCATAAATTGCAACTATATATATATAATATATACAATTATGTTTAAACATAGCAGTTAAAGAAAAGGAGGGTTGTGCACGTGATAAAAAGAAACGGACGTAAGAGCACGACTTAACACAAAAATGTAAATGATCTTGGGTAAAAAAGAACAACAATATAATATGCTCTTGAGTCTATCGAAGGCACACTCGTGTATATTAGCGACCACTTTAGTATCCACTGGGTTATTATATAATGACCCAGGTATGTTTCAAAATAAGATAATCATATACATTTTGTATTGCTTTAAAGACAGACAGGATGTCGCACACTTCACGGATCGGGCCACGCTTAATACCTTGTTGATACCTTACTTCCGTCTTAAAACTTATTAGCTGTTCACAAAAACAGCATAACTTCAAATTTTAACAGTTCGTTTTTGCAAATGAAAATAAATCTGAACGTAATGTATTGATCTGACTGGTTAGACAGATGTGCTTATTTAATGAATTAGATAATTCTTGACTGAAACGTTAGTGTTACATCAGGTTATGTTGGGTAATCCACCCGCTACACACCCAAGATACTCTAGGTCACCCTATCTACTCTTGACCATCTGTACCTGCCACTACTTTGGCTCACCTTAGTAGCTTTCTCAATCTACTCAATCTTAGTCTACATACAGAAGTCAAAACAGAAAAAATGTTGCAGCTGGACATACTGTGTTTCTTTTTCTTCAGCGAGTGCTTCTTCTGTTCTGGTACAGTCGAATCTGTTCTCACGTCATTGTTGACTTTCGATAATTACACTAGACTTACAACTGCCTTCTGGGATCATGGGGACGACACCTTGCTTGGGCGCAATTTTAAGAAGCTGTAGATTTAACAAATATAGTGCTTAGGGACGCGCGGCCTCGTTAATATCAGTAGGGACAATAAGAACCCATGTCCGAGTCTGGACATGTGCTGTATTGATGTAATCTTTCTCAAAAATTGCAGAGAAAAAAAGAAAGCCCGAGGAATGGTTAAAGCGAACAGAAAATCCCCATGCCCTAACATAATACTTGCCTTAAAATGGTTTCGACAAAAAATAAAAGTCCTACCTTTCAGAAAGTGCATTTTGGTCTTTCTCCAAAATACCGGTAGGTATCAAAGGAAGTGACCACTTACTGTGGCTATCAGTATGTTGACAAATTTCAGTTTGAAACAACTGTGAGGAGACGTCATCCTGAACCGCCTAACTCCTACGTTGAAGAGTACGTAGATACCGCAGTCTAACATTCAACCGAAATGGATAAAGATTAAACGAATCGGACTGACGAAGGTGAGACAAGAAGCGGTGTGATTGCATATTAAGTAGGATGTATGTGTGTCTACATGTGATAAACCGAGATTTATTTCCAAATTCTTAGGTAAGTCATAAACGGTCATTTCCTGTCGCTAGATGACAGAGAAAGAGCTGGTCAAGTTGACCGACAGGTCATAGCCACCTGTAAGTGTGAAACCGGACTATCAGTCTGCTCTTTCTCAGACAAACATCGTGCTGTACAGGTACACAAAAACACTGTTCCGCCCCATACAGGTCATCATAGGTCATCATAATTTTTTGTTACCTCTGATCTCGTTAAAAATATTTGTCTGCTCCATCATTTGTTCGAAGTTACATAATTTTACTTATACGAAACCTTCGAAACAACCAATACTATATATGAATCAGTTTATCGTTGAATCTAACATTTTCTTGCATCAGTTTAGACTTTTTTCTTTCGAAGCTCACAAATCGACACACGCTAGGAGGCTTGATGGGTTGAGATCGGACTTACAATGATAATTTTCCTAAGCCCATTATGCATCCGATTTGTGTGACATCATTTTCGGTATACATTGATGTATATAAAAAGCGTATTGGATAATTAGCGTAATATTTGAAAGTAAAATTTGAAACTTTATCTCAGTTTAAGAAGCATGGACAGACCAGTGTACTGAAACAATTTTGAAAACCTCTGTTTGGACATATGACTTGGTTTTCGTCACCCTGGGGATATTGACAGTGATCCATGTAATGACAACATTAAAGCAACAGGCTGGCGCGTATACCGCTATCACAATCACAATTTTGTTTAGAACAATTCGATAACAGTAAAATCAAACGAAATTTATGACAAATATTATCAATATTATACATGATTTCATCGATAAAATCACTTTTATGATTTATAATCAAAACTAACGGCACTATTACACGGGTAGATAGTCAACCATCTGTTCACTTTCCAGCTTTGATCAAAGCAAAGTAAACATCGCCTTTTTATCATATTTTTATAAAAAAAATCTTTATAATGTTTCATAACCACACTAGGATGCCGACACACAGTATTGCCCCGAGCCCGACCAAACGTAAATTTGCATTTCGGAGCAGCTGTACATTTAAACCAAAGTAGGTGATCAAATGATCAATCACTTTTAGCAAATATCACAGTTGAAAAACGACGCTTTTTACTCTAATAATCCAATAGAAGATTTTTAAATACCGATGCACGACTTTATAAAATGGTCGGATGTTTGCAATCTTAGCGTAGACCAAACACACGACGACTGATCAAACAGAAGATAGAACTTTGAATCGCTGAATCTGGAGCTAATTGTCATCAAATCATACAGATCACATAAGATGATAATTAAAAGTCAGATACTTCTGTACCATTTTCGTTCTTTGCGTTCCATACGGCACGCGACATAACGCCGCGGCGCGTGTCTAAGGAGGACAGATGCTTATGAATTCACGTGGAACGCCTGTTGTATTAATGTAATATGCTGATACTTCATTTCATCGGGTATTTGCAAAAAAATACATATCGCACATATGTACTAAAACATTTGATTAATTATTTTTACATAGCCTTCATGACGCAGAGACCCGTATAATCTAACGCACCGTTTTCTTGCATGTGACCAAAGGCACTGGGGAATTTCTGTATTATTCATTTACAAGCATATTATATATCCAAAACATGTTCTTACTACTTTTTATACCTTCATTTTTTCAGCAGAATAACGTTTTACTAGTAGAAAGACATATTTTGGATATAAATATTGTTATAAAAGATTAATACAGACCTGACCCAGTGCCTTTGCTGCCGTGGACCAACATTTGCCAATTTATTTGCACGAAAATGTGCTACATGCTGCGCTGCGCCGCGCCGCGCCGTGCCGTGCCGTGCCATGCCGTGCCATGTCGTGCCGTGCTGTGCCTTGCAATGCAACGCAATTCAACGCAATGCAATGCAATTCAACGCAATGCAACGGAATGCGATGCACTGTCCTACTCTATCCTACTCTGCCCTGCTCTGTCCTTCGCTGCTCTACTCTATGTATATATTATCATAAGTTCGGTTAGCATATAACAAAATTAGATGATATCTGATTCATTAAACATTTTAAATTACGTAATAAATACGTATCATAACTTACAATTATTTCTTTACCAAATATACCCTATTCTTGTTTACAAAGGTATTCTTGAGTTAATTAAAATTAACATATGATTTAGATTCAGATTCGGATTTAATTTATTTTGAATGGTATAATATATACAATTTCAGAATGTAAACTCCTACTGAATTTTGCTGATCAAATTTAAATGAGCCTCCTCAAAAAAATTATTTCCCAATTCCATAGACTAATATTGTTCCAACATGGTAAAGTAGTAAAGGTGAAAACGATTATCTTATTGTAAGTCCAAAGAGGCACATTGAAGATAGTGCTCTTGAGAAAGTTAACTCATCATCATCATCATCATCATCATCATCATCATCATCATCATCATCATCATCATCATCATCATCAACAACAACAACAACAACAACAACAACAATAATAACAACAACAACATTATTGATCTTGCCTGCGACCTACACGTGTACGCGTGTCAAATTTCTTTCAGCAACTGCACTGTATTATTTCAATTTCATTTTCACATTGTCCATGTAAATTATTTACCAAAAAAACCAGAAGTGAATTGAATCAAATATGATAACCATGATTCAAAACGTTCATGGCTATACTTACTATGGTATTTTTCATAATAAGCTGTAAATTAAAGTAGTGAGCCATTTATGTCTATAAAGACATATATTTTCCATATTGAAACACATTCCGAAAGCCTGATTCATTACAGGCAGTTGGAGCCTGATATGTTTGTTTATAGTCTCCGGACATCCTGTTGTCTTACAAGCCGCGCAATACGGTTCGAACTCACGACTTCTTGGTTTTCATAGGGTTTTGAAAATTTTGCTGTGATAAAAATCAAACTCTCTTTGGGACAACTTATTATTATATATTACTTAAATTTCGGAAATAATACGGCTATGCTCGAACGGTAGAATAAAAATATAAACGCAATGGCCTTAACAAATAAGAAGAAAATACCTGTTGAAACACCTTCAACACAAAGAAATTACATCACGTAGGATCTTTCTTTGTGTTGGATATATAAAATCACACCGAATTAAGTTGGTAATAGATATACGAGGGACATTATGACATGTGGAGAGCTCGTGTGACTAAACAGTAAGTAGTACATGAACCTTAGCTTTGTGTACCAACTGCACTGGCAATTAGGTCGAATACTGTGTCACTTGAGATGAAAGATGTTGGAGGAAGAGAATGGAGGTAACGAGTTCAAATCTTGTGGTGGTCCTTCAATGCAGAGTGCTAGTCTCTACATGCATTGATTTTTTCAGAAACATTTTTGTCATGGGAGGTAGGAAACGAAGCAAAATAAAAAACCTCTTGGTTGTACAATATCGACTTACAGGATAAGACATTTGTGCTTCATTTTTAAAAACATGTCAACCACAGGATCAGCACTGAACAAAACACATACTCATTAAATCTCCTTAACAGATAGGATACTAAATTACTATCAAATATTTACGTAATTGTTTTCTTTTTCTGCCAACGGGGTGTCATAGAGCTAGGCGCCGGTCCTCCGTCCATATATATAGAGGTAAGTTTTGCTCAATTGTAAACTTATATAACCAAAGTGTGTCAAGCAGTTCGATTCAGATCAAGTACCTTTAAGAGGGATTTAGAAATAGTTTCAAGCATGGCAAGCACTAGCATGGTCAGCAAAACCGACATGAATGGGGGGACCATTCCTTCACGTTAATGTCGTTTCTAACTTTACTAACATGTTTCCTTCGAATTGTATGGTTTCGATTTTCTTTGTAAATTTGCCGCATGATTTTAGACACTCACTGGTTAAAATTGGGGCATGTTAAACATATCCCTGGACGCCATATGGTCTTTGTATACAGTATGTGCAGTTCTTATACCGGTACTATTTTTCTTTTCTGAATCTTGTACATAAAATGAGCTGAAAATGAAACAGGAAAAAATCGAATGCAATACTGTCTTTTTCATCAGGACAGAATTTCTGTCTCAAACGAGGAGTTCTAACATGGATGGTTTTACCACACAGTCATAACAGTTTAAACCAGTTAGCCGTTCGGTCATCATTGCAGTTTTCGAGATAGTGTTCTTTTCTCTATTACATTGATTACAAAAGCTCATTCCCGCAGAGAGTCAATAAGCCCTTGTACCAACATCAATCATGATCTACTTATTTAAACAAATTAGAAACTTAGATCAAAGGTATAAATCAACATCCAGTCATTTGTAACGTTCTTAGGGTAGGATAGGTTTTATTTAGATACATTTCGACATTTCAATAGATAAAATACCTGGAAGAAAATTGTATTAAATGTTTTAGTCCCCGCACAATGGACGTGCTAATAGAAATTTGAAGCACTTGAGTGTCTGGGTTCGCTTTGGAATGCAGACTCGCCTGGGGAAGTCATGGTGTAAAAGTGGGGAAAAAAGTCAGTCTCATATGACTCTGTCAGTAATCCCGGGGATACTCGAGTAAATTTAGTATGTTAAGCTTTAATCTTTTAACATTTAAGCCTTTTCTATGTAGGATTTTCAAGAATCTGGCTATTATGATTCCGGCACTGACGCTGGTGACACTAACTATCGGTATGAAGAAAGAAACCAACGGAATTTTGTCTCCTATTTTCCATTACTTGGTTCTAAAAATAGTGTCCAGCATCTGTGTAACGGTAAATGTAAATTAATGAAGCAGGTGCCCTACTTGATTTGTTAATTATAACATTCAAACATTATTGAACAATGGCTTTAACGGTACATTTCGGGTACCCAGATGGAGACGCTGAACAAATTCCTAAACAATATCCGGATGTAGCGTTCCTGTCCGATCGATATTCGGGTAGATCACTTATTAATTGGGAGGGATATTGATAAAGGGCTTCTGACCTTTGCCTGATAGGGTTATTAGAAATAAAATAAAGCCACGATCTGTCAGCTGATAATTACTGTGTTCTGAAGAGCCGATTTCTGGCAAATACAGTGAATTCATTCGGGACAGGTGCTCTATACCGGACGGCATTCAATGGAGAATAATGGAGACCCTTCATTTGTGTACATATTTCTCTAATATAATTTTGCTGAAGAACATTCTGAATAGCGATACATGTGCGGTCAAAGGAAAATCACTTTCATTAAACTATAATAGATTATTGAATTATAATAGCGCACGCGTCCACGCAATAGGTGTCAAAGATGAAAGAACAACATGAGTGGCAATGGGAGGGGTAAAGATATATCTCCATGGTTGCCTCTAGAGTGCACGCGAACACGACCTTTGGAATGAGGACAGCTGATCGCATAAAACGTTATGAGTCTCCACGATTCGGTGTTTAATATATTTATGACAGATCTAATATGACAAGTGCACCATACGATTATGGGTATTTGGGCAAACTATCGGTTCCCTGTATCTGATCGTCTGTATCCGTTCCGTTGAAAATTAAAACGTAAGGTCCCCAGGGCCAGATGTGTGGGCACGCGAATAATTACATGGCTGAATTGTTACAAGTTTCGGTATTTTATTATTTCATTCCACCGCAGTAAAACCCCTAACTAGACTGGCGTACGACAGCGCATCCAACCTCATTTAAATACAGCTGCTTGTGAAAGGAGGAGAGAAGAAAAATGAATTAGTTCTACTTTTCAAAAAAAATAGGCAGGTGTAATTTTAGTTTCGTCAACCACACTTAACTGATTCATGGTCCATAAAAAAATCGTCTCACATCACGAGCGCTTTGTTAAAAGCAAATTATTACTTCTTTTACTTATATTCATTTCTTTTGATAGGCAAATACGACACGAGTCTGAATGCGACAGGGTTTTCTTTATTATAAAATTAAAGCGACAGCTGGTGACTGTAGGCACACTTTTGTAATTTAAATATTCATCTCGTCTTAGCGAATGCAGGCTAAATTCTTAAAGTGTATTTTACAAAGACTGATGATATCTTGTTATGTCATCAATTTCGAAAATGAACCCGATGACAGTCAAAAGCATTTGACGGAGACCATTAATAGGATGGAGAATAAATATATATCCGAGATGCAATGTGTTCCCGTAAGGTTAAAGAAGGGTTGCCAATTTCCTGTTCTTAAAAAAGCACGGAATTTCTTCTGTTCGCAGATTCGCGTGTCAGGCTCTTTTTAATTGTCACTAATATTAATTAGTGTTGGAAGAATTTGAACCTGCTGCCCGAGATGGTAGAAGGGTAGATGTGTTCCTAAGTGTGATTTTGAGTACTTTCTATACTTTTAATCTTTAACCCCTGTTTAAAATGTGAAAAAAAATGCTAATATTCAGTTTTGTGATTTATTTTAAGCACAAACCGCCTTTAGTCTGTTTATTATTTCTGTCATTCTGTTGTAAGACATAGTTGAAAAATGTTTACTTCGTATCAATAAGGAAGATACACCGTGAACCTTACCTGCTATTTGTTCATAGTAATGTTTTTCAAGTTTTCAGGAAAAAGAAGTTTCGTTATAAGACAATGAGAGAACCATCTTTTATAAAGCGCTTCAGCATTAAGACAGGATCACGGTCAAAGCACAGGCAAACATACACCGGATTTCGACCAAAGACAAACAGACACCGGATTTCGACCACCTACAGGCACCAGATTAACAAACAGACAACGGATTTCGACAACTTACACACAGACACTGGATCATAGCAGCTCACACGTGTAGTCATCGTAAAGGAATGTTTGATAATGAAGAAAAGCAACATAATGCTGAAATAAAATAATATCTTTGTTAACTACTGTCTATTTCTTTTTCTGAAAATATAAAAAAAAACGTGTTTTTAAGTTTAATGTCGCATGCGGTGGTCGTTGAACCAAAAATGTAAATAAACAGTAGCACGCGAACGTTGTCATCGCAACTTCTGACATATGGTGGTAAATTTTGACACATGGCTCCAAATTCGGCTACTTCATCAAATAAAATCACCTGCCTCCGTCATTAAATGAATTACAAAGTCATCGACTTCGGCAGATGGCTTAGAGATGAAAATTTGTGTATCGCAATTTATTGATCAGTTTAAAATTTAATGCTTTGAACTTTTGATTGTGTTTTGTGTATTGGCAAACCACAACAACTGTTGCCCTGACAACACAATGAATACTACAACGCCCACTTGAAACCCAGTGTTTTAAATTTGAATACAACTGACTCTCATTTGAATTATGGGTAATTTTTTCCCAGTTAGAGTTAACGGTGCCAGGATCATAGAAAGACTAGCTTGCCCACCAAAGCTAGGGACAAAGAAAGTCAGGTTCGTGCAGAAACAGTGAATTCTTGGTCACGTGGTATCAGTTTGCTTACTGATATGTATTTGAATTTTGATGAAGACCCAGACTTTGAGATATTTTCTGCAGTTCCAAGAACAATAGTTGTGGTACATGGACTTTTATACGATGTAGCATACACCTCTGTTTTCATTCAGTGTCACCACCCAGTTCATTTTGTCATCAGCTTTTGACAATATCGAAATTTCAAATATGTAGAATCTCAATGTTTTTCGGTGAAAACTATAGCATCCTTTTCTTTTTTCTGCGGAAACCATTCGATCAACAACTTTGTTCAGTCAACAAGTTAATGCATTTGACCAGATTGGAAAACTACGTGCATATGTTATATGAACTTTGACACTAATAACCGCATGGTGATTCCAAATGAAAGACATTACCAAGGCTTCTTCCCGTTTCCAAATCGGACAGATGCCCGCTAGGTGGCGTAAAATAAATATAAATCTTCGTTAGAACTAATACTGCAGAGTTCAATCAGTTTTCATGTTATATAACAGCATCGTGTGTATGAAAGTTCGAGGAAGGTTGGAGAAGGCATTTTATTTAGAAAGCTTTAGTTTATTGAAAACGAATGAATTGAAACAAATACATTTTATTGTTCATCCATGTAGGCCCCTGCCTGTAGTGAACCTGAAAGTTTCCCAATTTTAATTTGAAATTAATTCAAATGACCTACACGGGTTTTTCCTATTTCCGCTGTTGTGAGATTTACAAAATAAATTAACTTCAATTCTTCTTTCTCCATGCATTGTGATAAAGACTTCATTTTACGTACTTCAAGACTGTGTCAAAATTGAGTGACGGAATTTAGTCATGTTTAGAAAACGGTAAAAATAACAACAACGACACGCGCTGCAATTTGTTGAGTACAAAGCGGCCACGTGACTCGAACAGTTTAAATAAACTTAAAATATTTATAGAATAAACAGAGGACGAACGAATAATTAATTGAAAGCAGATCGCAGTAATCACTACTTCTGCAATTCGATACCGCTACAGCCACCAGTGACCGGTGGTCAGTGACTACCGTCTACAATAGACACTTCTTAATAAAACAGATGTCCGATGGAAGAAATTTGACCACTGTGTGTAAATTACAGTACAAAGTGCAATTTGATGGTATTTTCATCTGTCCACTGAATAATTCATCTCGAACAAGCACAAAATTTGTAACAAGTTGTACCAATGTTCCATTGTGCTCTGTAATTTTTGTTATGTATATATAATGTATATTGAATAAAAAGAGTATAAAAACATAAACATTACTGAGTGTGACTCGGGCCGTTTTGTTTCGACAGTTTAACCAGCTGCCTTCATTGTTAATGCTGTAGTCTTCTAGGCGAAACGACGGGTATATAATTCTATGAATTATTGTAAAAATTGGTACCTTTCAATCCATTACGAAACAATAAAATAGCAACACAATGATAGTTTTCGTTTTCAGTACTACATATGGGTTGCGAAACAACTAATCCGACCAAAAAACACCCCAGCGTGACTATGCTTTCATTTAAATTAGTTTCACATTTAAATTATCTCTGTACATCTTCTTTGACATACATTCTGTGCATGTATCAACTATCAACACAATGTGTCGCTTTCTTCACTGTTCAAGCAGACTCAAGTCAGCCTTATATTGAATAATAAAACATCATAATTGTATATAATTGATATTCACCTATCAAAATTATCAACAGTTGAGATAATCGGGAACATCAAAGCATTTCCTGTCGAAAATTTACACGTAGATTTTGCTGATTTGATATTACTGTTTACATAGCAACAATTTAGTGAAGGACAACTGTTTAACCACAAAAATTTGAGGTAACGCAATGTCTATTAAATATATGTGACCTTTATAATAAATGCCCTTTAAAATAACGTGGGAGGAGAAAGTGAAGAAAGGATTTTTGTGAAAAAAAATGATACGAAGAGTCTTCCGATACATCGGTTGACCGACCTAATCGGCGGACAGAGGACCAACTGTTCACGTCCACGACGAGTCCGCATCACATTGAAGTTAAATTTTAGATATTAAGTTTCAAGGGTATTTTTGTTTTTTGTGAAAGGTTTGAACTGGAATGAATTGTCAAAAGAACCCCTTTATAAGGTCATTCGGCGTATGACTTCAGCTTTGTTATTTCTGGCCTTGCTGATATTATTTTTGCATTGCAATTTCAGTTACGGTTGCGAAGGACAGTTCGTATATACATATCACACGCTGGGCAGAATGTACCAACTATGTGAGGACGTTTAGTCAGACAAAAGGATGACAAACTATAAACAGCAGTGGTCAACTTGTGGTCAAATACGGTAATAAAGATGGTAAAATTGGGCAGATTTATGTCATCAAGTATGACCACCAATTAGGCCAGTGTGGTGGTCATTTCAGACAAATAGTATATAAGAGTTAGTGCAAACATTGAACGTTCGTAGGTTCGTTCGTTTATTCATTCATAGACTCATCAACTCATTCATTCACTCACCAAATCAACCACCAATCAGTCATTTATTGTCTTTGATACGATTGAAGGCTTCAGTTCTGTCAAGTTTTGATAAATTGTTGTTGTTTTGTTTTTGTTTTAAGTCGTTACTTCATTGATGCAGTATAACGCTGATTTGCTTAAAAGGGCAAAAAATTTTATGTGTTCAAATTAGTTATATTTAATTCAACTTCAATTCCCATTAAACTTTCATTTTGGATATATAGGAAGAATGGCAACAATTTGGATGTTATTAGTCACGGCATAAAATAAGAAGTTAGCGGTGTCCTAGTTAACTATATCTACTGTAAGTTATGACACATTGTATGACGGAAAAAAAAGTTTCTAAAACTTTCATTTTATTTAAGTCTTTGTCTTTTTTTAATTTTGTTTTGATATACATATCGCCGTTTCATTCATTGTAACAACGGCCAAAGTGTCATCTAATTGGTCGGGCTTCCAGATTTCTGTGCCAAATTATTCACGGCTGATAGCTAAATTGAGCCTAATTAGTTTTGCAAATTTAGACGTTGCAAGATTTCCCGTTTGATTATATTTATGCTTAGAAGTTCAGATCTAAATATGGAACTTAAGTTTCCAAGAAACAGTTATATACATGTTAATGAAACGACGATAACTTGCATGGAGTTATGATTTATTCCTAATAAACTTTTGTCAATGCAAACTGATGTTTACTATTTAATTATAAGAATTTCAGTTTTAAAAAATGTTGAAGAAAAAAAAGTTTGGAGAATCCGGGTATCGATCCCGGTACCTCTCACATGCTAAGCGAGCGCTCTACCACTTGAGCTAATTCCCCGTTACGTTTAATGACTCTAAAATTTGTAGTGTACGAAATGTTTTTTAAATACACCTATATTTAACTGCGTTTTTAAACTTGATTTTAATCTTTTTAGATAAAATTGTTTTATTTTATACTTGCAAATGTAAACCATGCATCCTAATGACCCATTTTTCGTTTTTTACTTTTCATCTATTTTAGTTACTTTATTTAGATAAGGGGATTTCCAAACAACGGGCGGGAACCGACGTGGATTTGCGGTCTTTTGTATTATGTCTTGGAAAACTGGCTTGACTTACAGTATTGACCTAGATCTAGATGCATATTAACATGAAACATTTTATAATGTAGAGCTCATAGGCACATAGATCTATAAGTAAAATAAGTCAAGAGTACCTGTGTTGGGTCAGTGTCACCTGGGTCCTAATATAAGGACCCAGGTGTCACGGACATCAGTTCCAGAATTAAGCGTGATCTACATGTAGATGCGTACATCTGTGCCTACATAACAAGTGCTGTCAGGTGGACCCGGTTATCATCATCATCTTCATCATCATCAATGTTGTTATAGTGACATAGATCTAGATCTAGATAGATTCTAGATCTGGAATCTGTAGACTGAAGATTTAGAGAACTTATAAATCTAGATCTGAGGGGTAAATTTATATGCGAATGATTTTCGTAATTAGAACTAGAGTTTTCATTCAATAAGTAAGTTAGATCTAACCTTACATTCTTTCTTATAATGAATAAGATTAGTTTTTGCGGTGAAACTATTCGATGAATTTTAAGATACAACTGTGAGTAACCCGGGGCTCTTAGCGAAGAATATGGTCCGGTTGTATATCGTTTAACTGCAAACTTTAGTTGATTTAGGACGGACAAACAAACGAAAGGACGGGTATGCTATGTCTGCTAAAATGATAACTGTATGTGTGGTGCTAGCTTTTGGAAACATTTAAGTTTTAACAGCAATTAGTGCGGCGGCAAATAGAAAGAAACTTGCATAACATTTATCCATTTGATAAAACTATTGCCTATACAAAATGATCAAGTTACTGGTCCGTTTTGATCTTTTAAGGTAGCTGTTGCCAGGAAACTTATTGACAATGACCAGACGGTCAGTCCGGATGGGAATCTAATCCAGTTTAATGACCGCCCTATTCCCAGGGATACGTGCCTATCTACTACAGTACACTTGTCAAAATAAACACACTGCCCCGCAATCGCAGTTTAATGATATGATAAGATATATCAATCGGCAAATAGGTCTATCATCGGGGCTGGTGGAGGGTCATTGTCGACTTTCTTACCTTTCTCTCTTGCACCGAACAATGAATAAATCGTTGTGGCTCAGGATGTTCCTTCGCATCTTCACGTGGACAACTGATTTTTTTTACTTCAATTATGATGAATACGCTCTGAGCAATCACATTTTATGTTCTTATGTATGCTGTTAATTGATCTTTAACCCATTTATACCCAGATCTTTACAATGGGATCTTCTGACTTCCAATTTGAGAAGGTCTATTTCTTCTCTTTCTACAGAATAGTTGCATCTTCAGTCCTGATCAGACGATAACGTATGTGCTTCAGAGCATAGGTCTTTGCTTCCTCTGGGATGTTGACCGTCTTTGTTTCCTACGGGATGTTGACCGTATTTGTTTCCTATGGGATGTTGACCGTCTTTGCTTCCTATGGGATGTTGACCATCTTTGCTTCCTGTGGGATGTTCAGCATCGTTGCTTCTTATGCCATGGGATGCTGACAGTCTTGGCTTCTTTTGGGATGTTGTCCGTCTTTGCCTTCTATGGGATGTTGACCGTTTTTGCTTCCTATGGCATGTTATCTGACATACATCTTTGCTTCCTATTGGATGTTCAGCGTCGTTGCTTCCTATACCATGGGATGTTGACCGTCTTTGCTACCTATGGGATGTTGGTCTTTGCTTCCTATGTGATGTAATGTTTGCTTCCGATTGATGCTGACCATCTTTGCTTCCTATATGGGAGGTTCGCCATCTTTGCTTGGTGTTGACCGCCTCTGCTTCCTGCTGGATAAAATTCACGGGTGCTCCTAAATATCGTCATATCAAATGCCGACCGTTCATAATGATACTTTGTTGTTGATGATATTCAGTACATCACGGCAAAGTTCATCTGAGGCAAACTGTCCTTATTAAAGCTGATTTTTGTACCATTTATCTTTATACCTTAGATTCCTGCATGTCGTTGTTTAACAAGATAGTGTATGTATGGCATTTGTACGAACAAGTTCACCTGCCTGACTTCAGTCCAATTTTCCGCCTTGTTCCTTTGATAATTTCATCTTGTGTTACTTGATTGACTACCTACACGGCAGGAATTGACATTCACCATCACATTTTTTTTATTTTTTGTAGTTTCCTGTATGATAGAATTTGTTAAAACGAGTTTTTCGTGATCCGATTGCAAATGTATCAATGAAAATGTAAATATTACGTTTCTCATTTCATTTAGTTTTTTTCCACGACAACACGTGTAGACATAGGACTTCAACACATTCATCGTCTTTTAATCGAAACACATCGGATAGATAAAATATACAGGTCTATAGCTAATGCAACAGTCATAAACAAAGGGAGGTAATGCTTTTCATGCGATTAACATCAGATCCTGCAGACGTAATTACATAAGAATTAGACCACCTAGACATACACTAATCGTCTTCTAATTGCCAGTGTAGGTAAATACAGGGGGAGATACATCTAACTATCTTATCAGGTTCCATTTAGTGTAAACCAACCAACTTGACCTATGTAACAATTTTATGAGTGAGTGACGGCAAAAATGACTTTGTTGATGTCCATGTCTGAGAACTTGGCTACACCTGATTCTCACAATCTTCACTTTGCATTTGTTCACAAAGTTAAGGAGAATGTTCACTCTTGGAAAAATGTGTTTCTTGTATGAGGCAAGACTAATTTTAAGGTATGCAAATATATAGCAAACCGAAACTTTTAAGATAAAAATATTTATCGATCTCTAGAGGTTTTTTTGAAAAACAGAAAAGAAATATATAAATTGTGCCTTTTTCAAGCAGACTGGTTTGTTGTTTCTGAACATGCTGAAGTCAACGTAACTATATAGGTCAAATGTGACACTGTCGTGCGTTCAAGTAAAATACGTCATTTCTAAAAGTAAGAGCTCAAAAACCATGATTATTTCCGTAAAAATACAGAAAAATACAAACAAACAAAAATATTAATGTGAATCTGTTTAATTCCATAAAGAAATGATACAAAATGTACCATGACTATTTTTTCAAATATTTGCGCTAATCTGCTGTGATTCATAAACCGTTATGATATCGAAGGTGGATTAATTTTCCGGTTAATAATTTTAATTATGTAGATATTTTCAAACTGATACACGCATTTGCATAATCTCAGACTACCTACGTGTTAAAATGTGCGTGATTAAGGGCAGCCTCTTGTGAGACAAGTGTAACCTGAGGTAAAGCTGAGTAGATCAGGTGCTTGTATTTTCAAAGCAGGTCGGATAAAATGGAAATAAAATGTCATCAAAGTAACCAAATAAGGATATGGCGAGACTTTTGCTCTCATTTTCTCCTAGAAGACATACAGAATGTGCAAATCGGGGCAGGGGTGTGCCATGTGTCCGGTTATTTATACGTTTTGTCTTTTCTCATCTTCTTGTTCCGTCTGCAGACGAGCACGCATTCAGTGGCTAGTGAACCAGTGATTCGAACTTTTTCTACGTTTGCTGAGCTATTTTGTGTACGGTGCTATGATTCAAGTGCTGACTCAGAGAAATTGTAAAATAATTACGTAATTGTTTGTTAGTGTACTTTAAAGGTCCAATGCTAACGAAAGCGAAAATTCAAATATACTTGAAAAAACACACAAATAAGTTATTTTTAATAAAAAATGAAAGTTGGTATGTAGAAATTCTAAATAAACCACAGTTCATGTACAATTATTTTTCTATGCATTATGAACAAAGTTAAAAAGACCTGGGTAGTCATTTTGTCGAATCACTGAGATTTCAACATAATACTTTTCTTCTTGTTCCAAACACTTTCTGTAAATTTTAACCTGACAATTCTTCATTATTTAGTGTCTTGCATAAGGTAATGTACTTGCCATTGAAATAACTGTCACTTAATTTTCGCTTAGTAGTGGACCTTTAAGTCTGCTTGAGAAAAGTTTCTGAACGAACATTTGAATAAAAAAGACTTCATACAGAAACTAAAACACGACACAGCTGTGAAATCTAATACATTTTTTTTTACTTTAAATGTCTACGAGGGACATTGACCAGTCAGGAAGACTCCAAAGTATGGTTATGTATTCAGCCTGAGGATCATTACCAGTTAATGTCGTTTAATGAAAATTACAATATAAACAATTTTCATATATGTATTTTATTATGACATTGATAAGGTAGTTAAATGTGATCAAAACTTATATTATACTTACTTTCCCAAATATGGCTTTTCAACAGAAACATTTAGGATCTCAAAGCATGAAATATGTACCAGGGTTGAACATATAACCAAGAGTGTTATTCAATACTGTTTTCGGTCGTCTGCCTGTTTCAAGTCTGTGTCCCTTTCTAAAAGCAGAGGAGCAGCTACACTCATTTTCTAGCTCGTTATTTCCCGCTGTATTTGTAAAATGATACGACATATATCTTCACAGAAGGTTATTTACAGTTATTTTTCAATAAAATTGCTGTATAAAATTTCGGTTAAAGTCCACTTTATCTCTTCTTTGACCAGCAGATCGAATCCAGACCCCGTGTGCGAAACTTAGATTCAGACGGTGACTCAAATCTGCCATAAAATGCACCATAATCTGTGTATTCTTATCGTCAGTGAAACTGGCCCCTAGGGTCCCGTGAAAAATTTCCGCTCTGTGCAAATTCATAAAAAGAAGACACTCGGACTGGTATGTTTTTTGTCACGAACCGGTCATGACATTTCGTACAAATAACTTTTAAACTTTATGATAATTCATTTTCAATTTACTTCAACGATTTATAAAATATTTTGTATATAAAAGGAACAGATCAACAAAGGAGACAATAATTTCCCGCTGCCGTTCGTGACCCGGCCAGGGCAATCTAAACTCAGTTGCCCTCGGTGTCGGTGACCGGAACCGGGATGATAAATCATGACAGAGGTGAGTTTACAAGTTACACGTAATTGAAATAACATGGGATTTCAATAAAATCGCATCAAGTGCATGCTTGTATTTTTGATAAAGAGGCCCGACATGTGCAGCATTTAAGGTGACACCTCTAGCCAGTCTTTAAGGTCCAATGTTTGAATGAAAACTGACCACGTTTAAGTTAGAGAACAACACGCCTGTATCAAGCCACTGGCAACCAATTTGCTCTATAATCCTTATAGCAACTTATTTTACCTCGATTGTGAATAAAGCTGGGTTTGTTGAGTCACTCAGTGGGCTCAAATTCTGCTGAAAATATTGACCATCGCTGTATCACTTTGTTTATAGAGAACTCGTTATGAAAGGCCATGAATGTTATCAAGAACAGTTTACACTCAAAATAAGCGCTTTGTTTCATGGTACTTATTTTTAACGAAACCCCTCACTGGCCTTCGCAGGACCTGTTAATTACTGTTATGTATTCCGTTCACTTATCATCACCTTGTAACAGTGGGAAGGTCAGGTAATTGCGTAGAACGAACAAGTGGCCATTGGGAGGCTGGGCAATAATTAACGCCACGGGGTTTCCCGTGCTATCACATGCCATTTCTGTTTGTTTAGACATGTAATGTCTTCAGTCAATAATTGTTTGCACATTTTGTATCCTGCTTTTCACAGTTAATAGTGGGCAAGACCATCCTGTCATTAGCAGAATATTTTGATTTCCTGAACATATTCTCATTTTTAAGACTTTCGATTTTCACGAATATTCTACAGAAGATCCGATTATGTACCACAGGACTTGTCAATATAGCATTTTTAACACCGAACATATACAATTTTATACATGTCTCATTTTACTTAAGGACCATGATGTGTTATGGAGTGATGTAATACAAAATAGGAGACAAACGGAGTGACCTCGTAGGACCTTATTATTACACAGAAAATAATTCTTAAGATCCTGGAGGAATTCTTGGATCTGAAGCATAAGGCAAAATCATCCTGGATAACCCAAAAGTCATGCTGAATATAACCCAGGGCAAGTACCCCATTCTGTCTAAATTAGGTGTGCGAAAGGTGATTGGGCGAACCAATAGAAATACAGGGGGGTTAGAAAATACATGTTTGTAACATAACTAAATTTGTATTCCTTTTCATTAAAACAGCTAAAACTAAAACAGGTATCCGTAGATTTTTCGTCAGCTTTAAAGATGTATATGACTTTGCTGTTATTTAGTCCAACATGGTATTGTTTGTTTCAAAACCTAAAATATGGTGTCATTTTTCAAAAACCTTGGACATGTGAAAATTAAGCACAGGGTCAAGCATCGGCTAACCGTCACGATTTAAATCTTTTCATTTGGGAAACGGTGTTAAAGTTTTTATGTCGATGTTTTATGAAGTCATCAAATTATACTTAATTAAAATAACACAGGAGAAAGCATATCACCCTGTGGAATGCCAGCTTTCATGGTAAATTCCATAACGGTAATCTCTTTGAATGCGACCACTGATTGCTGCAGCTTTTCAGCAACCATAGAAGGGGCTTATGCAATTGTCCCGTAAGTGAACCGTTCAGGGTCTAAAGTTGATCCCTAAATCACTCTAGTGTCAGATACAGACACAGAAATTATTAAGATATCGGTACCTGCATCAGTTAACACAGGGCGCATCAGCACGTAAACGCGATTAAAATTGCAGTTTTATAATCTTTAATGAAATCAACCTTTGTAGCAGACGAAGACCGATGGCGCATAAAATCGCAGTTGAGAATTCATAAATTGTATAAGGGTCGATGAGTTTGACATTGTCATATCGAACTTGGCAGGTTCTAAAGTGGATAGTTACCGAAGTATTCCGATAAAGTATAATGCGTTTGAAAATTTAATCTAACAGTATCAACTGAATAATCATGTTTTTACTATGATTTACATGTATTTGTTAAAAAATACTTTTGTTCTGAAATATAAGATCAAATGAACAGTATGTCATGGTTACGTTTGGTACTTTCTGTGATTAGTATGAACGCCAGTCACTGCATCATAACCTCAGCTTCAGATTTATTGTAAAAATATATTTTGAAATGTTTCTGTATTTGTTTATAATTACATATTGGGCTATATATATATATATATATATTGTTTTGTTATTGGGACCAAGGGTAAATTGACAAATGTTTTTGTGAAAATTGTGGATAGCCCCTTCTGGCACTCAATAGACGATTGTGTCTGTCTTTCTCCAGAATTTACGAAAAAAAACTTTGTATTTGTCACGCGCAATGCTGTTTCATGCATATATTTGAGGAAAACCCGTATAAAACAAAGTCCTCTCCACACTTTTACACTGCACTTTAGATGCTAAACATAAAGTACGCAGCAGTGACGTGAACATTTGTACTCAATGATAATTTATTCGATTACGAAACAAAGTTTCATGAACGCTAGCTAGAGTGTACAAAACTAATTGTCTTTGACAATTTTACAATAACATTTATCTTGTCAGTTTCAATTTTTCAAAAACAGAATCAATCATGTGTCATTAGAGAAACAACAACACAATAGGAAGGCTCCGTTAATTATTTATCATCTTCAAGCTCTGGGCATTTTGTAAGAAAACTGAAAGATTTACAACAAAATAATATCAGTAAACACAATATGGGTGGTGTAAAACATGGTCGCCATTCTTGTTCAATTGTTCTTATTACGTCATCACGGACATTATTTATATCTCTACGCGCCTGTGGCACTATTTTCTGAAACAATATGGGGGAAAGCCATTTATACCATGACATCACTCGGCATATCGGCAGTTTCACTCAATTACGACCACCGTTTTACGAACATATGTTTTGACATTGTTTTATTACTATTCTGTTACATTAAGGTCACTTTTTTCAGACGGAAAGCAGAAAACATTCAGTTTCACAATGCCATCAATCAAAGTAATAAATTTTAAATTTCAAGTCATGTTATTTTAGACAGAGACAAGGGTTACATTTCAAATATTGGCCTGCAGCTATTTTCTTATCGGTTCTAAATCAGATATAAATCTATTTCAAATTTTTCAAACCCTTGCCTCCTGATTTATGATTGGTCGGTTTCAATTATTTCAAGATTGTTTGAATTTTATTTGCAGCATCTTTCAGTTTATTAGCCTCATTAATGAGTTTCGTAACGTCCACTTTATCTTGACCTGTCTCGTGGCAAGTGAACCGGCAGTTTGACATGGTTGGCATTCAGTCAATTCAGTGATTGTTAACTTGTTCTAAATGTAGAGCTTGACTTTTTCTATTTTTCCTTGCCTTTCTATTTATAAATGAAATAGACGATAGTGTTGCCAAATACAGAATGTTACTGATAATATGATACGATCAGTACCAAAATCTGGAAACCTGTCAAATTAGGTCTCAGTTTTTAATTAGGATTCGATTGCAGGTCTCCAAGTTCATTTATATTTAGGAAACCCATACAAGCATTTTAAACATTAACATATTTAAACTTGTGTTTGCGGTCAGCTCAAATGGACACTCACCAGCATCAAAATACTGGTGTATTACAAGGAACGTTTTTTTTTTATATAGATACACCAGTATTAAGCAATCACCTACTTTAAGTTGCCACTTTTGATACGGCCCTTGACTGGCTACCTCAGAAACTTTTGACTTTCTTCAATATCTGTAATAGTTGGCAGTATGTTACAGGTGGAGAAATAGAAAGCTGCTCTCTGATAGTGGATTTTAAACGAAAGAATACAAACAATTACAGTTGAGGTGCAGGAAATGCAGTGGGACAGTGTCAGAACAAAACTACCAAAAGCACGTTCCTCACGCACTTCTGATATGACACTCTGGATTTCACTGGACAATGTGCAGTCCGACTTCCTGTTTAGTAACTATTTGCACAAAGGAAGCGACGCCTAGCTGAATGACTATTGGCCTTCTGAAAGATGAAGACCAGACCATGATTATTAGCCCATAACTCATATGAAAACAGTAGGAAGTAACCTGGAAGTAAACATAACTGGGGATGCTGAAAAACCAGGGCTGGGCTGGTGGGCTGGGCTGGGTTGGACTCATGGCGGGCCCGCTGGACCCAAGGGAAATGGACTCCCACCTGTTCGAAAAACCTTTCACTAATTGATGGTAATGGCATATTTAAAGGAGGGCATATTTCGATTGCTGACAACAAACAACCCTACTACAGGGTTCAGAGATGGGTAATGTTTACAGGTTTTGAAACCAGACACTTTTATATTGAAAATGTGATACCGTGTACTATGTAACATAGTTTTAAAACATTATGAAAAATGATATAGATAAGTAACATTGGTAGGTTGTGGAAATTAAGGCATGTAAGTTTGTAGGTAAGGTGTACACTATGAGAAAAAATATAGATAGGTAACATTGGTAGGTAGGTGGTGTTAAGGCATGTAGTTTGTAGGTAAGGTGTACACTATGAAAAATAATATAGATAGGTAACATTGGTAGGTAGGTTGGTAAGTTAAGGCATGTAAGTTTGTAGGTAAGGTGTACACTAAGTATTACTTTGCAGCTGACAATAGTTATCCGACCCTCCTAATACATGTGTGTGAGGAGCACAGGTTGAAACAGATCATTATAATGACTCCATTGGGTAAACAATACCTCATTACGCCTATAATGAAATTCTTCCAGTACAAGGAACAATGATACAACTTAACATTATGACCAAGAGGTTATGACCCTATCATCCAGCAGTCCATAGCCTTGAGTCCACGGGTCCATGACCTTGGGTCCAGCCCACGAGCCCAGCCCAGCCCAGTCCACGAGCCCAGCCCTGGTTTTTCAGCATGCCACATAACTGGGATACACATGGTCCAAATTATTCTGGACAACTCCTGTAGACATGCGCTGTGACCTGCCTGCGTAAAAGTGACATTAATTATTTCTAGATGGGTCTTTAATTGATTGATCCCTTATCGAAATAGGGAGATGATATGTCATTAGTTGAAATTTAGAATTGTGGATAATTTTGATTCAATTATGATAAATTAGATGTGTATCGCGTTGGTTCCAGTGGCTATCAGTATAACATGGTCGTCAAATCTGATAATTTTGTAATAAGACAAACATGGTTTATGACTTGCAGATCTTGCAGAAGTCAGACATCCTGAAAGCATACGGTACTTGTTACTCCTTTTTATTATGACACTGTTCCACGACCAGTTCCCTCATATGTTGTGACTTTACAGTGTTTTCTTTCTGTAGGGGTATAGGTCCGTTACAAAATGATTTTATTTAACTAATGAATCAGAAACTGTAGAACTGATGACTTGTTGATCAACCATATTTGGGCTATTTTGTATATTGTATTCGATGATTTGTAAATATATTAGCAATGAAAACTAAACTGTAGACTGGACTGCAGATGAATGCTTGAGATTAAATTTGTTTACTGGTGTACTGTACACTATATTTTATCCACTCTTCGAGTGTCTGTATGTGCGCTCGTACTAGCGTCCATGCGTATTTGTCATTATCATTTTTTTGACTTCTCGATGACGAAAAAATGTAAGCTTTTTTCCTTGAAGTGTTGCTGAGATTAGAAAAAAGGAAGTTGTCCAATATTTTTGCAAAGCTATACGGTCATGAATTACAGCAGAAAGCTTTCTAGTTTTGGACGTCTTGTGGCGTTTACTTTCATCTGGGTGAAACATCAAAAAGTCTGTTAAATAAATTATACACAAATGTTTATCTACTAATATACATTGTTTGTTTTCCGAGACCGGTCATTGTTTAGTAAGGCTGAACAATTTCACACGATTTAAACCCCTTGAGGGTCCTTTCTTCCTGCTTGGCAAATAAAAAATCATAAACATCTCCTGGCTTCCCGAGGGGTCGGAAATTACCGAAGCTAATTTGTTGACATTCCCACAGCGCTGTTGTTCCATAATGAAATGTTTATAAATGTCCCTTTTATTTTAGGGAGCGTTGGTCATTTTCTAATTGACTGCTAATGCTATCCACTTGGACCTCATCTGTGAAAATAAACGTCCTCTATCTGAAAGTTAACATCTACCCAAAAGGGGGTTCAAGAAGCCTCAAATGGTTCCTTTGAGAAAGTTAATGGTTATATGTGTATTTATTCGAATGATAAGAATGTTTATGTTCATCAATCGTCATGAATTTATGTCATTGAATGGGCGTCATTTCTGTACTATAGAATAATATGATTGTCTACAGGTGTCCTCTTTTATTATGCAAAATTGACCTATATTTTGATTGTTTATTTTAGTGTCTGCGCAAGCAATGCGATGACATGTAGACTATAGCAATTAAATACATTATGTATATATTACATATAGTAAAATTTAAAGTTCTAATACTTTTGCAGTTTTCTCCAGTGATAGTTCGCCTATAGACTAATACCATCATACCATCACAGAGGCTGTTGCTGTAGGAGTTTTAATGCTCATTCTAACCGTAGTTTGGTCGTTTTAACAGGCGGACAGTAACCAGTGCTAGACTCATAAACTGCCAACTTTCTAACATAAAGATAGATACATGATCGGTAGCAGGATTCGAACACATGACCCTCAATCATGAGGCCCCTTTCTCTACCCGACTGTTACTAGCCCTGTTCCCAGCTGGAGGTCTCGCAGTCTGCACACGAACCGTCGGCATTTTTGGGGAACCTCAAAGGTCATTTAAGTGATTGATTCACGCGGTTCGTTGCGTTCAACACATGTTGCAACCGTGCAGAAATTTCATTAGTTTTATTGGTCTAATTAATCCTGTCAAGTAATTAGTAATTCTTTTATTGAATCAAAGGTGGTGTAATGAAAATAACCAATTTACTCGGTCGCTGCATGAACATTGCATCAGTTACAAGAACAATCACTAGGTTTTCTCACACATGACACGCTACTCAATACATAGAAACATACAATGGTCATATTTCCGGAGTCAACCAGAAAAAATTTCAATGACATTAAATGAAAGAAAAAGATATTCTGACTGTAGGTAAGAATTACTACATAATAATTTTATTATGATTGTTGGTAATTTTCGTCGTTAAGTAATAAAATTGATTATCTTCCTTGGTGAGGTAGACGTGAACAGCATTTTACTACCAGCAGATACATCTTTGATCTAAATTATTTTTCTTTATCTTACATATAGTATTGCATAAGAGTGTACCCTAGGACATCATAAAATTGTTTCTCTACATACCCGTGGGGAATTCGCGTGCGCTTTAACGCCACTTTGTAATAAATCGATAAAGACGTTAACACTGAGCTGTCAAAATTTCATAGAAATCGGTTAAAATAGTTGATTTTGCCAAGATACTCTGCGTAAATGATAATGATTGCGAGTTTAAATGACACATAGCTGGTCTTTCAGTCCAATTTCTTATTCAGGCAAGGTTGATCCAAACACGATAACATTTCTTATCGTATCGTTGGTAACAAAGTTGTCAAATATTGCGAAAACGAAAGATAACCCAAGATCTGATTTTGGATAAGAGATAATTAATTTTAAAGAAAATGCGAATCTAGTGGTCGAACAGTAAGTGGATCTGGGAAAATTCACTCGCTCCTTATACATGTTCTCAAGCAAGATCGCATAGTTATATCAGCTTTAACTTGACTGACTTTTTATAAGTTCTTTAGCTACGAGAATATCCATGTTTTTTCTTCTCGCTCTGTTTTGAAAGCACAGCAAAAACGAGTTGAGTTATTTGTTTTCCTTGTTGTTTTGAATGTGTCTCGCTGTTCTTTTGTTATAACGATAACAGCATGTTATCACGAGAGATCATAATCTTCTGGCAGCACCTACGTCTGTGACTTTTCATTCCCATTCTGGGGTTCAAACACCTATATACGAGACATTTGTAATCACGATAGAACGGTTGTTTAACATTTACTCTGACTCCAATGTTAAAAATTATATAACATTAATAAATTCTATAAGATTTGATAATTTTGCAGTCGTACACGTCACATCAGTTTAACATTTTGTACGCAATTACTTTTCTTTGCGTATTCTTTGGGTTTTTTTTAATTTTCTATGAAATGTATACTCTTATGTTGCTGTAACATGTAACCAGAGTAATAAAATTCTGTTCTGTTCTGTTCTGTTCTGTTCTGTTCTTAAAAGCGTATGCAAGGTTACCGTGACTCCTAGATCGATAATAATTTTCATATACATGCGTATACAATGTTTAATTAGATAAATGCAGTCGCGATCGATTTGTATGGATATGTCATATATCACAAGAATGCACTAATTGGCATTGCTGACCAAAACACGCACGGCGTATGACTTCTGCTTACCAGTGGTCAAAGGAGTCACGCTGCTTGACTGGATCGCAAAGAATCCAAAACTCGTGTGACAAGTGGGTTCGAAACCTTTCTGACTCAATTATCAAAGAGCGTTTGCTGACCGAGATTAATTGCAGATAATTATCGGACATTTGTGTACATTTTCAACTTAATGTGAATTTTTGACTTCCCCTGAATTCCTCCTTTGAAGATTCCGGATATCCCGCATTGATGGTCTTTACCGGCATCCCGTTCTTATGAATGATCCGACTGTTCAAGATTTTAGAAATAAATTCAATTCATAAAAGCTTTCTTTCCATTTACTGAAAGTATTTTCTGTATAACAAGTACACGGCCCCATCTTCCTCGTTTTTCTCTCTTCTTTCCTTTTGGTACATGGGAAATAATTCTTTGCAATACGATTTCATTCGCCCCTAAAACGTGACCCGCTCACAGTCAGTAAGTCTTGATTTCAGTATGTTCAAGGTCTTTCAAAAAGATATATTTGAAAGACCTTGGTATGATGATTTTTTTAGAATTTGATACATGCATAGATACAATGTACAATGTTACTAAGTTTATACTTAGTAGAAATTTGAAGGTATTACTTCTAAGAAAATGCGTATAACTTTTCACGCTTGATGACGGAAATAAAGGTATATACACATTAATTAAGATATAAACAAAAATTTTCATCACTTACATGTTTTGTACACCAAACATGATGAAATTGTAAAGGGTTTGAGTATACTGGAATCAGCGTGTTTTCTGTTCGCACATACCTAGAGGACATAAGATATTCGGGATTGGCATTCTGATGTCTGATGAAGATAATTCCGTACTTGACTTGATTAATAACTCCATTTCCAGAATCAATCGGAACACGTGTTATCTTGACAGAAAAAGTATTAGTTACAAGGGATACCAAAAGGTATAATTTCCAGTTTTAAAGGGCACATATCGGCTCCCTATGTAATCCAATATGATGTACCGGAAGTATATTGACCCCTTGTCTGTCATTTGTCCCAATTATTTGGGATTCAGAGGGAGGTTTAAGACACTTGACCAACCGTGGTTTGTTATTGTACGGACAGTCCGCGGTCAGAATTAAAGGGCAGTAGGTCACTCAAAGTTACATCAGTGATTATTGTAAAGGAACAGGATTTCAAAAGAATAAACCGTGTAAAATAAGAGGTACATGTAAAAACTGGGTGCAAATGCAGGGTACACATGTATTTAAACTTTAACTGTTATAATGCGGGTTTTTTCTTTCACCTGGGTAATGTTAATATGGTCACAAATTTAACATTTATTAACAAAAAATGGTTCAGAATGCATGTTGTATATAGACGGCAGATATGGCAATGTTTAGATAATTATATATATAGTATTCAAGTATTCGCGGGTGAAAAATTTAGAAAATGAAAATGACTTTGTAAAAATATTAGTTTTGGAGAATCCGGGTATCGATCCCGGTACCTCTCACATGCTAAGCGAGCGCTCTACCACTTGAGCTAATTCCCCTACTATACTTCTATACAGTTCGAGTGCAACACAGTTTTATACAGGTTTGTTGCTATATTCTGGCACAGTTTCAGAAGTCATTGTTTCTATATCTCAGCTGGAACGAAACTGCTGTACATGAAATCTGCTAGAAACTACATAATCGCTTACTACTATACCATACACACTCGGTCAGTGTTGTCATGTGTAGTCATAGAACATCATATATTCTATAGCAACGAAACAGAAAGTTAGCTGAACCCTTCAGGTCAAACGGTAGGAACATACCGGAAAGGAAACCTCATATGAACCCACACCACAGGCTACGTGATATACTGGGAAGAAATTTTCATTCATGATTGTTACTCTGGTTTGTGCCTCTGTTTATTATCATTGGTCCCCTAACCTGAAAATTATTGCTACTTTGTAGTAACCCTGGCGATTTTGTGGTTTTTGTGGTTTTCATTCATTCAAGAAAGAAAATGTAACATTATAGCAATGGACCACATCAATGGAATTTCTGAGTTGCCATGCGAAAACATAAACGAGTAAGAAACTTGATGACTTTTGTTATAAAAATAAGGTGACATATATTTTATTACAACAATAATCTTTAACCATATTCAAATGGTACGTACTATACCTATCACTGATGGCCATTCCCCACAAATGGCGACCGATTAATATGTAATTTTACCAATCGTAACAGAAGTCAACATTGGTACGTGTTAAATTTGACATCCTTTGTACCGTTTCACTTTAAAGCCCCATACATGTATATACTTCGAAACGCGTTTTGACAAGACTCAATGTGGAATATAAAACATGCCTCTTTTTAAGTGTTATCACAAAACTGACCAATAATGTCACTATTTCCTAAACAAATCTTCCAAAATTGACTGAAATACAAAACCATGAGCACTGTTCAAACAATCTTAATGCATCTACATATTACTTTACTCTTCTGAAGCCCAAGGCTCTCCCTGTATAATAGGTTCGCCCAACCCCACATGCGTGTGCTCTCTTCCTGTCGTGCATGTTGCATCGTAAACTTTAATCAAAAGACGTCATTGAAATTTAACATTAAGTCAGTTTATGCTAATGGGACGTTTTAAACGTGTTTTCTTTGGCATATTCTAATAACAAAACTGTAAACATTTTAAATCTAACCCGACGCACCTCATTCTTGACAGTATTTATTTTCTTTACATATCCAATACCATTTTTAAGAAGGTGGTCGGACAATACTTTTTAAATTGACAATATTATCTTCAGCACCTATCGGGAAATGTACTACAGTACATAGAAATGTGTGTTTTTACACCGAGCGCCATATTTAATGACCATTTATACTTACTAACCGATCCTTTATGTATACAACGTTGGTGTTGGAATGTTCTTTATTTCGGACCACCAACTAGGACCGTGGTCATACCATTACAAACATCAACCGCACTTGATCTGCCGACATATCCACAACGTCAGAAAAATATGTGATATGGGCAAATAAAAGCAAATTAATGTTATGGTCATCAAAATTCCTTTCCGTACTGCCTTATCGCGGTAATCTATTTTTCGCTCTAAATTAGTCTTCCTGACATATTTTCTGTAACTTCTGAATTTATTTGTTCGTTCGTTCGTCTGTTCGTTTTTACTTATTTATTGATTACATTTATTCTCAGAACAATGAGTCACCGCCCCTACCACGAAATCAGCAATCAACAGTTTACACTACACCATTACTAAGTGTCTCCCCATCCGCCCACTGTTGCAAATTCAAAATCACGGTGAGAAAGTGAGAAATAACGTTGTGCTTTGTCATCGTAAGTTAGTGTTCAGGTGCCGTCAGTTCGTCTTCCAAAGCCGTGTTCGTTCATGGACTGATTATGAGAAGTGATCTTGTATACTTTAAGTTGGCATGCAGTAACTGCATGACAATAGTAACATAAACAAAACATTGTTGCTAGATTTCCTTATTTAGCAATAACTTTCAACTATTAGCCAACATGCACATGGAAGAAATACTTTTTCAACTAGAAAAGCTGTTTTCTAAGAAAACGGACGTGTGTGTGTTGTTTTTTTTTTTGCAACGTTTCTTTATCTTTTCTTTTTTGTCATCTTGTCCTTCGGCAACGCACTTTGACTTGATGATATTCCCCGAGTCAGATGTCATCAAGGGTATTTAAAATTTACAGCCCAACACCAACACAAGATGTAGAAACTGACCACAAATATGACCATAAATACCGAATGGACATATTCAGGTCAGCGTTTGCATATTGGAAGTTCTTTTTGCTAATTTTACATTCTTCTACGTAGGTGTTCCTAATTTCAGGTACATTGACTTCTGCAATACAATTACAATAAGCCAATGTTTGTGATGATTTGAGTGAAACTGCTGACACTGTTGAACTACAGATGTTTTAGCATCTTTGAAGTTTTTACCGAATTTATGGAGAGCCATTGAAACAGCAATAAAGTACAGACACATTGGATAGGGGATGGACATTTCCAAAAAGTCTAAGTCGATGGTTGGTAAGTCTTTTGAAACCGTTGGTAATGCATGTCGGGTCAGTAAATGTGAATCTCGGCAACTGCACAGCTGTCAATGGGTCATTAACGTAAACAAACATATTCTCAACATTCCTTTTTTATAAGCTTACCTGATAGCTTTGGTTCGATAATCTTTGCAATTTTCGAACCTGAAGCACAGCGGTCCAGGTCTAAGACTTTATCCCAGCTGATTGGTGTGCGCTACTGACTATAATGCTGTTACACATTGTACTTTTCAACAAACCAACACTCAATCTCCTATTTCATAGTGCATTCTTTAAGTACCGTTTTAATTAGATTAAAATTAACAGTGGTCATTTTAGACGATATCAGATAACTTCTGTAGGTGTCCGTGGACAAATAGTTTTGAAGTGAGTTCAATTATAATACTGACGGTCTAGCGTGGGAAGAGAAGTGATAAAAACTAAATGTCACTTGTAATATTTTCTTAAACATGTATTTAGAAAATTTAAAAGCTATGTCAAAATTTGGCGATAAACCTTTGTAAAGACACCATCGCGTTTTGAGGTGATAGATACGAATAAAGGGCAACATAAAGGCTTCCATTGAAATGAAAGGAGTAAAAAGTGCGTAGAATCTTTACAGATTGCAATGATCTAAATTATCGTACCTTTGCACGAAATGGAGATTCTTTTACAAATGTTTTTTTCTCAACAATTCTGTTAAAACCGATTTATGTGATTATCGTGAAAATATCATTCTCACGTTGTCGCTGTTAATTAGCAAGGAACAATTTTTATTTTTCATCTTAAACGTCGCTATAGAAACCCAATGACCCAAACATGGCAGTCATCCGGAGTCACTGGTTTCTTTCAACTTGGAAGGACTGTTAATACATATAACGGCAAAATAAACAGCCATTTTTAATCAACGAAGACATCAAAATACCTTTCAATATGATTCATACCTTGCAAAAGCTCCTTAATGTTTTATGTACATAATAGAATATGAAAATTTCTAATTAAAAATTTCAAGCTACATTACATTGTACTGTGTCCCCTTTACTTTTTTTCAACAAGAATATAGTTGCAAAACCGTCCCTTAGTCACTTTTCAGCTCATTCGCACGAGAACATATGTCTATATCCCATCCGTAGCTTTACTGCTTATTCGCACGAAAACGCATTTGCTATTGTCTTAGCGTACCATTCCGAGCTAATCATTGCACGAAATTCCCATCGCTCTTGTGGACTCGCCAACGGTTTTGACTTAAGTGTCACTTTAAAATTCATTCCTTCGTACAAATATGTTAGTAATCGAATAAAGCTTGTTCCGTTACTTTGTAGCTCATTCTCAATAGTATGCTATTGCCTTTGACAAGCCGCCCCTTTACTGCTCATTTGCACGAAAATACTACTGGTTGTTTATACCAAACGATATTATTAGCAGTAGCTCTGTTTTTTACCGTTACTTTACAGCTCATCCGCATAAAAATGCCAACGTTCTGGTTTCAACCGTCACTTTATAGCCCATTCGCATGGAATGTCATTGCTCTAGTCTCAACCGTCACTTTACAGCCCCTTCGCATGGAAATGACATCGCCATTCTCTCAGTCGTCACTTTACTGCCCTTTCGCATGGAAATGTTATCGCCCTTGTCTCAATCGTCACTTTACAGCCCCTTCGCATGGAAATGTTATCGTCCTTGTCTCACTCGTCACTTTACAGCCCCTTCGCATGGTAATGTCATCGCCATTCTCTCAATCGTCACTTTACAGCCCCTTTGCATGGAAATGACATCGCCATTCTCTCAATCGTCACTTTACAGCCCCTTTGCATGGAAATGACATCGCCATTCTCTCAATCGTCACTTTACTGCCCTTTCGCATGGAAATGCTATCGCCCTTGTCTCAATCGTCACTTTACAACCCCTTCTTATGGAAAGGTCATCGTCCTCGTCTTAATCGTCACTTTACAGCTCATTCGCATGGAAATGTCATCGCCCTTGTGTCAATCGTCACTTTACAGCCCCTTCACATGGAAATGACATCGTCCTTGTCTCAATTGTCACTTTACAGCCCCTTCACATGGAAATGACATCGACTTGTCTCGATCGTCACTTTACAACCCCTTCTTATGGAAAGGTCATCGCCCTTGTCTTAATCGTCACATTACAGATCATTCGCATGGAAATGCCAACCGTCACTTTATAACTAAATTTAAATCGTCATTTTACATCCAATTCGGATGGAAATGCCATCGCCCATGTCTAAATCGTCACATTACAGCTCTTTTGCATGGAAATAGCATGTAGTTCTAGTTTTAATCGTCATTTTACAGCTTTACGTATAGAAATGCCATTGCCCTTGTCTGAACCATCACATTACAGCTCATTTTTATGGAAATGGCATGTAGCTAGTTTTAATCATCACTTTACAGCTTATTTGAATGGAAATTTCATCGCCCTTGTCTCAACCGTCCCATTTCAGATCATTCGCATGGAAATGGCATGTTTTGCATGGAAATGCCATCGCTCTAATCTCAACTGTCACATAACAGCTTATTCGCATAGAATTTGGCATGTACCTCTAGATTTAATCGTCATTTGTCGCTCTTGGCTCTACCGTCACTTTACAGCTCATACGCATCGAAATTCCGTTGCTCTTGGCACAACCGTCAATTCACAGTTAATTTACATAGAAACCACAGAGCTCAACCTTCACTTTACGACTAATTAGCATAGAAATGTCAGAGCTCTGGTTTCAATCGTCACTTTTCAGCTCACGTTCGCATAAAAATGCCCTTGTCTCAGTCATCACTTTTAAGACTAATTCACATGGAAATGTCACCGTCCTTGTCTCAACCTTAAGTTTACGACTAATTAGAATAGAAATATCAGAGCTCTGGATTCAATCGTCACTTTACAGCCCCTTCGCATGGAAATGCCATCGCCCTTGGCTCAACCGTCACTTTACAGGTCATTCGCATTGAAATGCCATAGCCCTTGGCCCAACCGACACTGTACAGCTACATTGAAATCAGAGAACTATCGTTTAAACCGCCTCTTGACAGCATACTCTTTTGCATGGAAATATCATCGTCCTTGTCTCAAACGTCACTTTACGACCTATTCGCATAGAAATGCCATTGCCACTATCTCAACCTTCACCTTACGACTAATTCGCTTGGAAATGCCAGAACTCTGGTTTCAATCGTCACTTTACAGCCCATTGGCATGGAAATGCAATCGCCCTAAGTTCAATCGTCACTTTAAAGCTCATTCGCATGGAGTATGTCATCGCCCTCGGCTCAACCGTCATTTTACAGTCTATTCGCATGGAAATGTCATCGCCCTTGGTTCAACCGTCATTCGCATGAAAATGCCATTGCTCTTGGCTCAACCGTTATTTTAAAGCCCGATCGCATGGAAATGACATTGCCCTTGGTTCATCCGTCACTTTAAAGCCCATTTGCATGGAAATGTCATCGCCCTTGTCTCAGCTGTCACTTTACAGCTCATTCGCATTGGAACGTTATCGTCCTAGGTTCAAACGTCACTTTAACGCTCATTCGCATGGAGAATGTCATCGATCTCGGCTCAGTCGTCATTTTACAGCCCATTCGCATGGAAATGTCATCGCCCTTAGCTCAACCGTCATTTTAAAGCTCATTCGGATAGAAATGTCACCTCCCTTGGCACAACCGTCACTTTACAGCTCATTCGCATGGAAATGTCATTGCCCTTGGCACAGTCGTCACTTTACAGATCATTCGCATGGAAATGTCATCGCCCTTGGCACAATCGTCATTTTACAGCTCATTCGCATGTAAATGTTATCGCCCTTGGCACAATCGTCACTTTACAGAGCATTCGCATGGAAATGTCATCGCCCTTAGCTCAACCGTCATTTTACAGCTCATCCGCACAGAAATGTCATCGCCCTTGGCTCAACCGTCATTTTACAGCTCATTTGCATGGAAATGTCATCGCCCTTGGCACAATCATCAGTTTACAGCTCATTCGCATGGAAATGTCATCGCCCTTGGCACAATCGTCATTTTACAGCTCATTCGCATGTAAATGTTATCGCCCTTGGCACAATCGTCACTTTACAGAGCATTCGCATGTAAATGTCATCGCCCTTGGCACAATCATCAGTTTACAGCTCATTCGCATGGAAATGTCATCGCCCTTGGCACAATCGTCATTTTACAGCTCATTCGCATGTAAATGTTATCGCCCTTGGCACAATCGTCACTTTACAGAGCATTCGCATGGAAATGTCATCGCCCTTAGCTCAACCGTCATTTTACAGCTCATCCGCACAGAAATGTCATCGCCCTTGGCTCAACCGTCATTTTACAGCTCATTTGCATGGAAATGTCATCGCCCTTGGCACAATCATCAGTTTACAGCTCATTCGCATGGAAATGTCATCGCCCTTAGCTCAACCGTCATTTTACAGCTCATCCGCACAGAAATGTCATCGCCCTTGGCTCAACCGTCACTTTACGGCTCATTTGCATGGAAATGTCATCGCCCTTGTCTCAGCAGTCACTTTATAGCTCATTCACAGGGAAATGTCACCGCTCTTGTTTCAACCGTCACTTTACAGCCCATTCGCATGGAAATCAATGTCATCGATCTTGTTTCAACCGCCATATATGAAAGCGCCACGTACCAGATAGAGTGATTCTTGTCTAAATCATCATTTTACAGCTCTTGGCCAAGTGTCATGTTATAGCTCGTTTGCGTGAAAACGCAACTGCACTTGTCGCAACCGTCAATACACGAAATTGCCATATCTCTGCTCTCAAATCTCTTGCGCGAAAATACAATCGCTCTCGTCTCAACTGGCAATCGGCTTGTCTCAACTTTCATTTTCCAACTCACAAATAGAAACACCATTACTCTTAGTAACTCTTGTCTCAACAGTTACTTTGCATCTCATTTTCACTAAAGCGCCATTGCCCTTGACCAACTGTCAGTTTATAGCTAATTGAAATGATAACACTATTGCACTTGTCTCAGCGGTTAATATACATCTCATTTGCACGAAAATTGTTTATGTTGCAACCGTCAGTTTCTCATCACCTCACTCGCAAGAGGATGCCATTCCTCTTGTCTTAATTGCCAATGGTATTGTCTCGACTGTCACTTTATACCTCATTTATATGAAAACGACGTCTACTCGTAGAAGTTCTTGTCTTAATCGCTATCGCTCTTGTATCAACCGCCAATGCTCTTACCTCAACTGTCATTTTCAGCGTATTTATACGAAAACACCAGTGCTCGCAATAGCTCTATTTTCAGCCGTCATTTTACAGCTCGTTCTCATTATAATGTCACTGTCCTTGACAAGTTTTCAACTTACAACTTAGTTGAAAGAAAACACGCTCATGTCTACACCGTCAATTTACATGTTGCATTGCCAAAATGATGCAAATTCTCTTTTAATCAAGCTCATTCGCACCAATGTCTCAATCGTCATTGTTCCTGTCTGAATGGTCATTTTCAGTTCATTGATATTAAAAAGCCATTGCTTGCAGTAGGTCTGGTTTTAACCGTCATTTACAACTCATTCGCATGGAAATGCAATAACCAATCTCTGGTCTCAACCGTCACTTCACAGCTTAATCGCACGAAAACGCCATAACTTGTCTCAATGGTCACTTTAAAGCTAATTCAAACAAAAACGCCATAGCTCTGGTCTCAGCTGTCACTTAACAGCTCATTCGCACGAAAACGACATAGCTCTGCTCTCAACAGTCACTTTACAGCTCATTCGAACGAAAACGCTATAGTTATTGTCTCAATCGTAATTTTACAGCTCATTCGCACAAAAACACCATAGTTCTAGTGTTATTTGTCACTTTATAGCTCATTCGCACGAAAACGCCATAACTCTTGTCTAAACCGTCACTTTACAGCTCATTCGCACGAAAACGCCATAGCTCTGGTCTTAATCGTCACTCTTCACCTCATTAGCACGAATACGCCATATCTCTGGTCTCAACCGTCACTTTATAGCTCATTCGTACGAAAATGCCTTAGCTCTGGTCTCAACCGTCACTTTACAGCTCATTCGCACGAAAACGCCATAACTCTTGTCTCAACCGTCACTTTAAGGCCCATTCGTACGAAACGCCATAACTCTTGTTTCAACCGTCACTTTACAGCCCATTCGCACGAAAACGCAATACCTCTTGTCTCAACCGTCACTTCAAAGGTCATTCGCATGAAATCACCATAGCTCTGGTCTCATCCGTCACTTGACAGCTCATTCGGACGAAAACGCTATTTCTCTTGTCTTAACCGTCACTTTACAGCTCATTTGCACGAAAACGCCATAGCTCTGGTCTCAACCGTCACTTTACAGGTCATTCGCACGATAACGCCATAGCTCTGGACTCAATCGTCACTTAACAACTCATTCGCACGAAAACGCCATAACTCTTGTCTTAACCATCACTTTACAGCTCATTCGTACGAAATCTCTACAGCTCTGGTCTCAACCGTCACTTTACAGCTCATTTGCACGAAAACGCCATGGCTCTGATCTCAATCGTCACATTAAAGCTCATTTGCACGAAACTCAAATCACTCTTGTCTGAACTGTCAAAATCTTAAATCTAAGTGATACGAAACGCCATAACGCACAGTAGATTTGAACTCAATCATTATGTCATAGCTTTAAATTCATTCACAATAAAACAACATTACCCTTGACGTTAAAGCGTATGAGCATGACTTCTCTAACCCGTTACTTTACAGCGTATGCACACGAAAAGTCACTAGACTTGTCTCTAAAGCCAGTTTACAGCTCATTTGCCCCCCGCACCCCCCCCCCTTGCCACTCATGAATGTGCAGCTCCTTTGCTCGAAAACGCAATTGCTCTTGTCTCAACTTTCACTTCCAAAACGCTGTTCTTGTCTCAAAGGTCCCGTTACAGGTCACTCCGTTAAGTATTTTGTGGCATTTTAACTAGACATTACTTTTTAATCCTACCGTTCTATAGAGAGACACGAATATTGAACTCTGTGATATGTAGGCTTTGTGTGTTGGTGGTGTGCACTTCTGGGTGCTGTGGGGCTCGTTTTGGGGAGGCTACGTTTTTGGTACGTGGCATTCTCTGTTTGATATTATGTTTGTTTTTGTGTATCCAAGTGCAACTTCTGTACGTTACGTGCCATTTACAATATTGCAGACGACGTGAGAGACACAAGCTTTCGGAAATGTACTTCTTTAGAAAATCTTTCACTTCGTCTGTGTTTGGAATCATTCTACTATTAGTTTCATTTTAAAATGAAATACAAACTGTAGAATTCATGTTTTATGTCAGAAAGGTAACGCTGTCATGTTGATGTATACATTGGTGGAATATGAACTTAATATCTCATTCCGTTTGAATGTACAATGTACTTTCAAATAACCGGGAATCCCTCAAAAAGGTATTTAGCGAAAACATTTTATGGTACAATGTATATGTATCATGTACGCCAATTAACAACTTTGCGTTCAATAAGTGCTTTCGTAGATTTTTTGTTAAAACTGAACTACTGCACGAGTTATATGTAGGGATTGCATGGAATAACCGTTTCAAAGAGATATCACAGACAAAGTCGTATATTGTCAATTATATATTGTCACACATTCACAACATCCAGGTAGCTTCAACATCTATATTAATCATCATAAATATTTGAGAGACACTTGGTTTGTCAACATCACAATAGCCGTATAACATTTAAATGGCCAGGATACATACTTCAGTGGATGGGAAAACGTTAAACAGATATGATATCGTGTATATATCTTTCATCTAACAACGTTTTCAACCTCAAGGTTAAGGCATCAGTAATTATAAATCATGTTTTAGAAGGACCTTTATATTTGATAAGGTCATTAAAATTCCTTGTATGCATATTTGTACCACTTTTGACCTCAATTTTCATACAATTGTCCTTACTGTGTATTAATATTTGCACACAAAAAGTGACAATGAGCACTTTCTTCATCGGACTCTTTCTAGCCCGTCTTCACGCTCACAGTGTCTACCATCTATACCATTCTTAGCACAATGTTCACAGCACTTCACACGGCACAGCTGAAGTTTCTTCGAACTGGTATCAATGGCTTCGATGAGTCAGAGAAGTTAGTTCACTACCCTACCCCGTTGGATTTAAACAGGTTGAACAAGAGCCTTCATCTATGGTATGAACAGCAGCTACAGGCTGACACAATAAAGTTGGTTCTCTTGTGGCTCCGAAGAGGATGCATACTAAACATACCCATACCTAGAGTAGCTTTCACCATACACACAGCATAATTTTTTTATAACAATCGTCACTCTTCAGTTGGTGTGAAATGGTTTTATAGTTCAAAGGGGATATAATTTCACTGGTTGTATGGCTTTCATCATTTACAGAGGATATATAGAAAGCGTCGATCTCCACTAGGCACCTAACATCAGCCATACCCGTCCCTATTCACGTGATATACACAGATCTTCTTCACGCGGTATACTGGTTACATAACTTCCATCATGCCAAACAAGATAATTCTTCTCCACATGCATATATTCCATACACAAGAGACACGAGCCGTTCCTTTTCGTGTGATACATGTAGCTTAACTCGTCCCAATTGACGTAGTATATTCAACCATACACGAAGGGTGTAACCCGTTCCTTAAACATATCTATTCAATGCACACAGGGTATAACTAGACTGACTGGCATCAGTCGTGAGAGTCATTACCTCATGTCTTTTCTGAGCATTTTTATAACATCTTCACAATTTCTCCTTCCATTGACTCTGTTGAGATGAGCTTTGATTGAGACAAACTTTTGATATACATGTAGAAACTTTCTAAAAAGAAAGAAAGACTTAAAGATAAAAAAGACTACTCAATCTCAACAGACTTATAAGTCTAAGGGTATAACATGCCCCTCTTCGTGTGGCATAAATAACTTTTACCACATATAAAGGTTATCGCACGCCCCTACTCACTTTTTATACATGACCATACACATTAGATTTAATTCATTTCTTTTGTATGTCATACTTTCAGTGGTCACACGTAACTTCTACCATGCACAACGGGGTTAACTTGTCTATATTCACGTGGTCAACATTTCTTCTACCATCCACGAGATGTGTGTTCGTCACTCTTAACAAAGTCAACATCCCTTTTACCATAAACGAAGAGTTTATTCATCCCTTATCATGTGGTCAACATAACTGCTACCATACACGAAGACTTTATTCGTTCCTCTCCACGTGGTCAACATAACTTCAACCATTTGCAAAAGGTTTACGCGCCCCTCCTATCATTCTCAACATAAATGTGACCAAAAACGTTTTTTTTTCGTCACTTAACATAGTCAATATAACTTTTACCATATACGAAGGGTTTATTCGTCCTTCTTTACGTGGTCAACATAACTTCTACTTTACACGAAGGGTTTATTCGTCCTTCTTCACAAGGTCAGCATAAATTTTACCATACTCGAAGGTTTTTTTATTGTCGCTCTTAACATGGTCAACATGATTTCGAACATGCACGAAAAGTTTATTCGTTCTTCTTCACGTGGTCAACATAACGTGTACTTCTCACAAAGGGATATAACTATCTTGGCTCCCATCATATACAAAGGATTAAATAAAGTATTTGCTATTCATTTGGTATACAAAGCTTTAACCATACGCGACATTCTTTGTTTTCTGTTCTCGGGGTAGCCTAACTTCTCTCACATTCGTTCTTCTCTTTCGCAGAGTATGCACTATTTAAACTACACACAGAGGGTAGAACTCGTCACTCGACCTTTACATGAAACGTAATACATAGGTCATTCATTGTTCCGTCCATAGGGCATGCGCAATGCTCAAGTTCTGGACCATTCTCTTACACTATGGACTACTACGTGAAAGGAACAGTAATTCTGCGAAGGAGATTGGTTCTGGATGCGCAGTCTCGTTCAGTAGGAGCAGATAAGCAACGTCAGGAACACTAATCTGGATATATTTCGTTTCTCTTCATGTGGTAAACATACACAAAGCTTCTGTATGTCATACTTTAAGTGGTCACACGTAACTTCTACCATGCACAACGTGGTTCACTTGTCAATGTTCACGTGGTCAATATTACTTATTCCATCCACGAAAAGTTTATTCGTCACTCTTAACATTGTCAACATAACTTTTACCATGTACAATAAACGAATGGTTTATTCATCCCTCTTCATGTGGTCAACATAACTGCTATCATACATAAAGGGTTTATTTGTCCCTCTTCACGTGGTCAACATAACTTCTACTATACACGAAGCCAGGGGTTTATTCGTCCTTCTTAATTCACAAGGTCAGCATAAATTTTACCATACTCGAAGGTTTTTTGTCGCTGTTTACATGGTCAACATGACTTCTAACATGCACGAAAGGTTTATTCGTCCTTCTTCACGTGGTCAACATAACTTCTACTTTACACGAATGGTTTATTCGTCCTTCTTCACAAGGTGAGCATAAATTTTACCATACTCAAAGTTTTTTTGTCGCTCTTTACATCGTCAACATGACTTCTAACATGCACGAAAGGTTTATTCAGCCTACTTCACGTGGTCATCATAACATGTACTAAACACGAAGGGAAATAACTATTTTGGCTCCCATCATATACAAAGGATAAAATAAAGTAATCGCTATTCGTTCGGTATACATAGCTTCAACCATACACGTCATTCTTTGTTTTCTATTCTCAGGGTAAGCGTAACTTCTCTAACACTCGTTCTTCTCTTTCGCAGGGTATGCACTATTCCCATTAAACACAGACGGCAGAACTCGTGCCTCTGTCCGGCTTTGAATATGACCGAAAAATAAAATTCGTCCTTCGACCTTTGCATGAAACGTGTTGATTGCGTATGTCAATTACTGTTCCGTCCTTAGGGCAGGCTCAATGTTCAAGCTCTAACACTACGGGCCACTATGTGAGAGTGAATGTAAGGAACAGTAACTCCGCAAAAGAGATTGGTTCTGTGTGCGCAGTCTCGCTCAGTAGGAGAAAAATCTACAGTTGGTTCAGCAACGGCAAGAACAGTAATCTGTGTCATATTTTTTTCTTGATTTCTAGTATTCTAATGACAATTTGTTGGATGCAGTGGTCAGCACGAAGTATTATTCCTTCTTATAAGTGACTTAGATAATGGAACCTGCAGCTACCGGTAATACATATGTTGGTCCAATTTGGTTAAAGCTTTGTCGTAATGTTTACGTGGATCTTCACTTACAGGCCTCGTTCGGTCTGATTCCGTTGTTGTGGATTAACCTGGCTACTTTGGTCACTGAAACGTCTGAAGTATCTCTTAACTTAAATTTTAAGGGTCGAATGTGTGACAAACATAGGACCAAATACACAAGCCTAACATTATTAGCTATAGAAAGTCAGTAAGTGAGGTAAGCAGGGAGGAATTGAGTTAGCAGGGGGAGGGACACAGGGTTCGAGTAAAAATGCGAATAAGTGCGTTGTAATACACCTTGCCATCACCTAATCATCCAGCATTACACATAATATAAGACGGATCAAATATCGAATTATTAGACAGTAAATTAGTTTTGTACCAAATTGTTAACTTGTGTGGCCCCTGTAAGCCCTTAATGACCGAAGATTCCTCGTTAAGTATCCTATGTCAAACTTACTCTAAATATAGGCAAAAGTGAACATTCATTTGTCGCATATTTTGGTTTTCGTTTTCACCTTAGAGGTCATGTGAAATATTTTACTATGGGAATTAGATGGTAAATTATAATTATTTGGTTTATCTTCCGGATGAAAGGATAAAATATTTGCTTCTGTAAAAATCGGGAATGCGTGAAAAGTCATTAATAATGTCCATAAACTATGTAATGTATGGTTAAAAAAGACTCTTAACAAATGAAAATGATAACTTTTGTTAAAGCATTTGAAGTAAGCCATTATCTGCAATGTAAAAGAAGTTCAAAAGTTCACTTTCAGACTAGCCTCTCTGTATTAAGACTAATGGCTTTTCGACCGATAAAGTTCTAGTAAAGCCCGTTGACCAGAAAATGCAGTTTTTGCTTACTAGCATATTACAAGGAATCTTAGTTTCTACCGGGAAGGAAAATCTTTGCAGGGTGGAAAACTTATCTCACATAGGGTTACCCACACCCCGGTGCATCACATAAAAATGAAAAAGACTGTACATTTTTATTTTTGAAAAAAATAGGGGTTGGTATTCATTTTCTTGTTGACATTTCCTATCCATCTATAGCGTTTTCAAGTAAAATTCGAGAAAAAGTTGATTTTCATTTTTTCACCCCATCCTGTATTTATACTTATTTCTTCTTACTTGTGTGAAAATGCGATTAAAAGGTGAGAAAAAAATCTACCATGTCCATTGAGTTGGGATAAGAAACCCACCCTCGAGTGGATACGTTCCCAAAAACTCGGCAGAGCCCCTTTTTGGACGAATCTCAACCCTCGGTGGGATTTCCTTATCCACGACTCATGAACATGTTAGATTCTCTATATGTTCATATACAGATGAATATATTGTCTAACGTAAATAACGTATGTGCGAAATCGAACTTCCGTGGTTTCCGGTGGTTTTCTCCACTAACTGCAAAGGTCAAGTTGTTCTCAGTCTGATTACATATTTCCTCACAAATAGGACATGAATAGAATAATAAAATGCTACTTTAAGTACTTGTATTTGTTTTTGAATACATTCTTAGAATTTAACTCGTCCTTGCTCTATTGAGCAAAAAAGAGATTCATACAAAGATATGAATACCTATCGCTCAGTTCGGAGAATTTTTGAAATAACTTGTTTGTTTCTTTCTCTAAGCGTAAATAGGGATAGATGCATTATCATTTGTGCAATTTATGTTGCGGTTATTTAGCTGTCTGCAGTGTAGGTGTCGTCTGCCTGAACACGTGCAAATTGTTACTCTTTTCGTTTCCTATGTCGTCCAGTTGCTATGTAAAACTAACTACAAGGAAAACGAAATTGGTACCCCCGTATCTCCGAGAAAACCGGAAGATGAATGTAAAGTTACAGTTACGCAAACAAGTATATAATAATTGTATGTACGCATTGTGTAAGTCAGCAAATAACTAAAAAAAAATTCGGTAATTTTCAGAATCTTTGCCTTTCTTTGGTTGTCGTAGTTTTTAACCATAATTATTATCATAAACACTCTGACAATCCCTGATATTGTATATCTTTTGGTTGGCTCAATCAAGATAATGATGGAGCTGCAGTAGACCGCTTTCTTTCTCAGCAATATTTTCAGATTTTCACGGACTTTTGAAACGGCCAAAAAAACATGATAGGTCGTATATCAAAATAATTAAATGCACGAGCACTAGTTTTTTAAAATAAACTGCATGTTGCAAAATACAAATGTCATCTACCTAATACACCTACGCTGTTATGACACCGGAAATGTGTACTCGTGATATACCCAAGGTCACCCCCATCATATCTCTGGTTTTGATTATCTTGCGGTTTTTCGAAATCCGAGTTCGTCCTGTTCTTTTTTGGTTTTTATTTCTTGAATAGAAAGTGAAACTTATTTTCGGATAAACTACGAGTAGTTTTTTTCCAATATCAAACTTACAAAGCAGAGGTTACGTGACCGTTTTAGACACTGACCTCTCGGCCATGCCGTTAGATTAAAGTTAAATGTGTATCATTGGTTTGTTTAAGTTCACATATATGAATGTTGTTAATAATGTGTTTTCATCTTTATAAAACCTTTTCAAGGGCAACCTATAAATGTAACCTTTAACGCAAACTATTCTTTCATGTTTTGTTTCTTCAAATTTTGTTGTTGTTGTTGTTTTCGAGGAAAAACATTTCCTATCTAGTAACTTAGGGTTGGTTTAGGGACATGAGTTGACATGAGTCTTAGTCTTAAAACATGAAATTCATACAAATATGATTGACCGCCAAATATCACATCGTTCATGAAAACATATTTTGTTCACTAGTTATACAAGATTGCAACTGTTTGCGGAAAACGGATTTACAGTGCTAATCGCGTACAGTTGCTTTCTTTACACAGAAACCGAATCTTTTTAGGGATCTGACAGTGTGACTGGTTCGTGTACTATTGCCACTACACAGTAACCCAAGACGGTTTGATCTAGAGAAGTTAAAATATCATCCGGCTAATGTATTTTGATAGATAAGATGGCGACTCGCACCATCCGGGTCAACAAGGCGCTTTGATCTTCGTGGTAAGTGCAACGTTTGACACCAACATGGCGGTCTAACGGTTTTCTTCTAATTTAGCACGTGAAACTCTTGTAAATTAGAGAAACTGTTACCGTTACAAAATATCGGTGTCAAACTCAGGACCACCCTTGAATTTGATACAATAAAGAAACTGTCATGCTTTGTTATATTCATATCACGGTGAACCCTTTGAAGTGACGGCTTAACGAAATAGGTGCAAGAAAATGCACGAAAACAATTCTAATTAGAATATCGGATTAAGGGTTCATTCCGTCAATGGAAGGTCATCTGACAAATGTAGAAAAACAAATTGGCCGGAATAAACATGGGAATCGTCCCCTTTGATGTCATTAGGGGTCCGCTTTTCGTGTATTGTTTGACGAAGATTGACGTAGTTTATCCCTAATCGTACGAATTGCTTTGCTTGCACTACTGAATGTTGTCATGCAAACAGAAAATATATTTTTTAACAAAGAGAAAAATATCAGAAATATTTACATATTTGTGTATTATTTACACGAAAGAGGTCACTAAATACCTTTGGTTCCTATACTAAATACTGTCTCAATTTCCGGCCCACACGCACTTAACGGCTAATTTTACGTATTAACTTCTAATATAAGGTTCATTGATAAAAACATTAGAGAGGAAAACTGGTTCTTTTTCGCACGAAATCTACATATTTCTCATAGATACAGCAGTCAGACAGTGTATTGCATAACGAATAGTGTTATTAAGTGTTCAGGGATTGAGCATGAATGAAATAGTTCCTGGCATTTAAAGCCCCTCCCTGCGTTCCATATTTACATCGAAATGTGCAAAACGTGTTACATGTACTACCGTACCCTAGTAAAAGCAGTGGCATAAAAGTATAAAGGATAAGTTAATCTCACGACGAACGATATTAATTATCTTTAATTATAACATTCTATTTAAGAGTCTGTACTAATCTAGGAATATTACACGCGTTTTGTCTCGTGCTTGATAGACAATGGCAACATTCCAAGTAATGGAATTAATACCAAACATTTAATTCCAAGCCTTCAACAATAAAAAAGTTTTGCAGACTGGCATTCGGTCCTTTATCTTTCTTCTTTTTTGAGATTATCTGCCCATTACTTTTTTTTTTACAAAATTCCCCCCCTTATGTAAAATGCCCTGTAAGAAGAAAAGGACTGAAAGTACTTTGCCCCAAGTTTAATGTGCTGTTTTAATGGATTGCTTAATACCTTTCATTATTTTAGAATTCAAAAAAGTTATCTTTTAGCACACGAAACCTTTTTTCAACAAATTATCATAATTAATTGATCGATAATGCATAATAAAAACTCTGATCATAGTTTTGATTGAACTTACATTCTGTTACATTGTGTAAAATAGTATAACATGGTGTTACTTTCTGTTACATTGTGTAAAACGTTATAACATGATTTTACATTGTTTAAAATTGTATAAAATGGTATATACCTTTGTATTACATTATTGTTGCATTGTGTAAAATGGTATGGTATGGTGTTTTATTTTGTAACATTGTGTAAAATCAAGTTGTATGGTGTTGCATTCTTTTTTAAAATGCTACAAAATCATGTTGCATTTTGTTACATTGTGTAAAATGATATTACATGATGTTACATTGTACTACATTGTTTAAAATCGTATGATGTTACAATTTATTTGCACATTGCTTCTAAGATGGGAATCTAGTGCTCTCACAAAACCGAAACAACTTCTCATCAACAGCATTGCATCGGGGTAGCGGTTTAGTACAAGTCGTTTTATGTACTTTAGGATGTAATCATGAAGACTGACTAGGCTAAAGACTTTCTCAGGCTCGTTTGTGTAGACAAAATTTAATGTCATTCCATAACTAACTTTTTGGGCCAATACACAATTCGTAGGCCGTAAATAATAATCTTTTATTACGAAAGATTTGTAGAATGGCATTGCGTAACTGGACAAAGTTCACGACAACATCCACTGAGGGATTTATTGCATTACCGCAACATCAAACTCTAAACCAACAACACTCGAAGAAAATAATGAGCTTTTTATTCGACTTTTCTCTAACAATGATTTGAGGAATTTATTATGCAGTATCAATTTAGACTGTAGTGACATTTTGATGTATTTGCTCAGATATCAAGTCAAAGAATTTCACCCAGCTTTCACCTTTTTCAATCAGTCCTTCACGTAACAATGTCCGGTGTCCTTAACTAGGGCCCTATTAAATCTCGGCCAATTTGAGGTCAAAGACATGGTCATCGTAACATTTCTCTTCACACTGGTCAGTCAGAAATGTCTTCTGGTTAAGATTGTTATACAGGTAAACCTGTGTCAAATACCACCTGTCTTTAGCCGCCAATAACTTGTATTCTAAACAGCGATACTTTTCATACTAATTGTTAAAAAGTTGTCCTAATTGTTTAGCTGTATGATACGAGAACAATGTAGGAGGACGGCCGGTCAAGTATTTGCCAACTCTGCAGTATGTCAGAACAATAAAGACCTGTAACCATATTGTCATGTTGTACCGTGCTGGATATCGTAAAGTCAGTATCGGGAACTATATCACCATTCTACTGCAGTGCTGGTTGTGGCAATGTTCATAGGCAACCGTTTCGAACTTCTCATAATTTATTTAAAAATACGAAAATATGAGACTCAGTGTTTCCAACACGATTGATATAAGCAAATAAATTGAGTAAGTGGGTCGAAACCTACCTTTCTCCAGGTATAACGCCGGCTTTTAACTGTGCACACCTGTTACGACCCAGGCGTCGTCAATTTGGAAAATTAACAAACGTTTTGAAATAGATAAGAACTCAGGCGTCAAAATATGTAATTTCTTCACTTGACTGCCTACTTTTGGTCAGTTTCACTATCATAAAATAAATACCAGGGGCCAAAATGAAAGCCTTAAAACAACAAATTGTTTCCCATACGAAATCCCCTATTACAAACCATTGACTAAACATCAAGATATAAAGATTCGATTGGCATTTAAGTATAGGCAAATATAAACATCCTTAATGGTCCTCAGATGTTACGGGCACGATTACATCAGTGGTGGTCAAGTGGTCGGACCCTTGTTCGCAAGATTAAATGAAACTCGAAACCTTTTAATGGCTGCGAGAATCGAGACGCTCAGTAAATTTTGGCATCGCGTATGTCGCTTAATCGAGGGTCTTGGCTGCGCTAAAAATGATTATTCATTTATCTCCGTTTTAGCGAGTATTCGTTCGTTTGCTCGCCCGCTCACTTAGCTTACTCATACGTTCACTCATTCGCTTGTTTTTTTCATTTATCCATTTCTGTGCAAAGAAAATTTTAGACTGTAATTATATCACTTGATATATTTAAAACATCGTTCTTTAAATCGATTTACCCATAGTTCTAATACGTCTTAGCGGTTTGCACCAATTTAAGATGCTGCAAAAAGGAAATGTAAGAAGTGAAGAAAATATGAAAAGAAAACATTTCGTCCCTGGGTGGGCTTGAACCACCAACCTTTCGGTTAACAGCCGAACGCGCTAACCGATTGCGCCACAGAGACGAGCTGTCTAACCAAATCGCAAATATTGTATATATTATTATGTTCCTGTTAAACGCATTCAGTCGTCTCGCTATAAAGTCTAAATATATCCGATTGAATTAGAGCGTCTATTTAATTACTCTGTTTCTAACCATTTCCATATAATTCTTTCAAATGATGCAGATATTAAATTCTGACAGTCTGAAATTGGTGACAGTGATTTTAATCTTGTTCAAATATAGAAACAAATCTTTTGAAACGGCGAATAAAATACATAATTGTAGCACTATAGATACGGTACGCTACAAATGGAATTTAATCGTCAGGGAATGTGGTGTGAAATTTTTGCTCCTCTGATCGCTTCAACATCAGGATTTATTCTTTATCCGCCCACTTTTAATGTATGATACTTTCTGACAGGTTTAATAACCGACAAAATAAATGTGTCTCTAAGTAGGTCTAAGGCCCTGGACAATCATGGTAAATATTTATGCGCATGACAAGGAAGTAATGTGTGGAAGGTGTATATAAATACCACAGTATATTATTGTACCTTTATGTGCACACCCGCCTTTTAAATGTTTTTCTTAGCCAGCCTGACTCAAGATTATAGTTTTCAACAGAATGGTATATGAACCTTACAGACAATATATGTATAGGCCTTGATAATTATTACTCGTTTCCCATCAACAAACTGTTGTTTTTTTACTACAAAGAAAAATGGACCCAACTTTTTACCATCTTACAAATTACAATTATTTGACACACTAGCTGCAAAACTGGAATCTGATATTATTTTAGGCCTTTAAATAGAGTTACCTTTGAGACACCCTCAGCACATTGGTAAGGCTATTTAGGTTTAAATCATACACTTTATAAGTTAGCCTACTACTCAAACACTCAAGTAGTCATAATAGTATGACTGTGCCGATTGGTTTACAACTGTCCAATAGTTATCAAGGTCACCGATCTGGAGCATACATGTATATATACATGTATTATGCTTTTCCAGTGTACGCCCCCGAAAACATTTCGTCGGATAAAGCATGACCTTTAACACCTGTATGACTGTTATCCCCGACGTGGTCTTGAACATGACTGTATAAACGCAGAAACATGTACACACTGAAGGATTGCGTGTTGTTTAAGATGGGACTAACGGCGTTGACGGCTAGAACGATGCGTATACTGATTAAATCTTTGTTGGACTTTATTTATGTAATTCAAACTTCATTGTAGTACAATATTCAGTGCATAAGTAATTGATGTCAACACCCAATTAGCGCGGGTCACGGCACCAGTATGTACACTATCAGGCTATCTGATACGAAGCTGCGCCTGGATATATGTGCCACCCATGTCAGTCCAATAAAGTCGTATCTGATTAAAGAATAAAAGATAAAAATGTTATAATCACAATGATAAAATGGCATTTGCCAAATATTACGAAATCGACAGAACAGATTAGTCAGCCTGTCTTTGCTCCTGTCGTAGCATCCGTCCTGCTGAATTTCAAAGAATATTTTTACCTTTCGGAATCACTTAGGTTTTAAAGGGAATTTTTAAATGTCTACATACAAGTGGTCTAAAATTCAGGGATATTGTTTAAGTTAACAAAAATATGTTATGTGTAAAATGCATAAAAAATCCCTGGTATTTTTACTTGCATGCGCGGACCGTCATATCACAAATTTGGTGGGGGTCTGACACTTAATAAGGAAGTGGCAGATTCGAATTCCACCAGACTAAGTAAGGTTACCTTGGCTTTCACATTCAGTTCCTTACCTCCTCGTCGCTTGTACGAAAGCTGTCAAAGATATTTAATGTAAGTTATCAGAACTTAACTCACTACGATAGATCAGGTTATAATTATACAAGACTGGTCCAAGAGCATCATCTAAATGCCCTTCTATAGTAAACATATAGTAAACATTGAACTATAAATTTTGTTATATGGTACATTTTTTTTCATTTTGGGATAGCATACGCTTCCGTATCTATGCTCTTTACATACTCCAAAATATATTAATGTCCTAGATTCAAAATCATATAAAATCACTAAGAAAACTATCAAGGTAAATATAGCCACAAAACTTTGATTTATACCTCTTTGTTGTATTATACCTATAGTTTAGTTTATATGATCACACTGTTTTTGATCTTTGCCTTTTTTATGACTGGCTATTTTAACAACATCTGTTACAGATAGAGGTTAAACTTAAAACATGAAAATATGTAAATATATATATACCGGTCTTAAAAGCGCTTTGATAAATAAGTGTAGGTAAAATTGACATCTATTAAATGACGTACTTTAAGTATAATGGAAGACGATCCCTATACCATGTAACAGATGGAGAGCGCAAAAACCTGGAAAATGAAAAGAAAATATGTGATTTAATTTACATACAGCTTTGCCGTCTGTTGCCGTACAGTATATCTAGGGTAAGTACTAGTAATTAAAACATATTATGGTAGGTATTTTTATTATATCAGATGGCGCCTAAAACGCGTGCCACACGTGTGGTCACGTGCCGCAAACCATATTTGATGTACAATTTATTACCATATATAAAACGGAAGTGTAGCTAACTTTTTATCACGAGACACTAGCTTCACTTTATGTAACCGTATGAAATTACACCAACACAGGCAATGATGCTTTGGCTTCTATCAATTTATGATTCTACATCAAACGTCACGTTTGCTGCACTTTTATTAAATAAGGATTTTAAAATCGTATATAAATATATATATAGATAGATTTTATTCTATAATTGCACCTTCTATACAGAATAAAACCATCTATGCTTCCGTCTGCGCGCCCTGCTCGTCTTTCCGTCCGTCCGTCCATTCGTCCATCCATCGATCTATGTCGGTGTAGCATGCGCCGTGATACACTGTTGTATATACACATGTCTCCAAGCTGTTCCCTGACAGAATGCCTGCTAGTCATAATTGTAAACGACTGTTAGCAGTAGCAGTTAAACGTAGATGTAGATGAATCTGGAACAATAAAACGGACAGTCATACCAAAATACTTGATACAATGCTGTGTTAACATAAATAAACAGCGGTAAAATTAACAATCACTTCCCTTTTAGAACAAAATGAATCGTTAGGTACCTTAGTTTTACCTAAAGAGGTTGCATATACTGAAAGTGATAATAACTATTTAGACACTACATTGTATAATGAAACATAGAACCGTGGTTTGTTTGCGAGAATCAAAATTGTCCAGCGTGCCACTACTGTTTTGATCTATACATCCTATAGATACAGCTAGGTATGGCTACATACGGATAGACTTCCTCTGATACACTCTCAGCTCAGCGTGATACCCTAAGTTCTCAGTGTTTCGTGTGTTGTAGAGCTATAGTCCATAGAGAGGCTATGTGCTGACAGAAAAGGCTCATACATTCGACTCCATTTCCACGCACACAACACTCAGCAGACGACATTTGAAGCATCAAATGGGTCTTCTATATTGACACCCATTAAATGTACGTTTTTTTCTCTTTGTTAAAATAATTAAATGCAATGACTTGCATATGTTTGCAAGATTTATTTCCTAGACTGCAGTATATGCATTTCTCGTTTGATATACGAAAAAAAACAACAGTTTTATGTTGACGGTGAGTGATTTTTGATGGATGTTTGAGAATTTGAAACATATGTTGAACGTGGCAGGACTATCAAATTTCAGCTAACGGTCCATTTTAATATGCGAAGTCATTTTGAAAGTCCATTTGGCCGAAATCTAATGTGAAGTGTGTTTTTTTTGTCGGTTTGGTTTTGTAGACTGGCTCTGAGCGTTTGTCCTAAATTTTCGTTTGCTAGAAACTTGTTTTTTTGTGAAAAAGTGACATTGACCTTGATCCCAATGGCTTCGTGGAATAGAAAGCAAACTTTTCCTTTTTGTAACCTGCCTAAATAATAAGTTTTTTCGCAGTTATGTTATTCCTTGGGCGTCGATCATATTGTTTCATTTTGATAACAGAGACATTGGCAGTGAACCAAGCTGCACCTTAATACAATACGCAACCAGGGATTCATATGAGTTTGCTACACACCAAGTTTGGTGAGAAACTGTTCATCTGCAGGAAAGTTATTAACCGGAAACACCTTTTTGAAGTCCGTCCGTCCGAACAACGACTTGCCCTGGATTGATGTTAGAAGCGGATTTTCGTTAGAAATGCTTGAACAAGTGTTCATTCATACATGTATATGTATTGCATTTTATTTTATTCAGTAAATTTTATTACGTTATTTTTTTTTTTTTGATAATGTAACGTAGTCAAGGACAGAGAAGCCAGCATAGAAAGTGTTATTGTCAAAATGCGATTTAGTCTTGCCTTAGTTATGTAACGAAACTTCATTGCCGCTTCAGCGTTCACTTTTCGTACATGCCGAGGTATTTGAAAAAACTCCCTGTGAATTTTGTTCAGCAAAGTATCCCAAGTCTAGTTGAACACCTTTGCAATGCTATTTAATTCTGGAGGTCTTTGACCACTTTTTGTGAATTTCCAGGCGCCAACAGGGTGCTGAAAACTTAATGGTCAAAACTGACATCCGAAAATTACATTGTGAACATATTTCTAAACATATCATAGGGTGGCAGCAAAAATATGAAATGTAAAAGTTAATTGAATTTAATATCCTTTTTCAGTTATTTTAAATTCCCACACATGCCATAAGACTAAGGTTAACTTAACGAATTGACTGTTTGTCCTGTGTGTTGATGTTTTTGCTGTGGTGTTGTCCTACGATGTGAATTGTTATTTATTATAATGAAAAAATATGTTGATAAATAACAGCAAAAATGATCTCCGCCGGAGAACCGTTTACCCTTATAATATAACTGTTTTTACTTATTTATGTTATATGGCTGCAATATTTGACTTCTGTAATATAATGAGAAAAATGTGAACTGTGCCTTTTCTTTTTTCGGCCCCAACTTTTCAACAAAATATTTTACATAATTCATAGTTTGCTCTGTGATCATTAACCGCTCGGTGACCCAACGGAAACCCTTTAACTATATTTATAAATTAACTTCATTTTGTTAAGGATTTTAAACCGAGCATTATACAAGACCGGTGTATTATCGTGAGCAAGGAGTTTGTTTGTCACTATTTGTTTATTCTGAATGAGAATATTTCCCAAACATTTTTGATTTACAAAGAAGTATCTTTACAATGTCACCCGTATGTTTTAAGTTACAATTTACAAATCAGAACCCACTATGACACATTTTTGCAACAAAAGGGGGTCTTAGGGACACGTATAATTATCTGTGCTCGTTGAATAAACAAACACAGACAGAGTCTTGACTTAGACGTGCTTGTTTGGGGAGAATGAAATTCCTACACTCTGAGCCTCAGTACGACTGTGGAGTTGGTCGGACTCCGCATGCCATTGGAAAAACAAGTCCATCGTTAGCAAGCAGCATGCACTTAGGGAGCAAAACCTAGCCGAATATCTTGTTTATTTCCAGATTAATTATTCAGTATTTGTTGGCAATTGTGCCTTTTAAAATTAGAGCTGTATATTTCTTTGATTTTGATTATAAACTTGTACTTATATCTTCCTCAATTGGTTTTCAGCAGACAATGAGTGTAGAATCAGGTGCTCTAAACCTTTATTCATTGCACGTCAAGATCTACACAGGCTTACTGTTACTGTGCTATAGTCTTTATTAAATTATTAACATAACAGGCAAGGCTGACATCCTTAAGTGTAAACCTTCAGTTTTTGCAATTCCTTTCGAGCATGGGTTAATATATATTTGATTATTTATTATCTAGACGGGCTAAATACGTGTTTATGACAAATGATTATACGATTATTGTAACGTTTCTATGATCTATGTTCACTTTCTTTTGTCTCTAGCTGTACATACCAGGTATGGCAACGTTTACTTAGTTTGAAAATCACACTTTGAGGTGATAGTTAGGCTGTTATCTGATTATATAATGTTTGCTTTGGTTTGACGTACTTCTTGCAGCTACATTTCCTTAGTCGTCAAAGACAAATGAGTCCACCCGGAGCGATCGTAAGCACGCGTATTCAAATTATGTAGGTTACGAAAGAATCTCCCCCTTCCCCCCTGCACCCCTCCCCCTTTCATCCTCAGGATGAAAGGAGTTCTAGTAATTTATATAAGAATAAACTTGAAGCTTCCACGGCAAGCGAGTTACAAATAAATAGGTTTAGACTAAATGCACAATCATCTGACTATATGTGATTTGATATGAAAGTGGAAACATCAATGATCACCCGAGTATTAGCAGATAGTGTACATTTATTCTGTTAATTAAGCAATTATCAAGTTGACCGTCGGACATTGACTGCCCGAGATTTTGTGCACGAGTGGTCAGTGAGCGTGAGAAATGACCATCCTACAGTTCTGACCCCGTCTATTAGGCGATAAAATATACAAATAAAAATCTTTCTCTGTAACTGAAACAATTTATCTTGTTTATGTTTACATTTTTGATGGGATATAGAAGATTAGGACATGTAATGTATACATATTTACAAGTACCTGTCAGTACCAGGGGACCAGCTGTGTATCGCAACAGATGCTGACTGACCGGTGCATTTCCAAATGAAATGTAATATTTATTCTTTAAAATTAAAGTATTACACCTGAGTGGGTTTGCAGTGTACTGCTTCCTAAGTGATATTGCTTTACAGTGAGTTTCTTTAATTATTTTAATATACATAAATAAAAAAAATATGATATTCTCAGAAAGGAGAATTGATGGAAGGAGGGTTACATTCGGAACAATTTGTCGCTATGTCCTATTACCTTTTTTGAAGAAGAGCTTCCGTGGAATTCGTGGACTGCTTCGTCAGAATACATTGGAACTTTGTAAGTCCTTGATTTTGGTGGCCACCATAAATGACAAAGGGATTTTTAACGTACATGTACATTTGTATTATAGAAAATACCAGCCGGGTTCATGTTAGCCACTATAGAAGCTAAGAAATGTGCCCAGTCTAACTTCTCAGCCATGTCATATGTACAGACCACTAGACAAACTATACTTGTCAAAATCCATCACCTTGAATGACCGATGTCCAGCCTCAGTGTCCATTGCTACATTGTAAAAGTAAATAATCGCATAAGTAATCAAAAACAATAACCTGGAATGACCTTTTGGCAGGCTATGGTAAGGTCAGCCTAGCGAAATGCCCGCTACACTCCCACGGGCTGTCTTCATAGCAGTGCATTGGGCAGTTCTTTAAGTTCATGTTTTGTTTTAACAAGTGCATTTGTCGGGTGAAATGAGGTCAATAGTGTTATTATCTACCAAAACTAGACAAATGTATGTAAAATATAGTTATACGTTCATTTTATAGTGTCATTCAGGTCGTAGAGATATATTTTTTATCTAATAAAAATTCCAGCCTTTGGCGAAAGTGTTTCGCCATACGGTCAAGGGTTTATTCGTCCGACTAGGAGGTATCATTTTTCGACCATTTCTCTTGATTGTATCAGCTATAGACCAAATACGAACAATTTATAATATTAAAATAATTCGTTACTGTTTCTGCTGGAAGGAAGGAACCTTTTTGGCACGATATTCAATTAGTCAGCAAATTAATGCCGGTCTAATTCGGGTCAGTCCCAGCCAGTATTCAGCCAGCAAGACAGTCTGCAAATCAGCTAGTACCGTCATAACGATGAAAGCAGGTTTTAGTTTACTCATTCTGCTATAATGGCTGCCGTATGTACTTGTTTTTTCGGTCCTTATATTTCGGGGGCTTGAACGGTGCAAGGGAGGTAATTTGAGTAGGGAGTAGATTGACTAATTCCACCCCTCATCCCTTTAATCTGCCATCTATGTTACCTTAACTGCTTTTATCTACCAGATCAAACAATTACTTTATAAATCTCTATAAATTCTATACATAAAAATGATTTAGTGGCATGTAAATTGAAACATTTCAATGAATCAGACAGGCAGTCGTTTCAAGTCGTACATACATAAATAATTAGAGTATATAAAATAATTTATAACCATCTGTCTCTTTTGAACTTTATGTATACGTAAAGTATGTGCACGAAAATGTATTTTAATCCACTCAAAAGTTTCTTTCACTCGTAGCATTTTTTTATTGTTTGTTGATATTGTTTCCATTTACAGTGTGGATACTAAATCAATGAAAACATGTACAGTCAAACCTTTTGCATGTGAATATATCAAATCTAAATCGGCCATACGTTAATTTATTATTTAGGATTTTTTAGAGAAGGCCATATTTTAACTAAGGTATGTTAATGTTCTTTTGATATATCTTTACATGTTACCTTCGATAAATAAAGAATTTATTATTATTATTATTATTATATTATTAATGATAAGTATAATACCGTGGGTCCCAGTGAATTTTACTATTTGTCTAGTGTTTTGTGTTAAAACGCCGCTTTAATGAAATCAATTAACAAGAAATAAGGACTTTGATTCCACACTGACCCGACTGAAATAATTATGATTTTTAAATTTAATTTAAAAAAGGAGTAGTTATATCTTAGAAGACTTGATTTTTCGATCACGGAAATTGGCAGTATATCGTCCTAATCAGTGAAGTAGAAATAAAATATTTTGCCTTCATACTACAAAGATAATTTACTCGCAGTGCTCAGGTAGCTTGTGTACATCAATTAGTTGCTTACATATATTGAATTGTCATTGAAATTCCTATCAAAGTACCTGTCCTATCAAAGTTATAACGTAATATCGATTTTAAAGAAAAGTGCTTCCCGGAAGAACGAGCCCTTTACTTCAAAGTAACACTTTTGGGCCTTCTCTGATAACAAAAAGCACGAAAGATACTTAAGTATTGATAAAACGGTAAACAATCAGTGTAAATATAGCTTGAATGATGTCTCGCAGTGGATTCTTGGCCTAATGAAATAACGATGAGGTCCGAACGTCGACTCTCTAATAATATCGATGAAGCAAAATACGATTAAGATGTTTTTGATGTTTTTGACTTCTTTATATTTCATTAAAGTGTTCGAATTTTTTTATTAGTTCAAAACATTTAAAAGCCCCCTCCCTGGAAAGTCTGTAGACCATTTCTCGTTGCATTGTACGTGTTACATAGTAGGAAGTTTACTTAGATCTAAGCACTAGTCCAATTGAAATTATTACCGTTTGTCACTTAATGCTAGAAATCATATGTTACCAATAAGTATTTTCAACTTATTATTTTAATATCAAATTTAACATAAAACAAGCCGACTACTGGTACCGATATTTTTTGCAAAACCATCGTTACTGTATATTCAGAATATATAGTTACATACAATAATGGTTTATAATGAATCATGTACTTTGAAAACAAGTATCCAGAGTTATCATAACAGCTTTCATCGACGGCCAGGACTTTCATGTGTTTTCCTTGAATCGACTTCTAGAACGCATGTTGATTGTGTAACTTGAATGGTTTTTAGATTAGCCCAAATAAATACAGTGGCGAGAACCAAATGAATATTCCATCCACTTCAAATGGTGGCGAAGACGTCGTTTATTCCAAGGCAGTGGCTAGAGTTACGGTACCGTAACTCTAGCCTCCAGTCTGGTTACGGAGTCGTTCTCTAGCAAAACCCTAAGAGGAAAGGCTAGAGTTACGGAAGTTTATAAAGGCATGTATATTGCTTTAATATATGCATGATAATGTATTGTAAACTAAATATTTTACCACTTTTCACGAATAAACTGATCTTGTACGACAATTTCACAGGCGCCATTTGGTTATAATTTAATATGTTGCTAATATGGAACTATCATTGTCAGTTGTATATTCTGCACATATTTACGTGTTCTGTTTACAAAAGAACGTTAATTAAACAACAGTAAGACAAAAGAAAAGAAGAATATTAGAATCTAATTAAATACAAAAACAACACATTTTACATAGCTTCTATCAGCTTTGCACAACATGTGATATATGGACGCTCAAGTAAAGACGAAGAAACAACGATATTTCCGACATTTATGTATTACCAAAATGGCGGCTATGAAGTCGCTGCATTTGTCAACAGATCGGTTTATTCACTATTACAGGTGAAATATTTAAGTTTACAATACATTATCATGCATATTTAAAGCAACATACATATACCTTTATAAACTTCCGTAACTCTAGCCTTTCCTCTTAGGGTTTTGCTACAGATACGGAACTTCCGTAACTCTAGACTCGGGGGCTAGAGTTACGGTACCGTAACTCTAGCCAGCCTTATTCCAAATAACTCGAGAACTGGCAGCCGAAAAGTCACTCCTACCCCCCTCCACCCCACACCTTTTCGCTTCAATGAAATTTTGAAGCAAATAAAATGTATGTTACGATAGTCATGCAACAGACTATAAAAAAAGAGCCCCCACACTGATGTTATGAACTATACAGATTGAGATCTCGGCAACATTTCTTCTCGGCTAATTTTATGTCATATTTCAATGAAAAACTTATTTGTACAATCATTATATACATTTTACGTCGAATTTATAACAAAATAAAGATCAAATACATGTTATCAGACAGTAAATATAGTATTATTTATTGGTATTTTAGTGACATTAAATTTAACATTTTTTTCATCACATTTTTACTGATCATCAACTGTTATATGAGTACATGTATCTATATACTGAATGTACGAAAATGGATTGACTTAAGAAACATATTTTCTTACAGATGATTTTAATACAGGGCAAGATTTTAGGTTTATTTTTATGATGACCGGTCCCATCCGCGATGATCGTGCTTCTTTAACGAAGCAAACAAATCTGAATGAATTTGGCAGACACCACCCAAATAACATTTCTGTAAAATTATTTTGAATTATTGGGTATTTTCCGATATAGCCTGTCCCGCCCACCCAGCGAGCTGGTTTTACAACGAAGCAAAATGTTCTGAAAGGATTTGGTAGAAGACTACCAGGGACATTTGTTTCTATTACATCGCGATATAAGAGGATCTTTCACCAACGTTTGTGGCCTTTTTAACAAACCGACTACCAGACTTTTCATTGCTGGAGCTTTGCTTATATCAAACTTTTGGACCAAAATGTTTGGTTTGTTTCTCTGAGCTCTGTGTTTTCCTCTTTATGATTTTCTGTCCATGTAATAAAGGCCCCAATTGATGCTAATCGCAAAACACGTCCTTTAGACTGAAAAGTTCCTTTTAATTTATTAACTAAAAATTTTACGGTTATTCTCCAGTAACACAATCTTTTTTTTACATGGCAACAACTGTTCCATTGCCACTTACAATTTATGTAAATTAAAAGTAGAAAATATGCGTATCAGTGATCTAGTATTTTATGAAAATTTTGATAATTTTGAATGTTTGATAATTTGCTTTGATATAAATTCAAAACGAACTTTGTGACGCCATGATGAACAGGTAGCTATGTCGTAACAGCTTGCCGTGACTCTTGCTTCTTTCCATTTAAATTATGAAGTATGAAGTCCGAGACATTACCTGATCACCCTTGATAATGCTTTACTTAAATTTTAAAAAAAGACGAGTAACAGATAGTTATTAACATTTTCAGCTTGCTTAATTTGCATAACATCAGCTGACTGGGTTAAATTTTGTCACTGTGCAGCGTCCTATTTTTCAGACAGTGTTTGAAAAAGTCTTTCTTTCGCTTCAACTTTTAAATCAAGGAATTTTTCCAGACATAAAATCGTGTAATCGAAAACGAAAATAAATTTTAATCCTTAACGAATAAGGTTTTTAGTGCACTTTGCATACTGGCTTAGATTTCATTTTCAGTTGGTTTCTACGTAATAGGAGTGGGTATGAATTTAGGGGACGGAATGAAAAGGAAATGGTTTAGATCAAGGTACTTAACATACTACTGAACTACTTCTGCTTGTCACATTTATTTGCATACCAGACATGTAACACGGTGACACAGTTTTGTACCCCGATAGAAATATGGTAATCAGCACGGCTGGTTTCAATCATTGCCTTTAATATCAGATGCCCATTTAAACTGATTATCAACGGAAAGAACACATTCCGTTACCATACAACTTTCGGCAGCTGCCCGACAAATTTTCCTCTCACTGTTCTGCACTTTTATAGACCCTTTTTCTGACCTTTGCAGATCTGCTAGTTTGTCTGTATGGTGTCCCTGTACTTCATCCCCTGAACTGCCGTATAATGCCTTGATATGTATAGCATATGTAGGTTTAAATTACTTTTAAAAGAAAGGTAAAGAAGTGCAAACCATTGACCCCATGGACCAATCAATTAAACTTTTTAGGAGCACCAGTAAACTATAGCATACTTGAAACTCATAAAATCTAAGATATAGATAATAGTGATAAAGGTGTAAAGAGGAGATATGGGCTGTTAACTGTTTGATACTCATCTATAGCAAACGATTGTAAAATATGTTGACATCCATCCAATAGCAAGTTATCTTCACTATACCCAGGTACAGTGTCATTCAAAACTTTGTGACACCCTTAGTTTTAATAGTAAAAGCTGAAGTCTTCATGGGGCCAAAACATTTTAGATATTAGCTAATTATGAATTATGCAATTTCAAGTAATGTACAACCTTGTGTGCCCAAAAATCATTGAAAGGAATATTCTGTATCATATGCTGAAAGCCAATAAGGTTAGTTTCTTATATCTTTAAAACTTATAACGGCCGAAAATTCCAAACATAAACACTACCGACTAATTTATCCCTTCAATAACTTTTTTTATTTTTAGGTCCACGATCCAAAACGGGCTGACGATTTCATATATTACATGTGGCTATATAAAGGACATGATAACAGTTCGATCAAATTAAAAATAAACATTTTCTTAGACAGTGATCAATCTACATGACAAAATGTTATGATGCTTTTGAAAGGGTAAGATAGTCTGATATTGAGAAACTATTGAGTATTTATCAGTCTGCAATTGGCAAAGCAGAAAAGACAGTGGCACCTGCAAGATATATTAGAGTTGATAACACTGAATTAAAACATTTAAGTTAAAACTTTTTCAAAAAGAAGTAGCCCCAACAGCTGTATCAATGAAAAAAAATGCTATTCTGGTACATCTGAAACAGAAAAATTAGTTGAGTACAGAATCTTTGGAGGGAAGTGTAAATTTGTATTTATTTGTATTGCAGTGTATTCAGTGACTTATATCAGGTCACCCCATCTGGCCCTTAAGGATATCATTCACCAAAAGGGGTCGGTGACTACAAAAATTCTCTTAGATGTATTTTCTTTAAATGTTTTGCTAATGTGAAATATTGTTTTGGCATGACAGTTCAAATTTATTTTCTTCATCTCTTGATGTATATTTTGTGTGTTCATTCCACTGATAAAAGAATGCTGCTCAAATTTCAAAAAACTCTTGTAAAGATAAAGTTAAGTGTGTCTTTCCATTTAGCTGTCCATAATGTGTGTCACCAAAGTTCTTAATAAAAGCAAAATTTGAAGATTAAGTATAAAAAAAATTGATGTGCGCTCCTTTGTTTTTGTTACTTTGTTTATGGTTTTCTTCTAATATCTAAATTTCTACATTTAAATCAATGTTTATTCAGCATGACTTACACAGTCTCATTAATATTCCTGCATGCATTATGAAAATATTCATTGAAGTACAGGAGGCTTAGGTGAACTGTACCTGTCTGTCTCAGAATAACCTGTAAAGCCAACTTTCCCATGCAAGACTCATAAAGGAGATGTATAACCGCCTCAATAGCCTAGTGGTAGAGTGCCCGCTTCGAGTGCGGGAGGCTGTGGGTTCGCTCCCTGGCCGCGTCATACCAAAGACCTAAAAATTGGTACCAGTAACTCTCGTTTTAAAAAGCATTTTAGGTTGCTACTGAAATCATTGGTTACTAGGGGAAACCACTGGTTGCAAAGGAAGTCAATGACTGCTGTGGAAGTTATTAAGAGGTTACTAGTCAAAGTCTGTGGTTGCTAAGGAAGTCACTGGTTGCTATAGGAACTCATTTGAAGCTAAGTTTTTCTTATAACAAGGGACCCCCTGGGTGAGGATTTATATAAACTTAGTAGAGTTTCAATGCTTCACACCAAATATCTAAGCTCTAGGCCTTTTGGTTTAGCAGAAGATTTTTAAAGGTTTCTTGTAAATCTATGTAAAGCTGACCCCAGGACGTGGCCAATTTTTATCTGTGGGTTATGATTTGAACAATTTTGGTAAAGGGACACTAGTGAATGCTACATGCAAAGTAACTAAGATCTGGGCCTTGTGGTTTGAGGGAATGTATTTTTGAACAATTTTGGAAGAGCTTCATGCAAGGAATATTCCTGCCAAGTTTCATCAACATTGGCCCAGTGGTTTCAGAGGTGTCATTTGAAGCAAATGTGAACAACGGATGAAGGACATCCTAAGTCCATGGATAAATTCAAAATTGTGGGCCGTGACAGTGGCATATGGGGTCTTGATTATTTTAGAAAACAAATCAACAGAAATATTCTGTTTTCTGTATTACTCACCCGTCTTTGAAAAATGCTTTTTTAATTTAATTTAATTTACACCTTCAATTTATCTTGACTATTATCATTCTTTACCTACCACTTACCTATTAGAAACCACAAAGACATCCCTTCATTTGGGAACATCACAGCAACCTCAATGAAATGACGAGCACAAATTTGTCATCAAAGTCTATTAAAATTCCTAAATTTATCTACTGGCTTTCAAAATTCGCATTATAGCCAAGTATTTAGCTATTATATACCTATTACAGGTGAAAATCAAAGTAAAGGTAATCTAACAAACGGAAACAGTGATGATAGTTTTGCCCGACAAATCACAGTCGAGATATAATCAGAGGGTATGAATACAACTCTGTCCTATCTCTCAGTATGTGTATCCAAATAAAATATTTTTTCATTAGGTATGTGATCTCTTTACTTTTAATTCAACTTTTTTGTTAACTTTTTTTGATGAAGCAATTTGCTGGCTGTTGTGTTAAGCATACAGGTGATAGGTAGCTACCCAATTAAAATAGATTTCTGTAATATGATGGTGCAATTGTTGGCTGTAGTGTGTGTGAAGAAGCTGTAACTGTTGTTGTGAACCTAACTTCTCGATATTGTCTTCTATTTCAATATTACTTTTTGCTGGATTGCGTTTGGCCGCAATAAGATTTTGAAGGAAGAAAATTAATAAATTACTTAGTCAGAGTTATGGTTCTTGTATATTCCATTTTCACTAGTTTCCTTGTTCATGTGAATTAGTTTTATTGGATTATTTTAAGAAATATTAAAAATATCTGAAAAACACTAATGCAAGAGTTGTGGTTCTTGAGTTCTGTACTTTTCATTGTTATCTGAATAACTGAACTTTGAGCAATCATCCCGTACAAGTACCATGACTAGATCAATGACATGTTTTTGGTGTAGAAATGACCATGAATTGCTATTAAATCTCAGCAGAGTTATGCATCACTGAATGGTACACTGACTTTGTACATGGGTACAAAGTTTGATGGATTCTGCACATTGTTTTGATGTGGTAAAGGTCTTATGAACTATGACATTGACCCAGCATGGTTGGGACAGGAGTCCTGCATGTTGTTTTGATGAGATGGACATTAACCAAACCTTTAAGGATATCCTTTACAGGATTTAGGAGAATTGCACCCAGAATAAAATGATCCTGTGTATATGACCTTGAGCTTGAGCAAGCTGGTTTTGAAAATTGGTTCTGTGCATAGTGTGGATGAGATTAGCATTGACCCCAATTTTATGAAAATGCTTCCTTGAATAAAGAAGACATGGACTGATCATGACAAACTAATGATCCCTAAATATGACCTTGACTTGACCCCAGAGAGACCAAAAACATGTCAAACCTTTCTGCATGTGAACTATCTTTGTACCAAGTTTTGGTGCAATAGCTTAGTCTTACCTCAAGTTATAAAGAGTTTGTGTACGCGAGATGTGATTGGACATGTGGTTATGGGACTGATTCGATATACTGGTAACACCAACAAACCCTGTTTGGTGGATGTATAAAAAACTGACGCAAATGTCATGCTTCTGAACTTTGTGCATCTTCTTATTTCAATCTACCTGTTCAAATTCTGAAGTCAATTTCTTTTTTGAAAAATAAACTTAACTTATCACTAAATGTGATTAATACCCCTGGAAGACAGCTATAACAACTGAAGAAGTTAGTAGTAACAAGATACCTTGAAAAAAAAAAAATGAAGTTATAGTTCTTCACAATAACTCTGTAATTTGTCAAGATAGAGTTATGGTTCTTGTACACTGCACTTCCTCTCATCGTGCTTGACCATTGTATGAAGTCTTATTTAATTCCAACCAGTAGATTTCAAGTTATGCTCCGAACAAAGTAAAGAAACAAAGACCAATTTCTCTGAAATTACTCAAGATATAGTTAAGGTTCTTGTATACTGCATTTCCTCTCATTGTGCTTTACCAATGTATGAAGTTATATTGAATTCCAACCAGCAGTTTAAAAGTTATGCTCTGGACAAGGAAAAGTAACAAAGGGCAATAACTCTGTAATTACTCAAAGTAGATTATGGTTCTTGTTCACTGCACTTCCTTTCAATGTGCTTGACTATTGTATGAAGTTTCATTGAATTCCAACAAGTAGTTTTCAAGTTATGCTCCGGACAAGGAAAAGTAACAAAGGGCAATAACTCTGTAATTACTCAAAGTTGAGTTATTGTTCTTGTACATTGCACTTCCTTTCAATTTGCTTGACCATTGTATGAAGTTGTATTGAATTCCAACCAGTAGTTTTCAAGTTATACTCCAGACAAAGACAGATTGCCTGCCCAACTGACCAACCACCGGGTGACTCCTATATACCCCACAAACTTTGTTTCAGGGCTATAAATATTGCTACTAATAAAGTCCTAGTCTGAAGAACAGGTGTCACATGATCAAAATATGGACCACTGACCTGTTAGGAGAGAACCCAATATCTTTATCACCAAACTATTCATAACGCTTTTTCAGTCATATCATGATTTATGTACATATTTGAGCATGTAATAGAAGTTGACAGAACAATTAACAGATAGACACATTGAAAATCTATTTTTAATGAGAAAAAAAATACAAAAAATAAATAACAATAAATATGAGAAATTTCTCATCTTGCAAGATCTGATTTTATCAGAGCCTTTGTAACACCCAGTAACAGTAAGGCCAAGTGACAACAATACTTTGGTTTACTTACCCTCTACAAATAACACATAATCTGGTAGCTGATACAAGTCTCAATTATTCATTAAAACTGCTCATTCTCAGATTTTGGTGAAAATATATAGTTCACTGAACTCTCTGAACATATTTTAGAAGGAATACTCAAATAAAAAGATCCCAGTATAATTTCCTTGTCCAGTATATCTGTTTATTTGAAATTATACGCTTCCAAATAATAAAGGGTTACACAAGCTTTTGAAATTCTAATATAACTATATAGTGTAGCGGTGCCATTAAACCAAACCCTACCAAAATTTTCAATGGAATTTTGCAAATTGCAACCTAGATTTTAACGTATGTTGTTGATTCTTGCATTTACGTTTACATTATATACTTGAATATATATTATTTTGTAGAAAATTTTGTTTTCACCTAAAACTGTGAGAGAGCAGCTTTAACATAAAATTAGAAAAACTGATTGGATTTATATTAACTATGTGTGACAGCTGTAAAAAAAATGTACAGTGTGAAATTGACATTCATGTCAAATCTTAAGTTCTACATTTAAATTCTATGCTTTTTCAGGATTTTTGATAAATGGTAATGTTTGGTAGCTCTATCAAATGACTTTAACCATAATGTCCAAGTATAACCAAAATTCTCAGATCAACAGCTGGACCAGTTTACAGTGTGGACAACAAACTTGGTCTAATTTTGTCATTCTAAGTTGGGTCTAGATACTATGCCTATAAACCCTATAAATATGCTCAACAAGTTTTGTTACAGCTGAGTAAGAATTAGTCATGGTAGAAAAGGGATGACTTTGGTACTAGCTCCCCTTCCCAACAAACTGCCCTTTATTGTCAGATAATATGTCTTGTCTTGAGATGGCCATATAAAAAACCTATTCTCTGTGATACACCTGTTAGTTAAAGTAACCATAACGTTACTATATTATTGCCTGAATTTGATCAATTACTGTCAGATTCAGCTATTTACAGGACATATCATCCAATAACTGACCGCCTAAGATACTATCATATATGATAACATCTAAAACATTTCCTATGGTGTCTTCCTATCAATACATCAGCAATTACAACATGATGGATGGTCACATGCTGATCAGTCTTACCAAATTAACTCACAATTTTGTCCTCAATTGTCCTTAATTATAGCACTATATATCTTTATCTATATTCAATTATCTTAATTTCTCTTCTTAATTTCACTTCATAAATTAACACCTGTGACAGGTACCTGTATTCAGATCCGGGTTTTCAAACTCCAGTAGGCCCTTCAATGACTTGCAATAACAATATGGACCCTTGCAATCATTTGTAATATTCTTTTTTTTATTTATCAGTTATGATGGTACATTATTTCATTCTCTCCCCTGCCCTTTCTAATTCACATAAATATAACCAGTTATGTACTATCCTCTTTTAACATAATAGATAGCATATCAACCATTCTCATGCTTCGACTATCTGCTCATGGTGCAAATCGTTCCAACTGACTGACGCTTCTAGTCCCTTATCAACTTGTGATATAGACTGTCTCACAGATTGATCACTTCCCAAACTTATATCATCTGATGATATGAATAATTCTCATAAACTGATCACTTTTCTAAGTTGAATAACCTCATGATGTAAATATTCCTCACAGATAGATCACTGTCCTAACTTATATCATCTGATGATATTAACCATTGTCATAATCTGGTCACTGTCTATGTTTGTTTTATCATCACTATCACTAACTATATCATCCATTTGTTCTTCTTCTCTCATATCATCTTCATCCATGGTTGTTTCTTCCTCTTCTTCTTCCTCCTCTTCTGTCAGATTTACATCATCTACTTCAGTTTTATACATCAGCACTGGTCTCACATCACTATTATCTTCACTTTCACTTTTATACAAATCTAAATCAGGTCTAACATCATCTGTCATTTCTTGAATATCAGTTCTAACTTCATTATTAATTGCTTGCATGACTGTTACATTTCCCACCTTGTTCTGGCCTGTATCAATTATCTGCCCTTGGTTCACTGCTGCCTGAAGCTCAGATTCATTGAGCTGTGCTTGGCTGACTAGGTTCTGAAGATCAGACTCAATGATCTGACCCTGAGCTACCGCCTGAATCTGTTCATCTGTTAGTGTAATACCTTCTCCTGAAAATATATTTTGTACTCTGTTAAAGTTAGGTGCTTTTTTACCTGGAACGACCAATCCCTTAAGTATTAAGGTTTTCAATTTAAGCAAACTTAAACTTAATCGATAAATTATTAAACTACTGTAGTTAATTAAAGAAAAACTCTTATTATTTGTTTATCATGTTTTCTGTATTTGTGAATTATCTCCCTTTTATAGACCAGATCTATTTGAGCTTAACATCCCCTCAAGAATGTTGTAAGAGCAGACTATGAGAACACTCAATGCTAAGCCATCCCTTTTCAGTTTGGGTGTATCATAATCTGCATATTCTGCTAATCAATTCTCTGTTTCACTGACATGGGTAAAATTTCCTTATTAAATCAGACATGTACAACATTTCCTTTAAGTTACTGACATGTGCAATGTTCACCTACGGTAACAGACATGTGCAATGTATATCTGTGCAATGTTTCCCTATGGTAGCAGATATGTGCAAAGTTTCATTTAAGTAACCAACATGTGCAATGATTCCCTATGGCATGAACATATATGTTTCTCAAAGGTAACAGCTATGTACAATTCTCTTCTATGGTAACGGACTGTTACAATGTTTCCCTATGGTAACAGCTATGTACAATTCTCTTCTATGGTAACAGCTATGTACAATTCTCTTCTATGGTAACAGCTATGTACAATTCTCTTCTATGGTAAAGGACTGTTACAGTGTTTCCCTATGGTAACAGCTATGTACAATTCTCTTCTATGGTAACAGCTATGTACAATTCTCTTCTATGGTAACAGCTATGTACAATTCTCTTCTATGGTAACAGACTGTACAATGTTTCCCTATGTTAACAGCCATGTACAATGTATCCTAAATGAATTTTCTCTTAAAATTAAGTAAGCTCTTAGCTAGCTTATTTAACTAATAAAATCAAACACTGTTAAGTGATTGTATTATATTTTATGGTGGCATGACAAAGAACAATACCACATAAACATCAACCTGTTTTTAAAAGACATTTTAAATATTCAAACTAAATATCATTAAACTGGACATATGTAACATGCAATATAAAGCTGACATTTTACCTGTGAAAACCGCATCACTGACAATACTATCAATCTGTAACACCTTTGCTATATACTGCTGTATTTTATATAGTGCATTAACATGCTTGCATTATAATATACGTAGTGCAAATGATGGACTTTTCATGAACTGACATATAATGACAATCCTATATTAGCTAGATGGTAAGAAAGCCCAGACAAATGCAAATCATTGAAAACACAAACGTTGCAACCACAAGTCATCTGATAATACAATATATGTGACATTCAAATATTCTGACAATCTGGTATGTGTACGAAAAACAATGCTGTCTCATTTGGCAGGTTCAATTCAAAACAACAGTTTGAAACTATTGTGACACTGAATTAGTAATGTCTTCAAACAATAACATGAACTTAGAGGCAATTAAACATGGTCAAAGTTCAACATTTCAACCATTCCTACATTTTGCACTATCTTTGGGATCTCAGTGAAATGATATGTAAGCCAAACGATGCACTCCTTGAAAAGCATCCAAGTGATAAAAGTGAAACCATCCCTTGAACTAGGGAGCATTTGAACTTTCAAGATAAACCATCTGATACTATCGTTTAGAAGAACGTTACTACAACGTCAGAAGCATGTACGAACAATGAAGGAATCTAGCGTGAAACATTAGTGTTTTTCTGTACGACTAACTCTGACTGGTTTCATTCTGTTCCTATTTAGACCTCTAAGCTTTGTTTAACGGCTTCATCAAACATCAATGATGAAAAAACACATCAACTTGATTGAAATTCTTCAAGCAGAGTTGGTTTTCTGAAAAAATGGCGCGGCTTAATTGGCGCTCTTTTACTTAGCCTTACTGTGTTACACAGATATCCCGCAAAAGATTATGGAAATATTGTTCATCTCTTTTAAGTTATAGAAATTTAAAACAATACAAACAACAATGAAGTAATACAGATCTGATCAGCTACTGTGGACATCAGTGAAAAGTGAAAAATGTTATTGTATATTAATAACTGTAAACATTCGGAATTTCTTTGTGCTCTTGTAAAGGGCAGATTTTAATCAAGTCTTTAAAAGATTCCCGCCAAAGATTAAAGATTTGTCAACAACACACAAGCAAGATCAAGATAAACCAGCAATTCTACTGTTAACTATGGAAATGAACAAACTTATTATAAGAGAAAGTTAATGACTTTTGAAAACAAGCCTTGCAGTAAACAGCTTTTGTTCATCCCCAGACTTTAACCTTTCTACCATTTTAAGCTTTTCAAATGCACCAAGCAGAAGACAATAGGTTTTTACTAAGGAGATAGTCTCACTATCTGCCAAGTGATTTTGTAACAAAACAAAGGATGGGTACATCAACGCCAAGAATTTTAGCTGAATAAGCAAAAATTTGTTTTATCTAAATCTTTATCAGCACAGGGGACTATACTGTGACATCTGTTTCCTGCTGGGTCTCTCCTTTAAATTGTTGCACAATATTTCAAATCTTTAATTGTTGCGCAATATTTAAGATCTACTTTTAAGAAACTGCTTTCAGTTTTGACTTTTCGTTTTCTGTCTTCATTGTGTTAATTTTAACTCTGGAACATACAAACTTACCATTACTCATAACAAGTTTTAGGCACTCTTGAATTTCTAAAATGTACTTATCCACTAGGGTAGTCACTAAATATCTACTGACAGAGGCTAATGTACACTTATAAAAGATTTGTCTCAATCAAAGCCCATCTCAACAGAGCCAAGGGGAGGAAATTATGAAGATGTTGTAAAATGTCCAGAAAAGACATGAGTAATGACTCTTAACGACTGATGCCAGTCTAATCAGTCCAGTCGGAGTCAAATAGTACATATCTGTGTGTCGTGATCATATAATATGGTTGCAAAGGCTAGTGACGTTGTAAAGGCAGAAGTAGGGTTAAAAATCTAAGAATGCTCCAAATAGTCAAACTAAAATATATCCAACTTTAACAGATAAATGCAAATAACTCGTGGTCAAAGAAGCTTTGTTTAATCACATTCACCAAAGCTTGACCAAAAAAGTTTATGAGGAAATAAATAACAATAAATCATCATTACAAATTCATTATACCAAAAGTGACAAATTTGGTAAACATGTATTTTGACGGCAAACAGCTGCTGTCCCTAAACGTAAAGCTTGTAATTCACGTTAAAATCACTGCTTGACTTAAAGTCCTTAACTGACCATGTCAGACATGTTAATTACATACAAAGGGCTTTAGTCATTCATTATCTTATATTAACATCCCAAATGAGCCTGGGAAAATATGAGGGTTTCATTCATAAAATAAACACTTTGACTTGGTAATTCATTCATTGGAAACCACATAAAAACAATGGTTAGCAGATTAGATTTCAGAACGACATACCCATTAGTCAAACATTCTTCTTCTTTAGTTTGACATTACATTACTTCCACAGTATAATAGCATCCCATGATTCATTCATAAGAAGTAACTTTAAATAAAAAGGAAATTGATGCATAGTTTTCCATGCTGACTTGGTTCTGAGCTGACCAAGCTAATTGTGGAAAATGCTGAGGACAGCTTTAAATTCAATTTGGCCCGACAAGGACATGTGGTGTGATGTAATATGGTGATTCTAGATATGTCCTGTGTTAGTCTTAATGTGACAACTGACTTAAATGTATGACCAAGTCTTTTGTTTGACCTTGTTACAACTGTTGATAATTTAGTCTCTGTTTGACCTTGACATAAAGAATTGATTCTAGTTTCTATTTGACCTTGACATAGAGCACTGATTCTAGTTTCTGTTTGTCCTTGATATAGAGCATGGATTCTAGTTTCTGTGTGTCCTTGACATAAGCATGGATTCTAGTTTCTGTTTGTCCTTGACATAAGCATGGATTCTAGTTTCTGTCTGTCCTTGACATAAGTATGGTTTAGTTTCTGTTTGTCCTTGACATAAGCATGGATTTTAGTTTCTGTTTGTCCTTGACATAAGCATGGATTATAGTTTCTGTTTGCCCTTGACATAAGCATGGTTTAGTTTCTGTTTGTTCTTGACATAAGCATGGTTTAGTTTCCGTTTGTCCTTGACATAAGCATGGATTCTAGTTTCTGTGTGTCCTTGACATAAGCATGGATTCTAGTTTCTGTTTGTCCTTGACATAAGCATGGTTTAGTTTCTGTTTGTCCTTGACTGTGCATGAATTGACCCTGACATGAGTATGGATTCTATATTTGGAAAGGTGCAGAGTAATTCACAAACAATTTGGCTGTATTCACTGTTCAAAATCATTTTTTCAACTGCTTAAAAAACAGCTTTCTTACTGGCTATGTTATATATTATATAACTGTTTGTCGGAAAAATAGCTTTAAGCTAATGTTGTATTGATATATCGTATCTGACATAAAATCAAATTTCTTGTATCTTGTTTATTTACCCCTCAAATTACTTATAAAACCAACCACTTTTAAATAAAAATTGATCATAATTAGTAACCACTACAGACTATTTTGCTTTATCAGCATTTTGTTACTACCTACAATTTATGAAGTGCAGGAAATCTGAAGCGTGTAAAAATCGCCATCACTTATCTAGATTATCATAAATTTTGACAAATATTTCAAAAGACTCCGCCAACAACTATCGGCGGCATGACTTCCTGTCATTAGGCAAAATAGCCAGATTCGAAAGTGAGTGTGCATAACTTCTCATAATTAACGCAATTTTTAAAACTGTCCCTGCTCTCCTATTCAAAGCATACTTTTATTCACTGGTAGGTCTTCTTAATCATTTGAAAATATTTGACAAACTCCATAAAAACATCAAACAGACTTGAATGCTTGTAAATTTAACTATACTTGTAAAATTCTTTACCGTCTTTCTTTAAAAGGGGTAAAAACAATTACGCTGATGATTCAAAATTATGATCATTTAGATGTGTTTGAAGTTGTGACAGGGCCGAAAGGTTGTCCTATTATCTATTGAAAGGTTCTTATGCTAATCTTGTTTTCTGCATCATAAAGCTCAATAAACACTGTCAAATGAGTGTCAAAAGAAACATAATCCGTTATACTTTACTATTTGTAGCTCCTTATTAAAGTACACAAAGATATATGTGTCACCTATGTGTCAAACCGTATACTTCTGGACCCCTGTTTTCAGTAGGGTCCCGTTATCTTGGTGATACAGAAGCCAAATTGGTAATACATATCTCCATTCAATCTGAATGTCACACCTGTCCGTTAAGAATATTTCAATAAGACATTTCAACAATATCAAGTGACTCCTGGTCCATCTCTAATTAAATTCTTATCTTCATAAAAAATAACTATACCAAATAACTGAACAAAATATTTAAGACTTTTTGATGGCCCTTTGTAATCCTATCATCTGCCAATTAAAGGGTCAATTAAACACTAGATAAAACAATTAAGAATTCAGTATGCAACCAGAAGGTCCCTTGCTGCCCCAGTGTTCAAAGCTTTGTGTTCAAGCTCCCTGATAAATTTGTCATACCCATTTACAGGGGTCATGGGAACGCAATTATAAAATCTGACAAGATTTAAAAGACCATGCCACCAGATCAGTGGCATATTTATTTATGTTTAAATGGTTCAAAAGTTGTAACAATTTAACTAATCTTGACACAACAGATGTAACTTTAAGGCTTAAAGACATTACTACTAATGAAGTGCTTGGTAAAGATTCATTGATAGGAGCTCACACAAAATCAAAATCCATAGTCAGTTAATCTATTAAACTAATTGATGGTATTGTTGTTAATGGCTTATAAAACAATCTTATGACTCAGAATACAGCCTGAGTACTGTTCACATACCACATCTAGGAATGGTCATTGCCAAGGAGAAATCTAACCAATCAAACAGCTAGTACACAAGATGGTCACCAATAAAGGCTGAAATACTAAAATTCCTAAGATTGGCTTCAGAATTTGTTACACATAGACTGCTTTCCTTACCAAGTTAACTATGTATTTGAATAATATATTACTATAGTTACAGTAGAAGACACAAGAGTGACAAGGCACAGGGTCATACTTCAATTACATTAACTATATAAAGGAGATCATGAATCTTCACAGTGAATCAGCAGTCCATAGTAAACCATAAACTGTATTAATTGATTTCCATTTATATAGATACCGTCATCAGTTTCTTATGATCTGGTCAGTGCTGCAGCAAAAGGGCAACCCAGACTTGAACCTACACTTTCCCACACTCCACAAGTCATATTTTGTACAATATATGACTCAACGGTGGTCCTTTTTACACATATATAATTATGTTCCATATAAGTTAATATCTTCTTTTTCAGTGCAGTTTTTATACTGTCCGAAGTGATGGGTAACTGTAGTTTATTGCTAACATTTACACTTCAACCATATAAAACCAATCTATTCTTAAGGTTTTGACAAGTGACCCTAGAATTCTCTGACCTTACGACACCCTGATTAAATTCCAGCGGCAACCCTTCGCCTGATGGGTTAAGATTAATGTACATAAATAATAGTAAATAGAAAACTATTTTCAAATTATTGAACATTTTGTACAAAAAATATTCATAAAATGTTTTTAAATGAGTCCAGACAATGGACGATAATGTGTGACCATACGAGAACGTGGCTCAGTAGTGACTTCTTTTGTACATACCATTATCTTGGTGTAAACTTTCAAAGACTTTTAGTACAATAGTGTCAGCCACTCACTGAAGGGGACGAAAAGATTTCGACCCCTTACCAACATGCCACTGACCAACTAATGACCATAACAGATTCACTCCACTTTTCGGTAAAATCATTTAAGTTTCCCTTTCATACATATCAGACTTAAAAGAATTTTAAAAAGTACTTAATAACTTCTTTAAATGTATTTTACAGTTCACATGTGTGCTGACTTAGGTAAATTGTCACACTGCAGACAGATTGGGCTGCAATATTTATTCAGAAGACTGGTCACAAGTAAGAGACAGTACTGACTTCAACCACGACCAGTCCAAAAGTCTCAAACATATATGCTAGACATCATCACCGCGCTTTTTTTGTGAGATAATGAGAAAACTATTTTTCTAAATTGTAATATATGTTTCTTCCAGTTTCTAATAAGCACAACTGTAAAGAAAAAGAACAGTCATTTTCTCCCAGAATCACCTAAACTGGGACATCTATGTGTCATTCTTATCTACAATTTCATGGAAAACTGTTACAAGAGTAATGTATGAAGGAGTGAACATGCTAGCAATTCATATAAGTTATGAAGTATTGTAAACTAATTGACAAAATTCAAAATTTCCCAATTTACACCACTTTTTTACACAACCTTCGAGATTCTATTGCAAGTTCTCAAGTCAGGGTCCTGCCAAGTGTTTAAATGATGTACAAACATAATATATAATCCAACATTATAAATTATCATTTAAAATGCATTTTCCCACAAGTTTCAATAAAGTTACTACAAATAACTACATTCATAAGCGCTATGTAATAATTTTATATTTTTTTATCATCATACGATATACCAGCATTGTGTACTGGTATTTAACTTTGCATTGCTACTTGTTTTCTTTCATAAGAAAATGCCCAAGCTTTTATACATGTTCTCCATACTGGACAGATCCCTTTCCAAATCAATAAATTTATGAATACTACAGCTTACTTCGCAAAGTTGGACCCAGTGGCATAGATTCATTTTTTATCTAGATCGCTAGTGGTTTTGTCACAATTTAAACTTTGGCCAAATGTGAGCGCAACTCAGCTATAAATAAGATGTTACTATCATGTTAAAGGTATTATGTTCAAACCTGACCATAAGACGGTTTAGATTCCCGTCATTTTAAATTTCATTGATTTTCACATAGGGTCATTTAAAGACTGCAGTTACAGCAATTTAATTCTTTTTTAAGCAAGATCTTTTCTGAAGCAAGATTTAAACTTCTGACCAAGTTTGATAAAAAACTTTGATGAAAATAGGGTCTTGATTTGGTTTATTTAAAGTATATTACCCAGTAACCTAGTACTTTTCTGACAGAAACTTTGCTTTTTATAAAACAATCAAACAAGAGGGCCATGATGGCCCTTTATCGCTCACCCGAGTACAACTGCTTTTAACAAAGTTGCTAGAAATCATCGAAACAACCTTTCTGACAAATTCCAGGATATTTGGGCTGAAAATGTTACCTCTAGAGTGTTAACAAGGTTTTCCATATTTGGGCTCTGTGACCTAGTTTTTGACCCAAGATGACCCATATTCGAACTTGAGCTAGAAATCATAGAAGCAACCTTTCTGACAAATTTCCAGGATATTTGGGCTGAAAATGTTACCTATAGAGTATTAAAAAGGCTTTTCTATATTTGGGCTGTGTGACCTAGTTTTTGACCCCAGATGACCCATATTGAAACTTGAGCTAGAAATCAACCAAACAACCTTTCTGACAAATTTCCAGGATATTTGGGCTGAAAATGTAACCTCTAGAGTGTTAACAAGGTTTTTCCATATTTGGGCTGTGTGACCTAGTTTTTGACCCCAGATGACCCATATTCGAACTTGAGCTAGAAATCATCGAAACAACCTTTCTGACAAATTTCAAGGATATCTGGGCTGAAAATGTAACATCTAAAGTGTTAACAAGGTTTTTCCATATTTGGGCTCTGAGACCTAGTTTTTGACCCCAGATGACCCATATTAAAACTTGAGCTAGAAATCAACCAAACAACCTTTCTGACAAATTTCCAGGATATTTGGACTGAAACAGTAGCCTCTAGAGCCTTCACAAGATTTTTCTATTTTTGGGTCATGTGACCTAATTTTTCATCTGAGATGACCCATATTCAAACTCATCCGAGTAATTACTGGGACAAACATCCTGACCAAGTTTCGTGACAATTGAGGCAAGAATGTGACCACTAGAGTGTTAACGAACTAAGTGTGGACGGACAATGGACGACGGACATTCATCAATCCTAATAGCTCACCCTGAGCCAGCTCAAGTGAGCTAAAAAGCATGTATCAATTAACTTCTGTTATGAAACGGAAATAAGCATTTAATAAAAAAAGGAATTCTTCTTTAGTATAAGTATAAGATCATTATGACAAATAAAACATAGATTTACAGAGGATACCTCAGACCTTTCTAAAATTTGACACAGGCAAAAGCACCTATGACAAGGCTAGGTGTTCATCTTTGAAATAGTTATGGGACTTGAGCCCTATAGTGTGTTAAATTTCTTTTAAATGTGGTCAATTACTTTCAAGCAACATTTTATGACAATTTTTATTTTTTGTATATTCTGTTAGAGATTTATTTAAGGAACAAAAAGACCCAATACATCGAGTTAGATCCCTATCAGAAATTTACATTTTATTAACTTTTATAAAATTTTGTTATTACTCCCCTTTAATATGAAAGTATTTAAAACGTTGAGTATTTCTTTTTTATTTCAATGTAATTTCTTCTTTTTACATTTGAATTGGATAGATATACAAATATTTTAACATTCTGAACCAAAATACAAGTTTGAAAACTATGTGTAGCTTCTGAATTCATTTATTTCCAAGTGTGCACCCAAGATAGGTAAAGGGAGGTAATAATAATTTTTCGAACTTGAATTTCTAATGAATTCCATCTTAATATATAATTTTTAATGCAAATATTTCACAAATATAATACAATAGGTCTTATATTTATATCTCTCCTAAGGCAAAGTATGTGTATCAAATTTTTACTTATGATAAAATAACTCTATCTTGGTTAGGCAACCAGGATAGGGAAATCAAATTTTAAAAATACCTCCAGTGAAAATCTTACTTGAATTAAGCACTAAGTGAACATAAATGAGTGAAAATGATCAGATGTTAAAGTTTCAAACAAATTTGTTACATGGCCAAAACTGATTATATATACCTTAAAGTAAAAATTTCTGCGGTTAAAAAATAATTTTTAAGTCGAAACACTTCCGGGGGTATATGTTTTCATTGTAAACAATATCATATTATTTTCTATCTATTTTCTATGATATTCTCATGATCTTTGTAACCCAAAATGTACATAAACCACAACTTTCTTCTTTAATATTTACTTTGTACACTTTAATAGCATATCTAATTGAAGAAAATGTGTGGGTGAAAACAGTCTGAGGCTGCATATCATCACTGGTTTATGATGGAAGGAGTTATGTTACATTTTGAAATATCAGTCATCATTATCATCAGACCAGGTCATGTGTTCAAGACCTAATTAGGACATACTTATTGCAGTGTATTTTTAAATAAAGTACTAAAAATGTGAAGATACAGGAATGCTTTGTTTTGAGTACAAGGATGGAGCTTTTATCTTTCAAGCGAAACATGACTGGCAAGGGCAGAGCCAGTTAGTGGTCAACGTGAGTCTGAGAAGTAGTCGGTTCAGCATTCATATTCTATATTTCACAAAATTTTTGTCAACAATTTCTCAGCCTAACACTTCATTTTGTACTGTTGTATTATATAACAAATAATGCAAATTAAACATATTTTTTCTTTCTAAGACACTCTGTTTGAAAACATCCTTTCATGTTGACTGTGATGACATAAAAAGCGAAATTTAAGTGAAGTAGGACATTTAAATTTTCATGACTCACTGAAATGATATTTAACACAAAAAAGAAAGAAGATTTTGAAAGCTTTAAGGCAGGCATATGACATGGGAAACTGGCAAATTTAACTTTTGATTGATAGCCATGATGGATATGAAAAATCCTGACAGCTGATTGGTTACTTTGAACTATGATAAAAGAACAATGAGAGTCAGAGCATTCTTACAGACATACGTACAGTCTAATCTTCCCATACGACACCTCCCTAGAGCAACAACCTCCCTAAAAAGACACACATTTTCTTTTCTGTTGTGTCAATTATATTAGGAATCAACCTCTCCAGAGCAACACCTCTCTCCAACAAACACATTTCTATATTACTATGGGAGCTGTTCCTGGGAGGTTGCAATGTTTATTAAATGTGCTGACCTCTCACATACTGACAGCATAGAGCCTGACCATACTTAAGTGGTAACTGGTGTCAAAATACAGTCACACCAGTCTTAAGTACCTGAGCCAGGAGACGCACCAAAATGGCCTCATAAAGGATTGAACATAAAGCGACCAGTCCGGGTACATCTGTACTAGCTGCTTAAGCTAGGTGGCTACTCAACTGAAGGACCACTTTCACAAGTTCAACTGTATATAAATGTGTACCATATACAGTCAAACCTGTTCCAGGCAGTCACATTGAATGATACTACTTATCACCTAAAGAACATAGCCGTTCAATACAGGTAGGTTAGGATGTGGTAATTTATTCTTGACAATAACTTTGCTGCAAGCTTTGCATACTGCACATACAGTAATTGTTAACCAATATGCATATCAATCTGAGCCTTAGCTGTGGGTAAGTGACCTGTCTCACCTCAAAACCTTAAACCAGGCTTATGGTTTGTAAAAAAAAGACCCATTTCTCTTTTTTTATGTCAATATTTTTTTTTGCAGTGAGATGGGTTGCTCCAAGCAGATTATATCAAAGTATGTCATGTAGTTAACAAGAACTTTTTTTGTGCTAAATAGTTATTGGGTGATCATTTTAATGCAGCAAATGCACACCATGCTAATAAACTGGAATGATTTATACTGCATTGAATTTAAGTGTTGCTAATTTAACTGTCAATTATATTTTTCAATGCATTTCAAAATTATATGTTAATGCATGTTATGCTGCAAGTAAATCACTGTGTATAAACTGAACTTGTTATTTAGGTGTCTGCTGTTTCAAATTAAATCTGCTATACAACATGTGTAATTACGATATTATTTCCATGAGTACAACCTAACACTTATTATACCCTGATCTAGGTGCACAAATTGCATGACCTGTTGCTGTAGGTCATTTGTGTCCCAAAGTTGTATTTTGACATCAAAGTGTAACCTTGAACTTGGGAGAGAGCCACCAAAATAGTTTGAGCACCAAACATCTTCATACCTGACACACAAACTATTGTTGTGTGACTTCTGTATTGCATATTGGGTCTCACAGTGGCCACTAAGCTTGACCTAAACCTTGAGCTGAGGACATAGTATTACTTATGTTATATTCATACTCAACAAACTGTCTCATAAAGCTTCTCAGTTCTATACAGCTTTTATCATTCAGGTGAGCTAAAACAACAATAAGTACAGTCACCGCAGTGACACAACTGCTAGTGTTGCACATACTGAATGGTGATAATGTTTTACCATCAGGTACATAAACATCAAAAACCACAGAAGATGTTCAAAATGCTTGGTTAAAATGATAGTGATCTAACAAAATATTTCATTCATAACCATTTCACATGCTGTTTCATTCATAGATGTTCAAATAAAGATAAAACTATATTTATATTTCAGCTGCCTCAGCCTTATTCATGATTTTTTTGTATCTAAAATAAAATTCTTTTCACATTTTTTTTCCTTTTTTCACATAAAAGATCATTTACATAAAAAAGTAAATAAGACCATATAACATTTTTATGAGATTAAAAGCTAACAACCTTAAAAAGGTCAAGACATTGACAGGGAATAATTTGTATAGGACAAGACCTTGTTCTGTAATAAATAATTTTAATGTTATCCATGGACATTTATGATAGTTTATGATTATTTTCATAATTAAAGTCACAGAATAATAAAAAGGACACCAAAAAAATCTCAAGAAAAGAAAGATGAAAAATATTGAGAATGTACAACTACAAAAACCGGGGAAGTGTATCGCTGAAAGGTTACAAAAAAGTTCACACATTACTTTACAGTTACTAATTTTCAAAAGAATGTCTGAATAAAAAATTGAGAACATTTGTTTTAAATTTTACTCCTCTAAAAGCTTGTGTCACACACACACTGCTAAACAATGACAGCTATAGATACAGTTGTATTTATTTTAAACATAAACTACAAATATATAATATAAATAAAATATAAAACAAAACTGGCTCCGTATGACAAGTTGCAGAAGACTGCTGCTATATTTTTATCCGAATGTAAAACTTTTAATCCCTATACCAAGGAAATATATGTAAAATAATTAAAAGCAGAAAACTCATATTGAAGGAGTTATGCCCCTTAATCAACATTCTTTCACAAATTCAATGCATTCACTTATGGTCAACGCTATGGTGCTGTAAGTCAGTAACTCACTGAAGTCTGTTGTGATTGTGGCATTCTACAATTAAATCAACACTCTAGCATTCCTTGACAAATGTTTATCAAACTTTCTCAGTTGTACTCATATCTATGACCAGTGGAACTCTTTTAAAAGCCTGATAGCTAATTTTAAATAGTAGGTCACTGGGTCAACTTGAAGACAAAACATTTTAAAGATACTTGAAGTTTGTTAATGCTCAATTTCTAAAAAATGTGACCAAAAGTTTGAATGTTTGTTGGGCCTAATATACCTGTTTACTGTGTTTCATATAGAACTGGTAAATGAATAATTTGGTAATCCCTTCCATGAACACCAGAATTTTTGCTATTAAAATATTATGCTTGCAATAAACAACAAAAACAACCACCAGAGAAAAGGTTCAGATGAGAGACCCGGGAAAATTTGAATGCCCCTTTTGTCAGTCACAAATAAACTTTCAAGTCCCTTTAAAAACAATTAGTCAGCATTTTTTATACAGGTGAACATTTTTAAGATATGTTGTTTTTTAAGATACTGAAAAAAAATTTGATTACCCAGATTCCTCAACAGCCTTTGATAATTATTTGGTAATAAAGAATGCAATATAATGTCTTAAAATGTCAAAATTTCTCTTTCATCTGCCTCCATTTGCTGTCTGAACAATGAGAAATTTCAATAAATTTACATTAATTACCAAAACGCATATAGAATATTAATAAGGCAGACTTAAGAAATAATATAAAATCACCTGTTGAAACATTGTTTTATTATAATGCTATATATTGTCTCATTAAGATGCATTGTCTGCCCAGAGCATAATGGTTTTAAACCATACCAGCTGTCTAGGAGGAATAAATAAACTATGTCCAAAACTTTTATACAAATTTTGTAAACACTTTCGAAACTTTATCAAAAGAATCAATGCTTTTTTTATTTTTTTAAAATGTAAAATTTGAACAAAATGTTGGCCAAGCCTCAGCAGCTGCTCCTAATTCAGGAAGTGGTAGGTTTGAGCTCTGCTTGGGTCACAGCGTTACTGTAGTTCCACACATAGGCACAGGTTATTAAAATTATCTTGAAGGTTAACTATATAGGCTTGCAAGACTTAGTGACACTTCCATCACATTCAGGCTGTAATAAACTGGTATAAACTGATTTAACACTGAAGTTCTAATATAGATTACCAGACTTAATTTGATTAATTTGGCAATTATTCAACTACCAAAGCAGCAAAGTCATCTCTGTTACTGAGTTACATTAGGATTACCAGTAGATGATATATTATAAAGATGAAAAGCACATTACCATTACCTAATTTATTTTCTTAAGTAAGGGGCACCTTTTTGCGACAAAATTATCAATAGAATGCCAATGTTCTTGAAAAAACATAATCAGACAAAAACTGGCGAAAATCAGACAAACGCATATAAAGACATGCAAAAGAACCTGAAATCAGGTAATAAAAATGATTTCACCATAGTTACATTGAGTAAATAATAAAACTGGTTGTTATACCACTATTGTATAGCATCATACTGGAGATCTAGATTACCATCAAGTGATTATACACAATCGTATAATCTCATCTCCATATTGGGGACCTACGAAGGAATGTGCAAATTCAGCAAAGTACAGCGGACCTCACCGCCCATGTAAGATCAACTTCGAACACTTAAAGAGTTTTTTGTCGTTAAAGTCAATATGCCACATCCTGTCTTTTTAAACTTTCAGTTTTATGAAAATTTAGGTTATTCACTAAAGATAATCTCTTGGTATTTAAATAAATCAGCCATCTCGTCTCTCCTTTAAGGACCTTGAAGATATTTGAATTCTGAAGCCTGGTTCAAATTATTTAAATTTTCTTTATGATTTTAACCATTGTGGTGGATACCCCAATGATATTTCTTATCATTGTAATACAGAAGTGTTGAACTTTTGATAAAAGATAAAAATCATCGGAAATTGCAAATATTTGGAAAAAATGATGTTTACCTTTCTAAACACTGGTTTATTTGATAGCCCCTACACTCAACAATTACTGGAAACAATGCTTGTTTTGTCAAAAAAAGTCCATATCCTGCCCCTTTTTCAAATTTTATGCAATTTGAGTCAATATCATTCAATACAAGGACCAAACTTGACTGGCACTTGAACGTCCATTGCCTCCACTAACAGTAGCATCTTTGGTATATTTTCGCCAATGTACAGACCTGATCTGTCTATGTTAAACATGCCAAAGGGCCATGTAATTTGACTGGACAAACACAATAAGTGGGACAGCAGTAAGTGGACCAGCAGGGTTCCTTGACAATTATCAATACTCAAATGATGCTAAATATTCCTACATTGCAATAAAGATGTAAGGTACCACAACTCTTACTTCAAAAGGGTATCAGTCTTTTCTATTGTTTATACATTTAATATTACATTTCTGATATTTCATCTAAGCTTCAAGCTTATTGTTTCTTTTTGCATGTTTGCATGACCTACCGGGGATGCAAGGTCATTCATTGTCTCTTAAAACAGTAGATATGTGACAGAAGAGCTGATGACGATAGAAAAGATGATTGCCCATATTTTATAAAGGGAGGTAATTCAAAATCTAGACAATGTAGCACTCTGGTTTTTGTACACATCTTTTCCTTTCAGTGTTGTCTGAATCCTTGCAATGTTTTAATAAATTTCCAAGCATAGCTTGGGGGTATTCTCAGAAAAAAAAGTTATGCATGCACTTATTGACCTAAGAATGTACTGGGACCATTACAGCATTAAGCTGAAAAAGGTACTCCATATGGCTTTTACAATATCTAAACTTAAAGTTTTGTGCTTCGGTACAGGATGAAGATAAATCAAGGTCAATCAGCTATTGATCACAGTTTTAAGAAGCATGTTCAAGCAGTTTTTAGACTGCATTAGTCTCTGAAAATCCTATACATTATAAATCATGAATGTTTCTGTATCAGCATGTTTACCTTACATGATAATCAGTACACCACCAGTATATCATATTAGCATATATATCAATTGCGGACATTGCATGACTTGGTTTTTCTCATAAAAATTAAGATTTCATCAAACTTCAGTGACCACCAAGTTCATACATCATTCTTATTGACATTAATATGTATTTTCAACAGAAGTAAACATAATTTATGATTTTAAAAAATATTTAACAGTTAATATAACAGGCTAATAACCTCACAGAAGAATTTCAAACTGAAGGTGGTCAGCTTAGATACTCTAAAAACAGTCCCAAAGCAAGTTAATAACAGTCCAAAAGAAAGTGTTAATAACAGTCCCAAAGCAAGTGTTAATTACCGTCCCAAAGCAAGTTAATAACAGTCCAAAAGAAAGTGTTAATTACAGTCCCAAAGCAAGACTTAGTGTTAATATTTTACAGTCCCAAAGTTAGTTTTAGAGTATGTGGAATAAAAACTGATACACAGTGAAAAATATTAACAAGTTTGAGACAACAATGATATCAATACAGATGATAGAATGACAATAGTTGACACTGTAGTAGATGAGGACATTGATCATAGGGTAAACAAAGGGAAAACATATTATACTAGGCTGATGCTTGCAAAGGAACAACAGAAATGATGAGGAAGGTGACACTGATAATAAAAGTGACAACAGCATGACTAAGACAATGGCGTTGGAGAAAGCAATGGCAGTGATAAAGAAACTAAAGACATTGCTATTGAAGATTAACCTGGTAGTGATAGATGTATAACAGGAAATGGTGCTGGAGACAGACTTGCTAAAGACAATGGTTACTGAAATGATAAAGATAATGCTCAAAATGCTGAAGGAAATGATATGGTGCTGAAAAATGGTGTAATGATGGAAGTAGCTGTGAAGATAAAGGAAGTCATGGTGTCAATAATCTAAATGATGATAAGGATAATAGTATTGAGACTGGTAATTTTCATTTCAAATGTGAATATTATAGCCATATGAAAAATGAACAGAGTATTGATAGAAATAGAGATTATGTTCATTCAACATACATCTAAACACAATTTCATTTTTGTTTAAAAATTATAGAATCAGTCAAAATTTGGGTCAAGGTATTTCAAATAACTGGTTCATTGAATTTAAAATGTTGGAGAGAGCGGTCAGTAAACTTTTGCTGATAACATTAGTGTCACAGCTTGAATGAAGTATACTTCTTGTCTCTGGGACACAGATCACCAAAATTGGTCAAAAACACAATTACAGATAGCAAAATTAGCACTGCATACCAAGATAAGCTTGCTGGAGTCAAGGCACAGACTGGTGATGAATATGAAGATTTGATCATATTTTGGGTCATAAAAATTGACCAATTATTGTGTGATTCAATGAATGGCTACCCATGCATAGGACAGCCCACTGACCACCTTAGTTCCAATCCACTGAGGCTAGCAATCATAGTAATAAGAATGGTATATTATAAACCCAAGGTATTATGACAAACCAACTGATTCTGACCTTCAATGTTCAGCCGAAACATACAAAGTTTTGAACCAATCTGTACATTACATATAAGACATTTTCTTGGTATAGTCAGTATCATAACTGAAGCTACAAGAGAAAATGAAAGGTCATTAAACACCAATCCAGACATCCAAACAGCTTAGTACAAGTTCAGAAGTTGAGGAAAACCAATATTTCCTGTGAGAACTACCTATAATTTAATTTAAAGAACAATAAAAGTGATAAACTCCAGGAAGCAGTCTTCAATTTATCGAGATACCACCAACACCAAGCCTGCAATAAAACCGTCACATGAGAATGAGCTGAAGCACATTTTGTAATTTTAAAGCTGGCCCTTACACATTATGTTCACATTTCATACTATGCTTTTCCAAAATTTGAAGAAGAAAATGGATGGAATTGAGCACACTGGCATTATATATTAATATGGAGGAAAACAAGCCCATTTGCAATATCATGTTGTAACAGAGCAAAACAATCACATTGGCAACATCACATTGCTATGGGGGAAAACAAGCACATTGGCAACATCATATTGCTATGGGGGAAAACAAGCACATTGGCAACATCATATTGCTATGGGGGAAAACAAGCACATTGGCAACATCATATTGCTATGGGGGAAAACAAGCACATTGGCAACATCATACTGCTATGGGGGAAAACAAGCACATTGGCAACATCATATTGCTATGGGGGAAAACAAGCACATTGGCAACATCATACTGCTATGGGGGAAAACAAGCACATTGGCAACATCATACTGCTATGGAGGAAAGCAAACACATTGGCAACATCATATTGCTATGGAGGAAAGCAAACACATTGGCAACATCATACTGCTATGGGGGAAAACAAACACATTGGCAACATCATATTGCTATGGAGGAAAACAAACACATTGGCAACATCATATTGCTACGGAGGAAAAGCAAACACATTGGCAACATCATATTGCTGTGGGGAAAGCAAGCACACTGGCAACATCATATTGCTATGGAGGAAAGCAAACACATTGGCAACATATTGCTATGGAGGAAAGCAAACACATTGGCAACATCATATTGCTATGGAGGAAAGCAAACACATATGCAACATCATATTGCTACGGAGGAAAGCAAACACATTGGCAACATCATATTGCTGTGGAGGAAAGCAAACACATTGGCAACATCATATTGCTATGGAGGAAAACAAACACATTGGCAACATCATATTGCTGTGGAGGAAAGCAAACACATTGGCAACATCATATTGCTATGGAGGAAAGCAAACACATTGGCAACATCATACTGCTATGGGGGAAAACAAACACATTGGCAACATCATATTGCTATGGAGGAAAACAAACACATTGGCAACATCATATTGCTACGGAGGAAAGCAAACACATTGGCAACATCATATTGCTGTGGAGGAAAGCAAACACACTGGCAACATCATACTGCTATGGAGGAAAGCAAACACATTGGCAACATCATATTGCTATGGAGGAAAGCAAACACATTGGCAACATCATATTGCTATGGAGGAAAGCAAACACATTGGCAACATCATATTGCTACGGAGGAAAGCAAACACATTGGCAACATCATATTGCTGTGGAGGAAAGCAAACACATTGGCAACATCATATTGCTATGGAGGAAAGCAAACACATTGGCAACATCATATTGCTGTGGAGGAAAGCAAACACATTGGCAACATCATATTGCTATGGAGGAAAACAAACACATTGGCAACATTATATTGCTACGGAGGAAAGCAAACACATTGGCAACATCATATTGCTGTGGAGGAAAGCAAACACATTGGCAACATCATGAAGTAAAGCAAATCAAGCATTAATTATGTGATGCACATTGTGTTGTTCAGCAATTTTATTTTGTCCCTGTGCTCAAGGATTGTCATATTTTGCTCCAAGTTGGTAGAAGGTATACATGAAATTTGATCAACTTTTTAACAGATTTATCCTTTAAGCTTGCATACTGACTGTATATATTTAATCAATAGACTCATTTTATAATCAAATTCTGCAGAAGTCAAATGTGACAGTACAATAGAATACACATAAAATAGGCAATGGGTATGCAAGGAAAGTTGTCAGTATGGGACATTGGAATGAACTGATACATGATTTAAAATATATTATAACCTTTTAACAATTAAAAGCTGTGTCATAACCGACAAATTATTATAAAATAACAAGCCATTCTAGCCTGAATAAACATGCTATCACATTCTTTGTAAGCTATTCTCATTCTAAGAGTAAAACATAAGTGTCTAAATCACCTTACACAGACTGGTTCTACATTTTTATGAATGAACATTCCACCCTTAATGAAGTTATTGAACCAAACCAGTCTGTATCATCACCTATCTATCATCCAATCAGTTGAAGCCTGATGCAATTATCAGGCAACCTGGAACCCACAGACACAGAGAGCATGTGTGGGATGGAGAAATCTGTTTCTGTTCTAACTTGGACAGTGTTCAAACAGATACATACTGTTTTCTACTGTGGGAGGCTAAATCTCTTCAAGTAATAAAGTGATTAATATCTTTAGGTGCAGTATCTTGAGTTTGAATAACATTGTAAGTAATAGTGCTTTTTCAATTTTCTAGGGGCAATAAGTCTGTCAAAAATCTATAAACAAAGATGACTACTTCCAAAAATAGACTTCAAGGCAGCAAGTTTCAGCAAGCTCTTACTGGGGAATTACAATACAATAAACTCCATATTTAAGGACTCCTGATATAGTTAAATTTGGGATATACTAGGAACAAATTTTCTCTGCTCGAGTTTTTTCTTTCTTTATTTTTCATTGAAATGGTATATGGATATAACAAATTCTGGATATAAGGAACCAATTCAAATGGTCCCATTGAGTTCCTTATAAAAGGAGTTTACTGTATCCAGAAGCATTGATCAACTTTAAGCATCATAACACAGGTGGAAGGAACATACCTTTGACCTTTTTTTCTTAAGCTAATGCTTTTTTTCTATGCATTTTAAAATTGATATCAGAATAAATAAAAAAATTGAAAAAATTTTTTTCTTCATAGCTCTTTACTATAGACAAGGTTCCCAACACACTCTGTATGAAAACAAGCATGTCGCTCTGAAAAACTGATTTCTTTCAAATTTGAGTTACGTTAAACAAATTTGAGCGAATTCTAGAGAGAAAGATAGAGCTTTAAGAAAAAGTTTACTTCAATGGAAAATTCCAAGCCGTTTCGTTCTACAAGCGAAAATGCCAAAGCTGTAGAGCGATTTTCGCTCAAACCAGAAAAGTCACACATTTTCCAGACGGTGATTTTCACTAAATTCTCCAACAATATTGCGGTACTGCGACAGGAAACTATCAAAACATGCAATATATATGTTTAGACTTCAAATCATGTCGTAGATCGTACTTTTACTCAAAATGGGTTCGATGCTACGGCGGATTTTTCATTTTTTGTTGACTAAATGCTTTTACTTTCACTTTCAATCGCCTTCGGATATGTTTTTGATAATGTCCTTGAATAGCTGTTACAAATCACTGCGCAACCTCTCGGACCTTCATGGCCGCTAATACATTTTGACAATTACAAAAACTGAAAAATCCGCTGTAGTATCGAACACATTGGTGTAAAGGTACGATCACGCCATGATTTGTAGTCTAATAATATATATTTCTTGTTTTAATGGTTGTCTTTCGCAGTACCGCAATATTAGTGGAGAATTTAGCGAAAATCACTGTCGGAATATGTGTGACATTTTTCTGGTTTGAGCGAAAATCGCTATATCAGCGTTGGTATTTTGCTTGTAGAATGAAAACGGCTTGGAATTTTCCATTGAAGTAAAATCTTTTTTAAAGCTCTATCATTTCTCTCTAGAATTCGTTCAAATTTGTTTAACGTAACTCAAATTTGAAAGAAATCGAAAGAGTTTTTCAGAGCGACATGCTTGTTTTCATACAAAGGTGTTGGGAACCTTGTCTATAGTAAAGAGCTATGAAGAAAAAAAAAAAATTTTTCAATTTTTTTTTATTTATTCTGATATCAATTTTAAAATGCATAGAAAAAAGCATTAGCTTAAGAAAAAAAAGTCAAAGGTATGTTCCTTCCACCTGTGCATCATAACTGTGATTTACAGTGAAATACAGTTGAACCTTATCATGAAGTACCCAACTTGACCAAGCAGCCAATTGCCTTTGGCATCCACTATAAATGCAACATCCCAATAAAGAAGCCACTTTAATAGTAATTACACAGGTAATCAAAACACTGTGTCACTTTTATACAACTTAACTGAGGTTGGACTGTCCATTAAATATGAAAATTCAAAAAATGCAGCAGATATAATTGGACTTGAAATATTGTAGTTAATCATTTTTTGTTTTGCTATGTTTGATTTCTATCTAACTGTCCTTGACAGAATACACCCAAAAGTACTTTAATCTGATTATGCTTAGAAAACCCTTCATATTTATCAAGCAACACTTAATTCTACTTTGAGCAAGGTTAAAAGCTTTTCAAAAATACTTGACAAGTTCTTGGTAAAGACATCTTTCTAGTGAATTATATCTTGTTTAGTGGTACTAGACTGTATTCTAAACAAAGGTTAACTAGCTCCTTCCTGTGTGTTTAAATGTTGACATGTACATTTCTGTGGTATTTTTGTTGCTCCTTCATGAAAAATCCTTGTTTGACAGTGTCCCTTATTTTTTGCAGTATCATTAAAATAAAACTCTGTCCATTATTCATAGCATATACTTTCAATTAAAAAAAGCAATATTAGAGGTTTTTCCAACTAAATTTTTAACTGTCAATTTAGCCAGTATAATATATTTATGATAAGAGCTACAAATAATTTTACATCAAAAGTGCTAATGGGACTTTAAACAGAAAGCAAATAAAAAAGAACATAATTATGGGCTGATCGGGTTGCAGAACATTTGTGGCTAAGTGCCTGCATTGCTCATGCAAAACATTTGTGGCTAAATACCATTTTAATTCATGCAGAACATGTCTAGCTAAGTGCCTGCATTGCTCATTCAGAACATATGTGGCTAAGTACCTGTTTAGTTCATGCAGAACATATGTCGCTAAGTGCCTGCTTTGCTCATGCATAATGTGTGGCTAAGTACCTTTTTAGTTCATGAAGAACATGTGTTGCTATGTGCTTGCATTGCTCTTGCAGAACATTTGCGGCTAAATACCTTTTTATTTCATGCAGAACATATGTGGCTAAGTACCTGCATTTTTCATGCAGAACATATGTGGCTAAGTGCCTTTTTAGTAAATGCAGAACATATGTGGCTTAGTGCCTTTTTAGTAAATGCAGAACATTTGTAGCTTAGTGCCTGTCTAACACAGCATATTGATGGAAAGTACCTGTAAAGTCCATGTAATAGTGTTCTGCCCAAGTGCTTGCTGAATAATGGATCTTTCTGCATTACTTTAACAACTCCAAGACACTGCTAAATATATAATTCTATGTACAGTTTAAGTAGTGCTATGTCACTTTGTAGAGTCTGTTTACAGAATATTGAAATTATAATTTACACTTGTTACAACTTTTTACAGGAGATCGAATATTAACAGTTCAAGTGTATCTAAATGCATGATGAACAGACATAATTGCATGTCTTACAATTTCAGATTTGTATTATGTACTAGCCAAGGACGATGATATATGATTAAGTATATATGAAATATCCTATTGCATAATACCGTGGAAACTAATTCACCTTTCCTTTTTTCTATTGGCCTCGACAGGAAATGGCAACAATTTTTCCCATGGACACCCAGGTATGCAAAAACGAGGAATTTCATTCATGCTGATCCCAGTGTCAGTATAAAACAAGGTTATCCAATGCTGACAGTCTAACAAATACATTAAAATTTGCCATCATTTGCATACTGGGGTATCTCGTTTTGCAAATACAGCAATTTACGCTAATATTAAATTTAAAATGGAAACAAGTGGTGAGCAAATATTTTAAGGTTTATGTTTTTGGATAAATCCACTCTTAATAAGGTTGAAATGAAACACCCACTCTATCTAGATTGTTAAAACACCCAGAAACAGCTGACCTTGTAAAGACAACCTCAAGTTATATCTTATTTTGGAACATTAAGAGTTTAGATAGTGGAAGGGAGGTAACAGTTGTAATTTCAAAAAGCAAAGTCAGTTTTCCATTAAAAACAGTACCTTACAGAACATTTTGAACTAAGTAAAAGTTCTAGTTACATTCATATTTGGTGCAGCATACAGATGAACCTGTCATAGTGATAAAACGGATTAAGGATCCACATGTCTTAAACAACCAGTATCAATTACTGTAAGGACACCAGTCCGATGTTAGGCAGTCTACTACTTTGTCTTGCTAAGCTCAGGCTGCACAATAGTAGTTTTTTGACAATGTTAACCTCCTGCAATCTGTACTGACTGCTGAACACCGAAATTTAAACTGTTCAAAAATTTAAGCAAAGGTATCCAATGGACATTTCCTTGCCAGCCTGACAACTTTTCCAAGACTTCAACACTTGTAAGGCTTCAGGGACAGTGCAAAGACTGAACTTGTGTGCCTTACAAACCTTACAAACCTAAGGACATGAAACTTTATCTTTTCTCTCTGCAATAAAACCACCGACTCTCCCTTCATTCTGTCTATGGAAACCATTCCTGGGTTCATCCTGTAATTATGCTAAACGAATAAAAAAAGGTTCTTTCACAAAAATTACATGGCACATTTGATTTGAAAAGGGGTTTTACAGGTACGCAGTCAACATCAAGCGAAGTGATGAACTTCCGAAACAAAACCTCACCATTATAACACTTTCCATCCGATTATCTTTACTATCTCTTCATGTAACATATACCCTAGAAGGAATTTCACTCAAGACGAAAGGTGAATGAAACTTATTTACAGCTCCATTACTCAACAGGTAACGGACTGGTTACCCTGAATGGAAACTTTAGTTTTATGACTATTTTCATTAAAGAGAACATCATCTCAAGTCATAGAGTGTAAGAAATAGCGGAAGAATGAGTCCTTCAAGTTTTCATAATAAAGACTCGCAGTAATGTTGGAAAAAAAAACACTTTTATGGCCATATCAGGTTTTCAAGTAAAATTTTGAGTTTAAGTGTTACCTTTTCTTTAACACATGATATGGGCTATTTATTTCTATGGGAGAGATGCTAAAAATGCATACAGTGTGCAACAATTGTGAGTTTGAATCCTAACACCTACATCCTCTGTCTTTAGATTAACACAAAAGTTAATGAACATCTAGTGGGCAGAAATTCATTTATTCAGGGGAAATAGTCCTTTTATCTGGTTACACACATTTGTAAGTGTTTTAGTTTTACCATTTTAAGGCTCGTGTACAGATGCTTTGATCATTTTCTAATTAGATAAAATGGAATTTACATTGGCTTGGACAGTGACTGGTCCACTCTTTTACTTTGGTCCAGCCTTGATCCTGTTACCTGTCTCAACCATGTCTTTAACTTGCTGATGAGGAATGCAGATCTCAAGAAGCAATGGAAAATTTTGCATGATCATTACTATAGTGCCTGCATGCTGAAACAAAGTACACTAACTGACACATACAGCATACTAAAACTGTATTCTAAACAAAAATTGCTTTTAGATACTGTAACAGATCAACTTCGATTTATCAAAATTTTCATTTATATTTAATCACCATCAGAATAAATGTCACTGGACTGAACCTTCAGGCCATGACCTCTTATTAGAAGCCGAAAAGGCACTTCACTGAATGTCTCATTTGAAATAAAATACTAATATAATTAATGCATATATATGCATTCTAAATTACTTTTTTGTCTGCAGGAACTGGCCTTGAATGCCAGCCCCTCTTTACAAATCCCATAATCCACTTAATGACTCCCTTATACCCCACTAAACATAACACCGCGGCTTTTTGTAAGTACTATCTCATTGTAATGTTAATTGCTTCTAAATCTCCAGCAGTAAAGTATCAATTTTTAAAAACCATCGCCAACAATGGTCAATAAATACGAGCAAGTACAAAACTTTGCTGTGTAAAAGGAATTATAAAGAGCTATCAAACTGTGATGCACCGTCAGTCATCTATTGGTGGAGCACTCGCTCACATTCGACCCTGTGATTTACCCACAATTCTGCATTATTTAAAGTTAAACATGCAAGGTATCGAGATTTTTGTGTAAAAAATCGGTGAATGTAAATGGACTTTGATAAATCACAGGAATGATCCTCTGCATAAAGAAATGACAATTCGTAGACTACAACAAAAGCTCGAAGATGACACATAAAAGACTTGCTAGAAATCCGAGAATACCTTTAACCCACGGACATGCAATACGCCTTTTTAATTTTTTTCACATTTACAGGATTAGAATCAAAAATATCATTTCAGAAAATGTTAATTGCTTTAAACCCACACATGTAAAATAACGGTAAATTAAACATGAGAACCCTTTCTGTGCAACAACTTTATCCCTTTATTATTCGACAAAATCAGATAGCAGAAATAAAGCCCTGTCAGGATTATTAGGGAGTGCATGTTACCTTTTAAGAAATGGCTTATCAAGGAAATCAGACATGAAAATATTGTCAAATAAGAAAACATCTTGCTGTCAGCCCTAACAGTTTTTAGTGACATTTTGCATTACATGCTCAGGGCTTTCCAACAATCTACAAATCACTGCCCTGCAGTCAGGATTCAATATAAATTACTGAATTTTAAATTAAGTCATTTATAGCTTCATTCCTTGTTAAACAGACATTCTTAAATATCAAACTTCATGACATTAGAGGAATTTAAATCATAGAACACATTTTTTCTGACAGAAGTAAAGTATTTAAAGCCAAGAGTGTGCATTATAATACTACTTTCTCATTTGAACAATAGCAGTGATATACAGTCAGTACATAATAGTAAGGTATATAATAATGAAATGGTTCAGAAGTTGGTATGAAATGAAATAATCTATGTGTATTATATAAATTTAACAAGTTTTTAATCAACAGCAATGGCTTAAAGCAAGGAGCAGTATGTGCAACAGCCCAAGTGGGACACCACACAATTTTTGTAATATTGCCTTTTAACTAGATTTTCAGTCTTTAAAGTCTTGACTTGCTCTTTGTCCAACTTAAAATGAAAGTTGTGAAGCTTTTGTCCCATACATACCCCGGCTACCACAAAAGCGTCCAATGGTCAGTAACCTGATTTTGAGGTAGGAGAAAAATGGAATCAAAGTTCAAAGTATCCATATCTCAGTTTGTAAAAAAGGACATTTATAATAGAAAAAGCTTAATTATCATTAAAGAATGCAATGATATTAATGATTCTCTAAGAGAAGTTTGTCTTAAATTTCAAAGATGAAATAATTCATATGCTCTAACAATACATCTATGGTGTCAAATAACCTATGACAAATGGTGTTTTTCTAACTTTTCAACTTAATCAACAGTTAAAATTGATGTCCAAATTTGAATAACTGTTAATTCATTGGTAAAGCTATAGCCTTGGACAAAAGGGACAAGGGGTCACTTGCTGGCAGGGTGAAAATAAGTTTTGAAGGCTTAATGACTTCTCATTCACACAATTCCCAGTGTTGACCCTTGCCTTTACTTCTGTAAAATAACAAGGGAAAATTTGCGTCAATAGTATGCTTGTTAACAAGATATCATTTTGTCGTTTCTATGCAGAGTAACTGTAATTATACATACTGTCAACATTGCTCCATATTTGAGATACAAATTACACATTCCGTTCAAATTAGCCGTTTCTAATTTCATTAACATTGCTGGAATGGTTCTCTGTGTATTTAACTCTTTGACTTTCTGTCATCGCACTGTGTGAGATTTCCTATTGGTCAGCGTAAACTATCCCCGTACCCAGTGGCCCCTATTTTACAACTGTCCATCCAAATTTCATCTGATACACTGAGAAAGGGAACCCTTAGTCCTTCATTGACTCATTATCCTTGAAAAATGATCTCCATATCAAGTTATAGCATTTTCTTTACGTTCAACAGCTACCCCTCAATGAAAAGTAGAAAGAAAAGTTTATATGCTAATAAGGGATGCATTCAAATTGACTTTGGCAGAAAATTGGATGTAACCAAAATAAAGGATATGCATGTTCTGCATCTGCATCTTGCTATCCATGTCTCACATGACAGCAATAAGGGTATTCTCTTAAAATTTTCCCCTTCTTTTTAACAAACACCCTACTTTTCACCTGTCTTTAAAAATGATCCGGATATGAAAGTAACATCTGCATTTATTCAAATTCTCATACAAAACCACAATCCACCAAACTGAAATAATTTTATATTATCATTATTGTTATTATTTCACCCAGCAGCTGAATAATCAAGCTTTAAGGTGTGAGGAAACCCAATTAGTCTAAAAATGCTTTTCTTAGAGAGAGAGAAAGACTTTATAAGAACATCATGTCAGAGGATACAAAATCAGAAGATAATTATAGTATTTAAAACTGTTAGTCTGCACAAAAAGTATTTTCAAAAACATTAGACTTTTCCTTTTATAAGAGACCCTATAATATTACATAACACGGTATGCGTATTTCTGAGGTGTCAAATGTTTAACCTGCCCTACTATACTATATAAGTATTAGGTCCAGAAAACTTATTATGAAAGTTAGATCATAGATGATACGAGATATGATATTATAGAATGTACTATATGAAAAGAATTATACAATATGATATGACTTAATCTACACTTTTCAGCCTTTTTCTTGAGAATGTTTATTTTGAATGTCTTGCCGGCATCTATTTTGGAAAAGTAGTTCTTTTAAAACCTACCATTTTCTATGGCTCTATTTTCATGCCAGAATATTTTAAAGGGGGTATCTCTGCTGCTTGAGGAACATATTCGTACCGGTTGAATCTGTTTTGTGAAAGATGAAGTTTACCATTTTACCCTGTTCTTGCTTTGGTGACCATGTTTGTCCTTTATCCTACATCCAGTTCTGTCTGACCATTCTGCAATAAACTATGAGCGGTGTCATGGTGGTAAGGTCAGAGGTCATACCAGAAGCTGTGTATGAATACACTATGCACAGGAAGTGCACTATTAACATTGATCAGAATTCATTGTTCCCCTATTTATGTACAGCAATTAAAGCTCAGATTTCCTCCTTATTTTCAATGAACATGCAACAGTAAAAATTCCTTGATGCCCATCATGTGAAAATACTGATTTAATGGTCCAGGGGACAATAAGTCCAACAGATGGTGAATGAGGCCTTAGAAAGTCAGCATTGAAAATGTAAACAAGAAAAGATAATTGGACTTAAATTTACTTCCTGCACTATTTAAATAATATTAACTTGCAGTTCATCCATAATATAAACACTCACTTCTGTAGGGTTCTCTGAAATCTACAACATTTTGATTAAAATAATGAATGAATATAGTAGAGTTTTCGGCACCATTGAGCTTATATTTTTCATGGTGCCTTGGTAGAGTGGCAGCTTAATGTACTAGGAGACTCAAGTTTGAATCCTGCTCCTGGCGAATGATTTTTCCACATTACATTTGTTGCCTGAATCTAAAATGGTAAAAATTCTTAAAATATTGGTAATACAGTTCAACCTTTGCTTTTTATGATGAAGATGAGCACCAGTTTCTACTCCATTACATGTACATACTTACTTCTAGAAGTCAACTTACCACAAGAGGACCATGATGACCCTGTATCACTCATTTGAATACTTATCAATGAAAAGGTCAAGATCACCAAACTTTGATGACTAATCTAGCAATACTTCGTTGTTGCTTTATGAGCACTAATATGAACAGATTGTCTTTAACCAGTGTCCCACCCACTTACATATGAACAGCATTTTGCATTTGAAAAGTTTTAAGCATTAAGTTCAAGTTTTACCAATACATTTATACAAATAATACATAAGGATTTGTTTCCTCAGTGACATATATATAACACTTTTGCCTATAGACCCTGCCTGCTGCTGTTACCATATCCAACAGCTACTTGCTCCTCTGCCCAACAACATGGTTTCCAGCTATAACATAGTAGCTTATTCAATGTCATTTGTTGGAATGTGGAACTCAATAAGTCACCAGTACCGTCATGTTAATGACCTTGCCGGTAGTTTTCTCAATGGTTTCTGTTCCATTTAAAATCTGATGATCTAAAAAAAGAAAATGCAGCTGCCTATTGTTAAATAATAGCTTGCAGTAAAAATGTATTTTGACTAAATAATTTTGCAAGATTAGGGAGTGATTTATTATCTCAAAATTTAAGAAATGATGCCTATAAATACTGAAAGGCTTTCCTGAGACACCCAAACTCATCAGAGCTCTTTCTTTCACGTTTCTAAGGCAAGCAAGAATGCCTTGAATAAAGCTTGAACAGGGTGGTCCGAAACCAACGCCCGCTGGGCCATAACTCACTCCCTGACACCCTAAGAAGAGATTAACTCAACAATGAAAATACAACAGGGATCAATTCATACAAAAATGTTGACCCCATTGAACAAATCATCCAAAATCAGCCAGGCTTAGATCACAGGGGTCAACTAGCATTGTTAAACAACTGAAAGGGCCATCCATATCACTTTAAGCAGGAGATGTAAGGGGCCGATAGGCACTGGGAAATCAATGAATGAGGGAGCTTTGTGAAACAATTTCTCTGATATCCAACACCAACTGTAAACAAACCAGGCCAAAAGAGAATGAAAGATTTCAAAATTTTATTGAATAAGCTGAATAAGTGATATTTCAATCAAAACAAGCATCTAGAAATGCTGATTTCTCACAATTTTTTCTCATCGTGTACCTTGTAATTATCAAGTTCAAGATTCAATACCTTTATTGTTTAAGTTCGGTCATTTGCTCAAACTGATAAAAACTTGAAGAGTTACAAACCTCTTGACTCATACTGTATTCTTGTGGTAAAAAGTTATTATAATTGGTCAGTATAATTATAAGAAAAAATGTTTTGTCCTGGCAGTCCAAATACCAATTGAAACTGACCCATACAGCCAGCCTCAGGGGAACAACAAAATGTAGCCACAATACAGCAGGTAAATATTTGACAATGGGTAGTGACCAATGTAGAGTTTGATTCTGGTAAAGTATTACCTACAGCACAAGATACAGGTATATGAAGATGAGAGCCTTCAAAGTTCTACTATAATTATTTATGGAATTGTTTGACACACATCATCTATAACTTTTCCTCTGTATGAAAGAATACATTTTTTTTTCAGAAAAAAAAACATGAATTTTAGAATTTCACTAAAAAGAACAATTGATCCTTGCCAAGTGTTGGTCAAAGCAGATTCTACACAGGAAGTGAAGGTTCCTAGTGTACTCATTAACTTTCAATATAGCTCTATCAAGTCATTAACAGACCGGTGTGTATAATATAGAGCCGCATAAACTCCAGGAACCATTTCCTGTACAAACATATGATATTTCAGCCCTTGTTCATCAACACTAGCTTCCTGTTACAATGAAACAAAATATCTGATCAAACCCTTTTTTGTTTCCTTACAATAATCCATTGTATGGGTCTGGGGTCATGGCCTTATCCCTACTCTTTTTTATGGTCATGGATGAAACACTGGACAAAAGGTCTGGGCCATCATTGATGTAATTATTACAGGAAGACCACCAGTTTGGAGATAAATGCTGGTCTGTCTTGTTCAAATTTTGAATCAATTATGACAGTTATGACCACGACCTTCTTATAATAAGCTTTAGAAATCATAGGCTGTGGTTTCCTGTCTTGCAGGTAAGGTTACTGCTGGAACCTCAAATTATTTTCACTTTTTCAATTACTACTGTAACTTCTATAGAACCAGCAATTAAAATTTGGACTATTTAGCAGTAATTACAGGTGTTAATTACTTTCTTCAGAAGGATTAAATTTTCATGTGTGATTTGAAATAAGGATAAATGTTGTATGATTTATTGGATGATGTTGGGCCCATAGACAAGGTGCTGACTAATCCGTATGGATTCAAACCCCATCAGAGTCATACAATCTATCTGGTAGTTTTACTCAGAAATCCACCTATGTGAAAACCTTGAGTATAATTCCTTAGCACACAATAAAAGGTTTCAAAAACCCTAGTGCAAACTTTAAGTCACATTGGCTACTGTAGATAGACGATATCTTCTGGTAAAAAGTTAAATAGATGTTTAATTCTGACTGCATCTAATCAATGCATCAAGGAGGCATGTCAAAGTTCATAATCTACAATGGTTATACAAGTAATGTTATCTAAGAAACTTATCATTATCACATTTCATCTTCCATTTATAAAAAAATACTTTTAGACAGGAACACATTATGGTGGATCCAAACTTCAACCATTCCTAAAACTCTTGTCTTAATATCAACAATTGCTGATGCCTGAATTAGACGTAGACATAATAACCTCAAATGCGCATGCATACACTGAAAACATGCAGTTCAAATAAAGCATATCATTACATCTCAAAGCTTGCTTTACCTTGTGGCTAAAAACATCAGCAGTGTTGTTGCTTTAATATGGTTTTGTGGTTTTCTCGGCAATCCTAGACGTGTCTATAAATACTTACCGAGTCTAGAGAAACACTGGGTACAAAATTCGAGGGTTGACCGCAAAACTGTTAGAGTGCTTCTATTTCATATAATGATTACGTTTTTTTTTTGTGGTCAACCCTCACAATAATAAATGCTTTCAATCAGCAATCAGAACATTACTGATGATAAACCAATTTGACTTGTTGTATGCTTACACAGTTTTTGAAGTTTGAAAAGGATCTAGCTAAAGTTGACATAACATAATTAGCATTATGATGATGTGACCTACTTTTCCTGATGTTAAAAGGAAACTTGATTTCTTCAACAACCCCAGAAAAGAAAAAAAAATTTGACTTTGTGACCTAGTTTTCTGACCTATGGCTAAGTATCAGAAGAATACACCTGAGACTAAGTTAGTCCGATATTGCTTTAATACAGATATGTCACTGCCCCCATTCCCATCCCCGCCCCCTTGCAGTGCTGGATAGGTAGTTCTGTCATACTGACCAGTTAACATAAGTCTGCTCATGTTTTTACAGCATTAACTGAACTGTCTTTACCTAGTCAATATAAAATGGAACACAATATTTAACTTGAAAGATGGACAAGTCTCTTTTAGAACTTGTGATGGTAGAGTAAGCCTGCAGCTGCATACACATAATATAAACAATAACACAAGCATCATAATGATTCATATTCATATTGCAGGAAACAGGATGTAATGCACTGTGTGCAACATTTTATCCCATAGTATCTGGTGCAGAACTTGATAAAAACAAGTGATAAAGACACTCCTAGGATAAATATTTGGCAAACATGGTTACACAAAGGACCAAGTAACTAAATCTTCTTGCACCAGAATTATGTCATATTATTTCTGTGACTTTCAACCACAGTCAAAACTCCAAACAAACATCCCTTACATCACTTGAGTTTCCTTAAATAAAATGATTCAATTTACTGTAATACAGAAATATAGCTCCCTCTATGTAAATGAAGCAGATCCCAAAAACCACAAAATTAAGGGCCCATTAAATCCCTTATGTAACCCACAATCATCATAATGCAAGGTGTTCAAATCTTTAACCACATTTTACAGTTACATGGCAACAGTTATATCATGATGTTCAACAGACGTTGCTTGTGGTTTGGACTAAAAAACTATGAATGAAATTGTCTCACAATCTTTTTTTTATGTATTTTAATCTTTGAAGATGAGGACTGAATGTTTCAATCTCCATCAATCTTCAGTATGTATGAAAATGTAAAATGCATGTTCATGTGCATGCTGACTTGCATAATCTTACGGAAATACACTTATATTACAAACACAATGTCCTTGAAAAGATTGCTTATATAATTATATGAATATCATATTATTTTTGCTAGACATTATTTGACAAGCATTAATTTAATAAATTTAAATGCAACACCAGTTTCATTTACTTTGGTTTATTTGTCTGTTTATGTGTAATAAAAATTCATTTAACGTTACCTTCGCTCCAAATAATTACATAGTTATACCTAATAGGGAAACTTAAGTTTACAAAAAAACACTTAAATATACATTATACTAATTTATATAAAACTGAAATTCGTTACTGACCATTCTTTTTCATTTGTTTCTATTGAGCAATCATATAATATAAAACCAGCAAAACTGACCATAACCTGACCGAACTTTGTAGAAAGAGAGAATTTCTTTACCAATCATAAAAGCATGGTGCAGTGAACTTGAAACCTTGCAAATTTGTCTAAAACGAAAATAACTGCCCCAAAAAAGACCTCAAATTCAAAGCAATTTACAGTAAAATGCACTTTCGAGAAGATAAAGCATTTTATGTGACCGAATTTTGCTAAACAAAGAAAAGTTTCTGCAACATAATCTACACTGAATTTCGATTTCATTACAAAATGTAATTTTATGTCTGTAGATAATGCAGCTTTCCCGAAATAATTTTATTATGAAACATGATAATACTGTAAATTCAACAATGAAGTAGATAATTCTACTGCCCTATGCACTCTTATTTACTTGTAATTCTTTTTTGCATTTTTTTAGTTGTGGTCTGAAATATATATCGGAAGGTAACTGTAAAAGACAACCAGAGTTATGGTTCTTGTACACTTCCTTCTATTCAATGTCCTCTACCACTGTGTGATATATCAACTAAATCCATTGAATAGTTATTGAGTAAAGACCTGGACTAGCACAATAAAATATGATAAAGGAAGATAACTAAAATGGTGTAAGGTAAGTTTCATGGATTTTGAACAATTAACTTCCTCTCTTGAGTGATAATTATGACAAGTACAACTGGCACAGGATGGCACTATATCACTCACCGCAGTTCACTGCAGCCCCTGAACACTCAGCTCAATCACACTTTGATGTTTCAGAGACAAATTTCATATGAATATAGCTGGGTGTTACTAAGTGTCATTCCAGAGAATTTTACCAGTGATTTACCAGAAGTTAAAGGTTTTTCTTAATATGAATTATATGCCACACCACTATTTCTTGAACAATTTTGTTTAGAATGTTGCTTCAAGACAATCCCTATAATTCAACATGAAAATTATTGTTGCTTTTTTAAAACTTTTTCTTTTTACATGGAACGCCATTCTGAAAAACTTTGGTAGTGGACTACCTCATAAGTAGTCGTGTTGATAATTAATTATCCTGCCGTGTATTATTTTTCCCTCGACAAAGGAATTAAATAAAAGGGAGATAATTCCCCTCGCATTTAAAGGAATATTCAAAAGTATGTACTAAATGTTATGGATGGTCACACTGTGTGTGAAACAAATTCCATATCCCTTTTTATCGGGGAGATAATTATACAGTAACATAGATCACTAAAAAAAATTGATATTTTAGTATTGTTAGAGATTCTGATGACCTTTCATCTGTTTAAGATGGGTTACATCAGGTCTTTTATGTGAAGGTGGTCACACAGACAACCACTGGGTACCTTACCAGTGGTAGGCAGTAACTGTTCACCATATACTTAAACCACATAATCTATAATAAAACTTCGTATTAAAGAAGGGGGCACTTGGGACGTCACTAAAACCTTCTCTTTCATTATAACAAGGTAAGCAGTTAAAGGATGGGGGTAAACTAATAAAATTCAAAAGAAAATTGAAACGTACAAATGGACTCGATAAACTTAAAATATTTTTTATCTATTACATGAAACAGCTGTCACTTACTGTTGTACTAAATAGGCAGGATTTATGGTGACTGAGTATTTTGTGTGGTCTGTAAAGAAAAAGTAGAAAATGCCGATCAGCAAATTAGGTTGACATTGGTTGAAGGGTTTTGTATGGCTATCACCTTGTAACCTATATGAAAAGAACTATTTACATTCAATGAAGATTGTGGTGTACTTTGTTATATCAAGTTACATGTAATAATGCAAAAGTAGCTGTTCTTAATCGTCCAGATCTTTTTGAAATGGAAACAAACACTGGAACAAGATAGCATAGATGAAACTGTCAGCGCAACAGCAGTGGATGATGGTTGAACTAAATCTGCCACAGAAGCATTTGTAGGACATGTCAAACATCTCTTGGAATGTTGTGGACTATCCTAAAGTTCAAAAGTCTACATTTTGCTATTGTAGGACTTCAATACATTCTCATGTCATACAGAACTGGCACATCATCTTTAAAGAAATGTCAAAACTGAATATAAATATTGCTATGTTCTCCAAATCTAATACAGAGAGTGTATGAAGCAAATAATCTAGCTAAGACTAACAAGTGCATAGTTTCTATCTGTAAACAAGAGGGCCAAGATGGCCCTATATCGCTCACCTTGGTACAAGTCCACTTGCCTGGTGGAAGATCACTAGATAATGTTATATACCAAATAAGTTTTCCTATATACGCCTTTGTAAAACAAATGATCCCCCCGGGCAAGGTCAATTTTGACCCCAGGGGCATAATTTGAACAAACTTTGAAGAGGTCTACTAGGCAATGCTACATGCCAAATATCTAAGCTCTAGGCCTTGTGGTTTCAGAGAAAAAGATTTTTAAAGTTTTTCCTACATAAGCCTATGTAAAACTAAGTGACCCCCTTGGCGGAGTCAGTTTTGATCCAGGGGTCATAATTTGAACAATCTTGGTAGAGGTCCACTAGCCAATGCTACATGCCAAATATCTAAGCTCTAGGCCTTGTGGTTTCAGAGAAGAAGATTTTTAAAGTTTTTCCTATATATTCCTATGCAAAACTAAGTGACCACCCCCGCGGGGTCAATTTTAAGCCAGGGGTCATAATTTGAACAATCTTGGTAGAGGTCCACTAGACAATGCTACATGCCAAATATCTTAGCTCTAGGCCTTGTGGTTTCAGAGAAGAAGATTTTTAAAGTTTTTCCTATATAACCCTATGCAAAAACTAAGTGCCCACCCGCGTGGGGTCAATTTTGACCCGGGGGTCATAATTTGAACAATCTTGGTAGAGGTCCACTAGACAATGCTACATGCCAAATATCTAAGCTCTAGGCCTTGTGGTTTCAGAGAAGAAGATTTGTAAAGTTTTTCCTATTTGTTGCCATAGCAACCAGAGTTCTGCATGGAATGGAATTCTTTGAACAAGTTTGGTAGTGCTTCATGCAAGGAACATTCCTGCATAGTTTTATCAACATTGGCCTAGAGGTTTCAGAGGAGATGTCATTTGAATCAAAATGTTGACGGACGACGTACGACAGATGACGGACAATCATCGATCAGAAAAGCTCACCCTGGCGTAGCCAGGTGAGCTAAAAATCACTATCATGCATTTCTAATTAATTTTTTCTGCATGACACAAAATGGTAAAATTAAAAGTTACCAAATTTCCTACAGAAAAGGGGGAAAGCATTTCCAAAATGTAATAATGCATGGACAAAAATATGTTCATGATTTTGAATATTTTTTATTCAGACTTTAAATTAAGTTTTGATAATTATAATAATAAGTCTGACCATCAAAACCCCTTTACAATAACTGTATTATATTTGCTGTGTTGATATTTATTTAAAACTAGACTTAAATTAAACAGGACCCCTTTTGAGTATCAAGTGCCCTAAGGAGACCTTAGCGGGGAAAATACAGCAGAATTTCCGCGGATACGTGTTAACCATTTCACCTGACTTCCTCTTCAAAAATAACTAATAATTTAATATAAACTCTTTGTCCCATTTCTTTGACAAAGCAAAACCCATCCCTGCATTTTGCTATGAGAAAAATTAAATGAATTGATATTTCTTACAATGGATAAAATCATTTTCTATGCAAATGCGTTTAAATTGGAAATCATCATTGGAGTATATAGTAGCATTTGGTGCAAATTAAATTTCTGATGACCTTATCATGTTTGGTCAGAAAGAATAAATATCGAAATATGTGTTACCTTGGTGTCTAGCTATGATGAATCTACTGTGAAAAATTTAAACAAAAATTGACTTCTGCAAATGAATAGAAATCGAAAAGGACAACCATAAGATTGACTCTGATTTGAGACTTCTGGCCAAAGTGCTTATTGACAATGATGAATGATGTGCAAATTGCTACTCCAGATTAACAAACACTCATTTATGGAGGAATTTAAATTCAGAATGGTGACAATCAGACAAGATAGGTGAAAGATACTTCAGTAATTGAATTTAGAACAAATTACTTGACAGCAGATTTAAACAGTCTCCGCCAAAGGTCAAGTGTCATATCCTGTGTCTGCAACCTACATACCAGAGCTTGGGAGGCAAGACGCCACCCTGCAGGCTACAGCATTTAATACACTCAACAAATAAACCTAATCTAGCCTACTTATTACATAATTGAAACCTTTTCACAATAAATTAAAGGTTTACAATGACTCCCATGAAAGAATTATGCTAATAAAATGTTAGTAAATTAAGAATATGCATCAACAAATGCTCTTGGTCTGTAATTTTCAAATTCCAGAATGCTGCTTGACAATGGGGTAGGTGGCTCATTTGTTGATGATATAGGTGGCCTCTGGAGACAGACACTGCAAGCTGCTACATGACACAGATTCAAGAAAAAAACATTAGTGTGACCTAGATTTCAAAGCAGACGGTACATTCACAAAAGGGGTACAAGTACCAAAGATTCTTAGGATAAATTATTCCAAAAGAAAATGCACAGCTTGCAGAGCACACAATTAATGGTATTCAAGAAAGGTGGTAGGACTTTTTCTTCACCTCCTTCATATCAAAACAGTAAAGTGGTGTACTAAAATATTTTCTTCTCACTCTCATATCACTTTTTACACAAAAAAATAATGTTGATGTTCATGACTATTTCTAAAGTCCTTTAACTTAAAATGTCAACACCCTTTCAAGTTAACATTTTCCTCTATCCTTTCTAACAACAGCATTAAAAGAAAGGTGAAGTTTTCATTGCCGTCATGCCCTAATATAATTAGCATAATTAATGTCCTAATTACAAAATGCTTTTAACACTTTTTATAAGATTAGTCAAACCCCCATTTTTTCCCTAAATATTACAACTGGTGAACACTTGAAGACATTTTTATTTGCAAACATTTCATTGTTCACTGAGATAATGATTAAAATAATTTCACCTAATTTAATGCTATTCCTCCCTTTCATTCAAATAAATTCTTTATCAAACAGAATAAACCCCATTATTTTCCATAAACATTTAATGGAGACCATCACAGGAGTGAAATTCCAATCCCAGATCATTAGCCTGGGAAACTGGTCAGTTTTTTTAATTTTTTGGTCAAAAAATCCCATCAAACCACAAATACTATTATCCGGATCCCTCTTCCCTCCCATAGAAGATTTAGGGGTCACTCTTTCAGAATTAATCTCCGCATAAAAATCAAGTAAATTATGATCAGAATGGTTGTCAATTTCACATTTGACTGTCCATAGCAAAATGAAAATTGCTTTTATTAGTGTGTCAACAATTTCCCTACGAGTCTGATGATCACTTTCATCAAGAAACAGCAATAAAGGTGCTTAAATTAAAGGTCCTCCTTATAGAAGGGGGCAGATCGTTTAAGGGTCTACAGAATTATAATTGTAAAACTTCTTTATTTCTTTTAATTATTTATGACGCAGATGTATGAAATGTTATCACATGTGAAAATAACCATAAAAGTGAAGTGACCTTCACCTTGAAGACACAAATTTGACTTCTAAATGTACATTATACACCTCTTGTGTATTTTTTTTATGAAAATTATCAATATTTCAAGACTGTCATTAGAAAAGACCTTTACTTCTATGAAACACCTTTGTCCTACTCAACAATATAAACTGTTTTAAAAATGTTTTATATCTGCCTCAACAAAGTCCAATGATTTAGGTTATTAGTTTCCACAAGCAAACAAAAGGTTTAATATCCCCTTCAATACATAAAGCATTAAAACTTTTCAGTTCACAAGAAATATTTATTACACCCATTTAAGGTTACTAGACTTTTCAAAATCAGTAATAATCAAATGTCAAAAATGTCATGACACCCAGAAAATGGCAGACATCGGCAAAAAGTAATTAAATATTTATTATACTTTAATAACCAAGACTACATGCAGCGATAGTCACTTAGTCTTTAATTTAAGCTGAATCTAATTAACCATAGAAATATAAAAATTCTATTAAAAGAAGAAAATATGTTTCAATGTTGACCTGGATTTGGGGTGCACTTTTGTAAAATCTGACCACAAAGTACGCTTAGTAAAAAACTGGATTTTAAATAATCTGTGACTTTTATTCATAAAATGTCACACAAACCAATGTCACTATGTTAGCATAATAAAGCCCTGGCTTCAGTTGCAAATCTGTTCACTAAAAACTGACTTTTTAATCCTAATCCCTTTTCATCCCATACACAAACATGCTGGATGAAAAAAGCAAAGAAAACCCTAGCTTTAAAAGGGGTTTAAACACCTGAAAATGCTATATTCAGTCTCAAATGTTGCCAAAGTGGGTTACCTTGACTTCATAATTTACCCTACAGGAAATAGCAGACATTTTTGCAAATATTTAGTTTAAAATGCAGTTCTTAATATCAGTTCACCTGTGTCAAAGTCTTGAAGCTAGTTCAGTCAACTTCGTCCTTTCCTTTGCAAACAGTGGGTAGGCACCTGTGTTATGCATTGATGGCCACAGGGATTCATACTTGTCACCTACATGTTGGTCATCTAACACTTCCTCCTCTACACCCTCCAATCACAAAATTAAACATGATTAGGTATAATGGATGGACAGTTTTATGCAACATGAAATTTCTGAATGTATCTGGTTATTATTTAAGTATCTAAGCACAGAATTCTGCATTCTGAATAGCTTGGTACGACTATGAGCAATCAATATGGTGGTCTGACACGGATATCATGCTGGAATGTGTATAAAACAAAATATCCATATCACGTCATGCAACATGGACTCCCTAAATCATTGTCACTCACCGTCCAGAAGTCACCCAATGCCTCTATCATTATCATGCATTAACTCTCAATTAGGCATTCTTACAATAAAAAAAATGTTCCTATTAGCTTTAATTTCATGATGATTGTAACAGATAAAATACTTTTTCTTACATTTAATTCTTCTGCCAGCTACACTACACTCTTATTTTTTTAAGTTTCAGGTTTTTTTGTATAACATACCTGAAGAATTTTCTTTGTCTAGATGTACAGACTATCAACTGACTTATTTGAATCCACATTTTTCTGTACCTCTATGAATGCCATAAACAGAATTCATACAAATGCTGTCACAAAAACACCCGCAGTTGAATCTTGTGGACACTAATACTTTCAGGTACTGGGGAGTATTACAGCAGCTGCTCTTGGGTCATAACTTGAGAATATTATGTAACTGAATACTAGAAACAAAACTGTTACAAGTCACTCTTAAGCGTCAGCAAAATTTCAATTAGGAAGTACAAATTAACAAAGGGCAGCAACTCATGCAAAAATAGTTGCATCAAATATCTATCACAGCTAGATTACTTACATCTATGTATTTAGTATATGCAGCACACTGCATAAATATGTGTCAGTGAAAAACATAAGCAAGAAAAACTTTTAACTAACTTACTCAAATTCAAGAACGGCAAACATTTATAGATATTTAAACATTGGCTTAAGATCTATTCAGCCTCTGGAAAGCCTCTTCATAACTCAGGAAGTTAACCAAGTTCTATAATAATCTGCTAGAAAGATTAGCCACATAAAATCAAAGCAGGAAAAATTTGACCAGAAATATACAAACTAAGGTTTGAAGGCATTTTCTGTGTATTCTCTTGTAAAGGGAGACAACAAATCCAAATGTGAGAAAAAAAATCAAGAAATGAAGTATATCAAAATTTGGTAAAAATTCCAAAAAAAAAAAAAGAAATAGAAATCTGCATAAAAACAACCTAAATGTATGAAAGACTTGAGTTCACCTTCCCACGCCAACATGCACTAAGATGCACAGACCTCTAGACACTGGAATTGCAAAGAACAGTCATCTGCACCAAGAACAATTATATTCAACTATCAGCAGTAAGATTTGTTTTTGTTTTCAATAAAAAAATTGAAAATAAAACATGAAAGCATTTCCATAACTATACCATACCTTGTCAAAATTTGAATAATACATACTGACATTTCTTACAAAAAAATACCTTCAACAATTTTCCAAGTCAGCTATGGCCTTTTACAGCATGTTTTATTTTATTCATTAAAGTTATTAATGAGATTGTAATGTCACTTGATCATGCCTGGCCTAATTAATTGTTAAGCTATAGCATTAATTGATAGCATGTGTTAAAACATGAAGTGAACTGCTGCAGTTGTGAATATCTTATGCAAGAAACCTTGCCAAACATAGAGTAACCCGAAATAATATCTTTATTATTTCTACATACAATTTAATGCCTTTCACTCTTCTACAGCAATACCTAGGATAACAAGTGGGGGGAAGGTGAGTACTATATACAGAACTTCAGAAGCTATGTTACATTGTTTTAACCAAGTGATCTGACCCTGGTTGTACATTGTGCCTTGCATACTGCACTTCAGAGTAATTAATACCTAATGCAGGAAGACAGAATTTAATTTTGGTAAAATTATGTCAACACTTGCTGTTTACCACCCATAAACTATCTTTTAATCAATTTGATTTTTAATTTTTGAAAAACTGTTTGGTTTTATTTTTTAAATTCCAAATGAATATGGCATTTGTTTAATGTTCTCAAAATGAATGAGGCATTTCATTTGGAGTAAAGCTATATGCGCATTTCGTTAAGTCCTGGTGTCCACCTATGTTTAAAGGTTATTTATTTTAACTTTATGTAACAACAAATGGGTCTGGTCAGTGTGACTGCACTATGGATATGCGAAGGTAATCCATACACTTGGATGAATACATAAATACATATAAACATATCTTTTATGTGTAATTCATCCATCTGAAAGCTTAGATTCTGATTCTAATTTCTGGCCACACAACTGTATGGCAAGGGTTTTTCAGCCACAGTTGACGGTAGTACAGTTAATATAATGCCAATTAGAAAATGAGTATCTTTGTCCAGTTAACATATAAATTACCTGCATCAAAAATACCAATCAGCTGTTCTGTTTTTCTTTGACTATCACCTAAGGTGGGAAGGTTAGATTATTCTCTGTCATAAAAGGGAATTATCAATAAAAATATGTCTCTGCAGCCCCAGTACCCTGTGAACCAGAAGGTGAAGTGGTCATAAAACTCATATCCATGTATCATTGCCTCTTGTTATGATGAGTTTTTGTCAGGATTCATTACAGATACAATCTATGCAAACATATCACAGAATTCTGTTTATTTTGAAAGACAAATGACTTCACCTTGGAACACATGTATTTATAATCACTTTTTCTATGATAGACCATCTACCCCTGATTGCTTCAGTACTGTTGCATTTTAAAATGGCAAGTTTTGGTGTTTAACAACCCATTTCAACACCCCTTGTTATGTCAATATTTTTAGAATCTGCCCTACTTTTTCTGCATATTAATTACTTTTTTATGTATACTAAATTTCAACTTAAATAACCTTGAATTTTATCTTAAATGGAAATTTCAAGGAAGTATATTTTTTTCATTTCTTAGAAATATGTACATTTCCCTCTCTTTTCCTCATTAAAATAGGTCATTTTACCTGAAGATGAAATATATTTTCCTTTCCCTCCTTTTATTATAATTACATTTTACCGGCATGCTGGTGTGTACTTCACTGAAACTCCCTTTTCTCGATTGGTTATTTCTCAAGCCCTTTGACTTTGTATATTTCCATAAATTAATTAAGACAACATGCCAAAAATCCCATTTCCTTAATTTTCTGGCTGTTTACAAGTTTCACTCCAGTGATGATGACCCCAAATCCTAGACCATTGCCCAGTATATTTTAGGGGCCAGCTGAGGACAACCTTGGATAAATTCATCACTCAAGTACAAACATATTCTGAAATCCAAAATATGTGAAATCAATTTAACAGTAAATTTTCTTCTTGAGCAAACAGGAGGCGAAACCAAATTTTTGCCAATTGTTTTCCATTTTCAGTGACCTGTGGTCAGAGGAGTGGCCCTACAAGAGGTCACTGGAGTGCAAATCCGTTACTTATGATTCCCACACAAACAGGAACACAAGAATTGGCAGGCATGGGAAGAATTATTTTTCACTTATCACTCAGAATTTGATCTAAAATGACAAAGATGGGAGTAAAATCCTGGCCAAAGGGTTCTGTTAGGGGTTATCATCCACATCTGAGAGACTGTGATAAACTCTGTCTAATGAAATTAAGTTACTTTACAAGGACCTCTGGTCATACATCAAACCTCAACAGTTTCTTGTGCTTGTCTCCTACGCCATCAGGAAATTCTCGGAATATCATAACAGATTAAGCAACTGATAAAAACAATTAAAATATTATCTTTAAATGTAATAAACAGTAAATTCACTTTTCAATGTAAGAGACATAACTTGGGCTTACCTATACAAAAAGTTTTTTTTATCTAAGATTCATATACTTGGGGCCTTGGAATTCTTTTCTGCACAAAAGCAGAATACGTTCTATTGAAAATTTTAAAAGCAGCTTAAACTGCATTCAGCTCTTCTATGAAATGTTATCGGCATAATTATGTGCCTCATGTTACAAAATACAGCAATAACAGTTTAAAATTTCATATGTAAATCCAGTGTTTTCCCATAAAACTTTGTTAACAGAGCAAAAAGAACTTAACTAACAGTTTAAGTGACATTTGCATCTATTAAAACCATAACAAAAATCATTTTCTTTCATATTACGTTTCCAAGAAGTGAGCAATTGATTTTTATATGAATAACCCAAAGTAGATCTTATACTAAAGCTGTCAATGATAGAGAGTACAGATCACATCAAGCACTGCCTAATTACCTCCTTTAATTAAAACTTAATGTTTAATTACTATAATAAAGTGTAACTGCTAATTGGAAGTAATAAGAGAAGCAGATTCTGTAGCAGGTGATGACAGCGAACAAACATGTAAATCAACTTGACAGTGCTTGCAGGATGGCAGCTTCATTTTGTATGTAATAAATGCCAGCATCTATTCCTGTAAAAACAGTGGATATTCCAGCAATAATTGTTATTAATGGTCAGTTACATGCAGATCACATGTTAAGTGACTTATATTTTAGTAGCCCCATAACTTATGGATATATTCCCAAGTGAAAAGGTTTGTGCTTGTGAAGGGAAATATTTTTCTCATTTCACCAGGGAATACAAATTTTTTAAAGACGAAGAACAATGAATATTTATAAAAAAATTATGAGGATATATATCCTTTCTTTTTTTACTTTGTGAATTGTATCCTCTTTTAACTATATATATTAAACTATGTATATATAACAAACTGCTTGGGTTCCTTATATCCATAATTTTGCAGAGTTTACTGTATTATATAGTGTTTTTTTTTACTATTTAAATGTGTAATTTAAGTAATATATTACATAGTTTTTTTTTACTGTTTTTGCAGTTGCTTATTTGCGTCCATGATCTGTTAAAGAATTAGTTTTTACCAAATTTAAACACTTATCAATGCTCTTAAAAAGTGTGGGAGGCAAATGTTAAAGGGCGGGGCTTTGAGTGCTTCACTTACATAAACTTCTACCAAGAAGCTTGTTTTATTAATTTTTCAGGAAAACTACTTTTACATAAATGTTTGTGAAGATCTTCCAATCTTAATTACCCATGAAATGAGGCCTACAAGTTACATGCTGCTGAGACTGGAGGTATTATAATCCTTCTAGTTTATGTAACCCAGATGTCTCTGATGACAAGTTCAGGTGGTTACTGGGGTAACAGCTGATTCCAAGGTCATGAACTTGAGGTCATGACCTACACACACTGTTTGATTTTAAAACTTTAATGACAGGGCTTTAGATAAATATTATGTAACACTTTTATTTATCATTTTATGTTGCAGAGCTGATGAAAAGATTAAGCATTAAGACTTTATGACTCCCAATAGTACAATCAACAGCAGCAAAACCTTCAATGGAACATCAGTTATCAAAAAAAAAGGCTGATTCAGCTGTTTTCAACAAATTGTCAATTACTACTGATTAAGTTTGTTTCATCCCTGTGTAATTTTGCTAAAAAGTACAAGGAGTTGACATATAATGTCAAAACAGGGTAATGGCAATAGCTCAGACAACCTTTCAACAGCTATCAGACATCTGATATCCACAGAGACTGTTTGCCTCTGTCTGACCCCATGTTATTACCCCTAACAATTACACAGAGGTATTAAGCAATGTCTGGGACAAGCGGGCAGTTAGGGGCCAATCTCTGGTCATCTACATATTACAAAACTACTATAGAACTAAAATAAAATATACTGCTGAACATTTCATATATAATGTTAGTGAAACAATCTTATTTAGAGGTCACAAGCTTACTTACTCATAGCAAAGAAATTTTTTCAGTTAAATTACAAATATTTGATAGGACCTCTGAATTTACATATATAATTTAGTGGCAATATTTGGGGTGTAATATTAAGCTTAAATCGTAGACAAAATCAAAGTCAGAAAATAAAATAAATCATGTTTGCATGTAAATAAATATCAATTTTAAGTTAACTGTGACAAGGACCAGCTGGGAACCAATGAGTGACCTTGTGAGCCTCAAGTTGTTCACTCAGGCAAACTTTCCCAGTGTCCCTAACCTTCTTCACTCAATGCTCCAACCCCATGTACTGACATTTCAAATACGAAAAAAAAAAATTAACCAGAAGAAAAAAATTTAAAGTGTGAATTTTAAGATCCAGTCTGCTCATTATTAAGCAAGATATCTAGGTTCATTTGGAACATATAAATAAACATATCATAAAGCTTTTCTAACATACATCACATTTTTTCTTCTCTCTTTAAAAATCAAAATGTGCCGGATAGATAATTTATTTACATACTGTACTTGATTTGTATTTGACTTAGTGATGAAAAAACAAGATTTTAATAGTTTTCTTACATTATGTAAATTATGATGATGATGTATGTGTTTCATATAACTGTCATGCACTTAGTCACAGATGCCAAGAGATTTCTTGATATGATATCAAACAAAGGAATGCAATCTCTCTCTACACATACATATATATTATTTTGATTCATAAAAGTCCCATGCAAAGTTTCAAGATAATTGACTGGTATTGTTTTCAATAATGGTTTTATTTGCATCAAACTTTTGGGGATGAAAAAATATTTGTGTGCCTGGATTTGCAAGGTCAAGGTCACTGTTTATAAAGGTCAGAACTCTTATATCAATACAAGTCTGAATGCACTACGAGAGTTTTTCTTAATTTTAATTTGTATATTAAATATGTTTCAATAAAAAGGATTTGCTACACAATAATTAATCTCAACTGTAGGTTGTAATTTTGCCTCAACAGTTTGGATTAGTATTAAATATGGGTGGTACAACTTCAAAAAATAATAAAAAAGCACACCCATGAAATCTTTAATGGAAGGAGCCTACAAATTTACAGCTTATTAAAGATGTTTCGAAATTAAATGTAAGATGTTTCTGATGGAACAACACTTTAAAACCATTCTCTAAGAAAATTTCAACATTCTAAAGTTAAGAGAATATAGCCATTTTATTATCAGAACGTTAATAAAAGATGAAAGTTAAACATTATCAAAATCTCTACAAGAAATATTAACAAATGTGGTACAAATTATAATACTACATTATAATATTTCTGTATAAAAATGTAGATATATTTTCTGAGATACTTTCTACAGATATATCGCCTATATCAATTTAATGCCAGGACATAGTTACCTTATCTACCTACAGCGGGCAACAGTAGATAGAATGCTTTCGCTCAAACTCAAAAAAACTTAACATCAAATAGGCACGAAGGAAGTGGCTTGCCGCTTTTCTCAATGAAACTTCCATGACACTAACTGTAAAATAATTTACAACCATTTGAAACTTGTAATTTTATATTCTTTACATTTTTTCCCAAGCACACTTCTGTGCAGTTCAAGTAATTAGCTCAAAGGGATTAAAGAAATTCTACACTCCACACTAAAAGGATGAAACTGTCCAGGTTTTATAATTTCACTTAAAACATATATACATGAATGATATTAAGTTAATGATTAATGGCTGACCACTCATGTTGGATTTCAGATCTAACTGGTAGCTCATTTGAAATGTTCAAACAGAATTTTGCTGAGGTATTTTTCTAAGGTGGCCCACTTATTTGCTATTTAAAAATCTTTTTAGCATCGTAAATTCATTTACAGAAAAGTTTAGTTTGAAAATGAGTCAAATGCAGGATTTTGGGGCTTAAATGATTAGTTGTCTCTCAGTACAAAAAATTACTATGTTCTTTTTTTATGTATTTATCTTTAAAACTAACAGTGTTGTTATTCTACAAATACTTTTACTGCATCTGTAAAATATGAGGAGAAAAATGCATAGATCTATTTTTCATGTTTTAGATCCCAAAGTATTATTAATAAGTTAAATCAGTGTCAACACAAGAAAATGATCTTTGAACTTGTAATATTATACAAAGTATTTCATATATAATATCACCTCCCACCACCACTTGCTTATCAGAAGTAACAATCTTAAATACACACATCATTTACATGACTGCCTTCATCTCAATTTTCTACTTCATGCCTACAAATATCTTCATCACTTTATTATAATATTGTATACATGGTTACATATTATAAGGAGTGTGAAATACAAGAGAACAAGGAGGGTCTTATATTGCTTACCCGAGTACCACTGCTCCTTATGACAAGGTCATGGTCAAGGTCACAGTCAAGGTCACAGAAACCTTGAATCTGAATGTGCTATAAGTTATAAAGAATTGCTCAATCAAGAGAACATAACTCTGCACTGAAAACTCATCTAACTGATATTAAACTTGCAGATCACATAGGTACAAATATTAACAATGGTAACATTGGTGAGGAAATTCTAGTCTATAGATAGGATTGATGAAGAAATTCATCAAGTATTAGAAAATTGAGCAATTTCACAACATTAAGGGCTTTAACTCTGGAACAGCAATGTTATCTTGCCATTAATACAACCTGACCAACAATAAAAAAAAAAACAAGAAAGACATCATATTCTGTGTAAACATGATTAGGATTTGTAAGAAAATAAAGGTGTCTCAGTAATAGCCTGGTGGAACACATCGTTGGCTTAGGAGAGCTTAGAAGAAAATCTGACACCATATGTATCATTGAAACAGAATTACCTACCTAAGTTAAAGACAGATCATTTAAATTGTTATCTTTTTATCTAGATATTTCTACTTTCAATGATGATCAATTATTTTGTAACATTATAATGGCAATGTATAATTACTACTTGTCCTTTATCTGAATCAAAATGTAATGGGGACTGTAACAGAATTCTTTTCCATCACAGTATTTAAGTTTAGTTTACACAGACTTTTCTACTTTTACACTTGGTGAGGAATTAATGCATTAATAATTCTACTTTCTGTCTATTGTACAAGTAGCTTTGCTATTAAAAATATTCTTAATAGATGCACTTAAATAAATGTCAGTGAAAATACCTCAAGATAACTGATGATGATGGTGCTGGTGATGATGACTTTTCTTCTGTTGCTGTCAAAGAAAATGATGTCAATGAAGATAAAAATGCTGCTGTCGTTGACAATGATGAAGGTGATGATGATGACTTTACTTCTGCTGTTGACAATGGAAATGATGTCATTGAAGATGAAAATGCTGCTGCTGTTGACAATAATGATGGTGATGCCGATGATGACAATCCCATTCAGATTTGAATGAAAAATGTCAGAAACATGAGAAGAGTATGTATGACAAATCAGTTCTCTATTATATGTATAATATTTCCTATAGATAGTATATCATGGTAGATTTTACCACGGTAACAGGGTGAAGGCTGGCTATTAAAACAGATAATGTGCTGATACATACAAAATCTTTTCAACACATACATCTATGGTATAATTATTTTCTTATGGTATTTACATACAGTGCAATAAAACCTGTATGACTAATACCTACTACACCTTTTGTCCTTTTTTCTGTTTTTTCACTACATTTGCACAATTACTTCTATCAAAGAAACCAGAAACCCTCATAACTGGATAGATGTAATATACAAAAAGAAAGATTAAAAACGTGATATCTTTTTTTAAGGACCATGTATAAGTTCAGAAGTGATATCCGGATTGTCTTCTTTATCCCTCCAATGTGGCCAAACAAAGATAGAACCACCGCAACAGCAAACAAAAAACTTCTTTATATCACAATGCAAATACAACAATATCTGACGTCAATACTTAATGACCTAGAAACCAGAAACTTCAACCACACATATACAGTTTTTGTTAATGAAGATTTTTGTGGCAGGAAAACCACCACTTATTGTTGGTGGTCACATGCACGTTTTAGCCAATTCAATCAAGGACATACAAATTGACCTAGACATGTATCTTCATACATTGACAAATGAAATGATTTAAGAAAGGCAAAGTGGCACAACAGTGAAGGAGATGTTTCTAACCTAAGATTACAATTCCAATTCATTTCACTACAGACATCAGCTGCAATCTCTTCTAAAAATAGATGCAATCCTTTCCCAACAACTGCAATTCTTTCTTAAGAAAATGCAGGTTTTGCACCTACAACTAAGAAAATGCAGGTTTTGCACCTACAACTGCTATTCCCTTTCATTTATATTCAATACAACACGTAACTAAAATATATCCAAGACTTTTTGCATAGGGATCAGTGCTGCTACATCAACAAACCAGATCTGCAGATCTCCAAGTAAACCATCAGTACACACTTTCTTATTGTTAGCAAACAATCTGTATCTGATGTGCATCTTGTATGTAACTAAGCCTGCATCCTGGTTCTTGACGTAAAACACTCTAAATGAAACAGGATCTGTATCCCCAGCTTGTACATGTACTTTTTTTACATTTTTTGTTTTTGACAAATTGCCTTATACATAAAATTTATACAGAATTGCAGTATCAGTTCGTATATGACCAAATATGTGTTTTATTGCACAACAATTTACTGATAAGCCGTGTCATGTTGCCCTGGGCAAGCCCAGTAAAGACAATCCCATTCATACTTCGTAAAATTAAACATTTTCTAGGAATTTGGTTTCACGGTGTAATAACCATGAAATATAAATAAAACAATTTGTGCTATTTCACATTTTTTTACACTTTTAAATAGAGTCACATTTCAGTAGATTAAGCAAAATTATATTGCAAAATAAATTTCTAACATACTATGTGACAAGATATGCTTAAGAAGCTAACCTTACAAAGAGAAGTATGTCAACAAGCACTTGCTCAAATATTTTGCTAAACATAATGATACAGGAAGAGGTATCTCATAAAATATTTCAAATATTTTCAATGCGGTTGAAGAATTGCTTTAAGAATTCTCTTTTCTTGTAATCCTGACCTATAAATTTTTTTTATCTTGTTTTATGAAAAAACTTTTTTTTATAGCAGTTAAAGATACAGATGGTAGGGAACAAACCCCCATTTTATTGACATATTTTCTGTGCATTGTTTTTTTAACAATAAATATTTCTGATGCCCTAAAACAAACAAGAAACCGTAAGTGTGGATGTGTGTTTTTCAGAGGGGAGCGGGGATGGGCATTTGGGTAGTCTCCCTTTGAATTACTTAATCTAAGTACCAGCGTTTAGTCTAAATGAATGACCCAAGTTTGACAAAAATATGCACAACTTAACAATCAACCATACATTCCTGGTAAATTCTGCTAAATAAAATCTTGGGTTAAACAGATGTCCCAAATACCTCTTCTTTACAGAAATTTGAAAGGGCTGTAACTCTAGTCCAACATTTTAGAATCATTTCATCAGAAAAACTCACACAAAGCAATGTGTCAAAGTTCTCAGTAATTTACTTAAATAATTTTGAAGAATCATTTTCAAGTGACAGAAAAGCAGTATGTCTAGCCAGTTATGGCAGGTTGGCAATGAGAGGAGGAGAGAGGTGAAACTCAGGAATGAACACATTACTATTTTTGGCATGTTTACAAATGTTATCATTTTTCATCAAAAGAGAAATGTACTTTAGAAATCCTTCACATTCTCATATGACAAAATCATCAAATTTCTGAACCAAATACACTGTGTGTAAACAAACAAAAAAATTGTATAATTTATGCAACACTTACTTAAAATCCAGACAAACTAGATTTTTTTGTACCTGCTTTAATAATGTAAACAAATTTAGAGATAATTGCTAAAACATTTGATATGCAGAAGTACAGTTTGACATGCCCAGGAACCATCATTCAACAGTGTACATACATGTGCCATATGTGAGAAAGAAGAGCTATCACTGAAGGGGATTCATACCACCAACAAATATGCCCAGACTCACTAAAGGAATGTAGTAACCAATTTATTCTTAAGCAGATGTATGCACCTTGAGAAACTTTAAAGAACAATAATTTATTTAAATGTGTAGAAAGTGTGAAAGCACTATAGAGAATGCTTATGAAATTATACTGAATAAAGTGAATAAAATTCTGTGATGGAACATGAAATGACAGCAGTGATTTCTATACACATTCCCAAAACCTCTGCCCAGACCCCACCCTCAATACACTATCTTTTACTTCATAATGCAAATGACTGTTGCCTTTTTTCATCAAAAGTTAAAAGATATTGTAAACATGTCCAAGGAAATCAAAGCAGTTATTTGTATTATTGTGTATTTTTGACATGACACAGAAATTAAGTTATGATTTTTTTAAAAATGATATGCAATACTTTTATACTTCTAAAATTCTTTGCCTTACAAAAAAAAAATTCCAAAAGACGATATTTAAAAAAGTCCAAATAACAGAAATGCAGTGTCAGCAGTTTTGCTGCAGGAAGTCAGCCTCATTATGATAGCACCTTGTCTCAGTATGTCCTATATATAAGACAAACTATTTAAAAATCACATATATGAAAACCACATGTTTTATAAATACACAAAGAAGAAGTTTTCTCTATATCAAAGGCTTTCAGTCTACAAGCTGTATACTTCTGTACCAGCAGTCCCATGTACAGAGACAAGTACTTGGCTCTCTTGAAGCTCCGCCCCTAAAATACCGTACTGCTTATTCTGAACATCCCATTTTAATTCCTGAGAAATTACATGTCCAATTAGATTTCCATAACGTTTTCACAGTTGTATTATGATGATTCATTTATTTTAAGTGTTTCAGTTCCAACTCTTCAAATTTCGCCTACCACACTACCCCCACACATGCCCTATTTACCTGTCGATGTCTTGTGCTTCTGAAAATTACACACCCTTCTGCTACAACCCGCACTTGGTTCATCTTCAAACTGTGCTTTAAATTATTTCATGATGACTACTATTCTCAAAACATTTAAATACAGTAAAACAATGGTTAAAATAACTGTCATAACCTAATACTTCTAACAATATTTACCTCCCTTGTTCTGAATTGTCGCCTTTTTATGGCAGCTCCTCTTAGAGTATAGGGAACAATCACTAACAATACAAACTAATCAGATTTATAAACATAATTAATACAGATACTGATATGGGCAGATGACTCAGCAGGTTCAAGAAAAGTGGTTGTCACACATAAAATCTGGATTTTCTTAATTATCACATAATTGAGAAAAAATCTTATAATGCTTTATCAGTTTTGCCATTCAAAAGGCGCCATTCAGAACAAAGGGAGGAAAATTGTGAATGTGGGAACTATGTATTATTGCCCTTGAACACCTTACATATCCAGTACAAGCTCACTCTGTCCCCTGTACTATCTCCAACTTGGACATTTTAATGTCTTTTTTTCTTTAAAATTGTAAAAAAACTGTAAAAAAAATGAGGGTTTTTCACCCTCTTTATTTTTTTCCTCATTTTTAAAAAAAATATTTTAAACTGCATTTGGGGAGGATCCATCTATTTTTTAAAACAATTTTTTTTTTATGTATATTAATTGATATAAATACGGTACAGATATAAAGACTAGAGATAGGGTCTGGGTTATGTAAGTCAATAAGTTATTATGTCACTGGTACATATATCACAAGCATGTGCTTATAATTATGAAAAAGGAAACAGCAAGTGACTTTTTATCAACGCTTTATCTCTACGGCAACAGTGCACACTTTTTAGATAGTTTTTTTGGCCCGCTATTTATCTTTCGTAACTTTAATCTACAGAATGCTTGCAACAGCAGAATAATGTCACTGAAACTGAAAAAATGTCTTTGATTATCATATGATATTAAAAGTTCATACATGGTCAAAGGGAGATAATTCACATTCACACTCTATTTAAAAATTTTGCTGGATGGACTAAGGGAGACAATTATATATACTTTGGGTGTACATTAATCTAACCTGGTAGACCGACTGAATGCACAGTAATTTGGCCGTCTTTATCTATGGATAAACTCTGTCCCCCGACTTGTAACTGTTGGTTACCATCTATGGAGTAGTTGCTTGGAATCTGTATGGTAGCCTGGGTTGTTCCACCATCACTTGTGGCAATGGCCAGAGCTTGTTCTATCATAAACACATCACAGATCTGAGCCTTATGTTCCTGTAAAATATTAATTCACTTTAAATCAACAGTGCCTTAAGACAGGTAGTGCTAAGAATAACTATGGTGCTCCATACTAAACTTGGGAGATAGCTGTCAGTGCTCCAACTCACAATCCGCTTCTCTATCAACCAAGTACTTGTTGTATCACTGGCTACAGTAGTCATCTTCAAGCTTTTGTCAAAACTAAGTAGGAAAGTTTGAATTAACCATATGTATAAACTGTCATTGATACATATATATATATTCAGTAAAAACTGACTTATTTTAGCTTCTCAGTGGGGAAAAGCAAGAGCTACTGCCTTTAATTCAAATAAACCTTATTTGAGAGTAAAGGAATCTGACCTTTATTTTTGTCAAAAAGCAGTTTGTTGTTGTTTTTGTTTTCAAGTTATATGAGAGTGCTGAACAGTTCCTGTACACAACAGTATTTCTGAGTATCTAAAATACCTTACCTTCAGTTGTTGTTCTGACCTGAACACCATCCCACATTTATCACAGATAAGTGTATTACACTCCGTGTGTTTACGTTCTATATGTTTACGTATATCGGTAAACGTGTACCCGTAGAAATCACAAACTCCACATTTGTAGTCTCGCTGTCCATTATGTCTGAAACATGCATAGATAAAATATCAAATACATAAAACTAAAACACTGGTTACCTTATACCTTTCTTCCCTTTTCTACCTATCTATATCAAGTTTGACTGGATAATTTGATACATATCAACTGCATATTCTTACAGAAATCTACCCTAAATGAGCAATGAAACAATATAGGCTTATCTGGTCACTCGAAACATTTTTGCTCTCCATCTATTTTGAGCATTAAATGATCTAAGTATTCCACAGTAAGTCTACTCTGCTTCCATTAGTTCAGTAAGACAACTTACTTCAAAGAACATTTTTTTTTGTTTCCTGGCATGAGACCACTTTCCAAATCTTATCAGTTTCCAACTAATCGTTATCATAGTTTTAGCGTAACTCTTCAGAATGGGATTACCAACCATATAATTTCGAACAGCATCATCCAAACAAGCAGCAAACAAAAATTCATTTCATAAAGATAAGCATTTACAAAGAAATTCTACATTTTATCTCTGTCACTGAATGTGTTTACATGTCAACATGTGAGGGATATGCGCATGCAAGGGAGATAACTGCTAAGTGTGCACAATCTAAATTGCAGTTTCTTGTCTTGGCAGCGGGAAAACAGGCAAACTTCTAAAACCCCTCTGAAATATTAATTTTTTCATGAAAACCTGATATCAATTTACTTTTTTAAGTCAAAGTGTACTGATAAAATTGCTTGCCAAACATAGCACAGTCCAAGTGTTGTGAAATGATAATACAGTGATGTACGAAATGGAGCGGCAAGGAACGGATAAAAGACAGACACTCGTTAGCAGGGTAAGGAATTTACACTTCAGGAAATAAAAGTTCTTGCAGATATAAATCATTTATGATTCCAAAACTGTTCAAGATGAAATTATGTCGGAAACTGGTACTGTACCTTAACTAATTAACATCAATCAAGCTATCCTTTAAGGCCCCTAATTTTGGTGTGCATGCACAAAAAATACTGCTCTTGTTTACATCATTGAAAAGGGGATAAACTTACATCTGTAATTGTGTAGATGACTTTTGTTTAGAAGACACATTTCAAAAAAATATACAGAAAACCTCAATTTTTTGTCAGAAACTGGTCTCATACCAGAATAGGTTTGCAAAAACTTTACTTTCTGCATACAATTAACTGTTATACCTTTTCATATGAAGTTCCTTGTTTTTGATATGTCTGAATGTCTTATTACAGATAACACACTGATGTTTGGGATCTTCATGGACTAGAAGATGCTTCACTATGTCAGACTTCTCACATCCCCTGAAATTTCAAAAATATTGTTGAAAATATACAGCCAATCAAAGAGAGACAGGAGCTGAAGCAGAACCACTCTGAGGTTGAAATATTTTAAAGCCCCAGCATAGCAACAGTTAGTTACTGTTGCCAGACAACACCACAGTCTAAACGGGTTCACCATCAATGAAGAATCAATCTCCTAACTAGAGGAGTGTGTGTAATATGTATATGGCTATTGCTTCAACAACACAAACCTCAACACAGAATTGGGTATTTTCATCATATTTGTGGTTTTCTTTGGGCTCTAAATTCAAGACAACACTTAGTTGGCTGCATGAAACCTTGACTAGATCTGTTTAGATTGATGTACTTGAAATAACTAGCACAGTACAAATTCAACAGATTACTGGTAGAAACATATGTTATAAGCCAAAATATATTACCCATGGGAATGACACCCACAATACAACATCTTCTGTTCACATTTTAAAAGTTGCAACACTTCGTAATCACTAATCAACCTGCTTACCTGTACTGACACTGGGGACATTTGAAGGGTTTTTCAGGGTCATGGATCCTAAGATGCCTCTTGAGGTGAGCTTTTCTCGTAAACTTCTTGCTGCAAACATTGCATTCAAATAGCACCTCAGCTGGCATATGAACCATTTTTACATGCATCTTCAAAACATACTGATCCTGGAAAGAATAGAAACAATTCATCATTAATGTTATAAAACATTGTTTTTCTTACTTCACACTGCATGTACGAGGGTACAACCACCCATTTTCTTCGTATCATATACAGCAAGTACAGAATATAATGAATGCATCTCTCCATGAAAAACTGCTTTTATGTATTTGTGGGCTTAGAGAGCAAAAATATGATTTCCTTTCTATTTCATATGCAGTTGTTTTTTTTGCACATAGTTCTCAAGAATGACAAGAGTTTGTTGCAAAGATACAGCAGACGTACTCTGATGTTGGATAAGTCATCATATAATTTACACAAAGAGTGGACTAGTAGGTAAAGGACTGCAGTCACATCAGTTTGCATGAGCCTCGACTCAGTGAAACTAACTAGATAATACTTTATCTGTGTAACTATAGGAAATCCTGTTCACAATAACCAGTGTTACAATGTACAGTATCCAATGTTATCATTAGTTTTGAAGATTGCAATATGCATGCAAACGTTTGATGCTATTTCTGCATGAGATATTATTCGTCAATAAAGCAGGATTATATTGTAAATAATCTTAGAGTTATGGCACTTGATTATAATTATCACCTTCCTACCAACATTAGTTTTGATGAGCAATTTACTAAACAATGAACTTTCTACATCAAAAATTTGCAATTTGCATACATAACTTTAAATTGGGGTTATTCATCAAAAAACAAAATAAAACTTTGCCAAAAGTTGTGCAAGAGTTATGAACCTTGATGCTATGGCCGGTTGATCCCGAAGATCTATATTAAGAATACAGCCAATATCTTACTAGTTTAAGGGACAGCAATTAGCAATCAAACTTTTTTATGTGTAATTTGTAAGTCAAAGTGGGCATAATTAAGTCAAAAATACATGCCAGATATATGGGACTTGTTTATATGAACAGGACACAGGAATACCTACAAAAAATTTCGAAGTAATTTATGCACAATGAACAGAGATATGAACTTTAAACAAACTTCAACACAATGTGTGAAACTGACTATGGGGCCATTGTAAGAAGAATAGCTCTGATTATTCTTTAAATAATAAAGTAATTTTTAACAACAGCGTCATGATGGTCTTATTTCTTCTGTCAAGTGGCTTAGGAGGAGATGTCTTTTATAGAAATTGTTGACGCACTAAAGGATGCACATACAACAGACATCACACTATCACAATTCCTCACCCTGCTCAGGTGAGCTAAAATATGCCTTGGTTTCAACATGTGTATAACAAACTGACCTTGTAGATTTTACCACACTTATCACACTTGCAGCCTATATGTGTGTGTCTCATAGTATGTCGTTTGATGATGTATGCATGCTCAGCCATGTGATCACAGTAACTACAGATGCATCGTGGGTGATTTTTCTGTAAAAAAAAAAATGTAATATAAAATTATGTCTAATAGTGTTAAGTCTAAACCCCTTATTTGTTCAAGACACTAAGCTGCTAAATTTAGCCAGCTTTTATACCCACACAACTGTTTTGCTTGCAGACTTCTGCCACTCACTAGTAAAGTCACTGTCTAGCAAGATAAAAAGTACTTCTTTAGACTCTCAGTATTTCTGTTTCATTCATCTTTACGAGAATACACTGCTACCGCCATGAAGAATTTGCAAAAACATGATAGAATGAAATGTTTCTGTTAAAGGGAGATAATCTGAACAACGAACCATCATCAAACTGACCTTTCTGCTTTCCATTTAGCTTCAGTACCTATAACATGCAGAATTATTATGGTACAGCACAGTTTTGAGAAAGGCAGAGTTAGCTTAAGCGTAAAACAAACTTCTAAAGGTGAAGAAGTAAGCCACAAAATTTGTAGTGCTTTTTACCAAGCTGAAAATAGTATCTGCTCTAACATGTAAAAAGGTGAGTAACCATTCATTGAAGGAAACGTAGCTAAAATGTACTTTATACTATGACTATATGAAAAAAGAATAAGGAAAAATAATTTCAACAGCCTCTTTCCATAGTACAATACTTGTCACCATTTTTAGCTTATAAAGTTGATTTTGTAGTTTACTTCCTGCAGTATTAAGAAACACTTTGTCCAGTAGACAGTTGTTTTATCCAGCTATTGAATGGTGTGCTACTATAACAGTTGTTTTGCCCAGCACAAAATGTAGGAAACAGAAAACTATTCCTGTACCTTGAAATGTGCGACAAGGACTTCTTTTTCAAATGATGCAAACTTGCAGCATTTACATTTTATGACCTCTTCATGCACAAGGATGTGGTCTTGATATTGTTGTTCATAGTACCCTTGATAATCACAAACTGGACATTTCAGCCTCTCTAGGTGGGCATCTGAAGCCTTCAGTCCTGGAAAATACGCAACAAAGTTCTTTTATGATAAACAAAGTATGTGAAAAATAAAAGAAAGTATGCTGAAAATACAAGACAATATAAGAATGGAGAAGGAACACTCACTGGAGAAAAACATTCTGAAAATACAATGAAATTTTGGATTCTGGTGATTATATCATAAAATTTCTCATGAAAAGGAACAAATATGAAAACTTTAGAAGTGAAATTGGCCTGAAAGTTGACTAGTCACACAATCCAGGGACTGAAGTCACACAATCCAGGGACTGAAGTAACACAATCCAGGGACTGAAGACAAGTTACAGTAAAAACTTTTATATTCTTTAGGGTATTAGATCTACTTTTGATATATCCCTACACACATTTTCATCATGTTTCATTGACAATAAAGCTTTTGTATGTTACTTCAGTAGTTTGCCACTCTAGTTTCGTTCAGGAATGATTCCTACTTTAAAAGTTTTCTGGGTGGTTCAAAGGTTGTTCCACATGCATCTATATTTGTCATCCCCTTTCCTCTAAAAATTTCTGAGAAGCGTGCCTACAATTTTAAGATGGCAAAAAACCAAGAGTGAGGAAATTTCTGGAATCTGAAGAAGGCATATCATATTTATCTGCAATCTATGTTTCCGGTGTTTTCCGTTCCGGCTGGTTACCAACTTAACGACACAACATGTGCTTGACATCATGTCCAATCTGAGTCAGTCAACGGTACAATTTGTCTTCATTATACAATATAATACACTGAATATACACTTCAAGGTGACAGAAACCGTATCCTAATTAAAGAAAGGAACTGGAGCTACTGTTGACTCAGATGCAAAAAAATACAAGCACAAGGGTGAAAAACATTTTAAAATTCAACACTTCCTCCATCTTTTTCCATTTACAAATACAGACAAACCTTTGAACATTGTCCATGAAGTAATGCAGTATCACTTCTTGTGTACTTCTACACATTTTTTTCCCAAATTTTAATCAAAAGATTTTACAAGTCAAAGTTAAAACTACGCTTTCCTTGAATATAACAGTACAATTGAATTTCTTAATAGCTTTTGTGCATATATATATTTGGTCCTTGTGGGTACAAATAGGACAGCTGCTGATGGAAATGCAGCCTGGAGTCCAGGTCAAGTCCACTTGTCAACTGTACTGTTACTTCCACCAACTGTTTGATGCCCAGATATTCAGGTCTAAATGATTCTGACAATGGCCTAGGAGCAGGGATCAGGAAATTTTGAAATCTCAATCGGTCCGGACAAGTCGAGGGTACATCGCCAAATCCCCCCTGCCCCCCCCCCCGGAAAAAAGTTACAAAAACGTCAAAAAACAAAAAACAAAAAAAGATGGAAATAAATGAAAAATTGTACGTGATTTATATATTTTTCAACCAGCTTTCCATTGTTGCATAACAATGGCATGATCATGGAACGGTTAAAGTATTTCGTGCCTCCTTTGGATTCCAAAAGTTTCCAAAAGCGAAAATGTTTATCTTCTTTCATTATAGATTAGTAAATCTCACGAGTCGATAAAATAAATGCGCCGTTCACGTGGAACGCTCCATTTTCTAAGGGATAAACTTTATATAATTTTCGCCATAAAAAGAATAAGAAACGGAATTTCTAAGTAATAAGAAAAATTTCGAGCCAGTTTTCATAAATAAATATAATAATTTCCATGTGATTTTATCATTGAAAGTGTGTTCAATTTCGATTAGAACTGATTACGTTCAAAGTTACCCCCACAAAGTTTTGTAATAATCCATGTGTCAGGTATAGGCTATTAAATTTTTGTCGTCTGGTTTCGTTTTGAATAATCTTTTTGCCTCTCGGGTTTCCAGACCGATTAACATTATCTGTCGGCTTGCCCTTCCGACTTTCGAAGCATTTACTACCGGTGCCGGTCAGGTTATTTGTTTCGTTATTCTTCTCCCGATTATCATAGCCGGTTTGCCATTTCGGTCATTTGATTTTTGAACATCGCAAATGTTGCGTTGTGCCATTTCAACAAAAATCGAAAGGCATTGAATACCCGAACATGATAATTTATAGCCGGCACTATTTGAGTAATAAAAATTAACTCTTGGGTTTTATTTTCTAATAATTTCTTTCATCTGTTTTCTTACCGAAAAAGTACACGTGGACTGAATCGTTTTAATTAAAACCATAATAACACATAATGACAAGTAATGTTGGCAAAGGTAGGTAATGATAAGCGGCCTGAAGACAATCGGTCTGGCATAAAGTCAATCGGAGCGCAAACACATTAATAAAATCCTTTAATCAATAACGTGTTCGCGAATCCCCGAGGCCCAATTAGGTAAAGACCGCCGCGGGTTATTAACATGACACGTTTATTGGGGTATTGGATAGGTGCTAATAACACAGATGCTATATGTGATTACACAAGCAACTCCTTTTGTCATATTTGAGCGATTTTATGACTTTTTAAAAAAAATCTCGGACCGATTTTTAAGCAACTTTTGGTGACGTGAATCGGTCCAGCAAGTTGAAAATCGGTCCAGACCGGCAAATTTTCGGTTTTCCTGATCCCTGCCTAGGAGGAAAGCCAGTGAAAACAATGTCTACATACTCTGCGTATACAATAAGGAAAAAAAATGCAATTTTAAGTACATGTACATCAAGTACATCTAATTTCTTAGAATCAACTCTTCAAAACTCTCATCAGGCAAGTCTTCAATTACTTTGCCTTTTTCTAAACTCTCACCAAAGTTAAAATCTAGAAATAATTGATAATGGCTTCAGTTTCAAACTGCAAAATTTAAACATACGCAGGAGCCTGGTTCCTTTTTTTCAAAAGATAATTTGAAAAAAAAAACTATGCAATTAGCATTAGGCAGCCACTCTGACAAAGTGATACGACTTTGTCAAACAGAACTGGCAGTTTTTATACGAAGTTAAAGCAGGGCATGATGCTTCGAAGTAGGTTTTCCATTCATAAATAACCACCGGGAGGCAGGAAGTTGATTTCAATTTTTACAAACGATCTGCCACGCTGTATAAACAAAGCCTGCGAAAATGCTAGTTACAAGAAGGTAAACTACTTAAAAAATCACAGGATCCGTTGATTTAAGCGCTAAACCGATTTGCAAAAAAATTCCGCAAATGTGTGACATCAAATGAGCACAAAATGCCAACAGGAGTGGATATACAGTAATCAAAAGCTCTATTTAGCTAGAAACGGGAAGTGTTGGAAACTGCTGACTCTGCATTTATTTTCCTCCGAGCCACTCATCCTAAGTACAATTACAAATGGCGGAAAATAATAATCACCAGGATGTATTATTGTAATACACTTAGAAAACTGATCGGAAAAGTGTTTGAGGAAAACATGTCCTTTACAAATATAAAGAGGCAAGCATGATACAATTACATCTTTCATAAGTGGTCATAATTGTTAAGGTTTAAGAGGGGACATGATTTATTGCCGAACCAATTAAAAATTCAAGATAAAGCATGACACAAGTCATTAAAAGATATTATCTATATTGTCCGGGAATTATTTCACTCATTGTTTTGGTTACACGAAAACGAAAATACTTCCCTGAACAGCTTCATTGTTCATAGAATTACTTATTCCCGAATATTGTCAACAAATTTCATCTACACGTGTATATTATTTCATGTAAGTCTTTTGAAGTGTCATAATCAGTCATTTAACCAAAATTATCCTCCTTAGTCATCAAATCATACACAGGAAATGTCTTAATTAGCCAGCTCCACAGGCAATGCAGTTTCGTGCATTTTATGCATTTTCTTCCTTTCATCTAATGCACTTGACATCCTTACTACATTGGGATTTTTTTTAGTTGCCCTGAGAGATTTCCACCATCTTCAATATAAATGAAAGATGTTGATATAAAGCAATTATATGTAACACTCTGACATGGGCATTTAATTACATATCCTCCCAAACCCTTTTTAATCTTAATTACGACTAAAATGAAATAAAATTATTCAGCAATGCAAGACTTGCTTAGTTTGCTTGTTTTGTTTTTCAACATCAAAGTTACATACAGTTCAAGTCAGTTATGAGTAAGCAATGCATGTAATACATCTTAAACTCAATGTATAACGGGTAGAATAAACGGGGTGACCCAAGAGGGGCCTCAAATGAGAAAAAAAACATCTGAAAACTCAAAGCAAGTTTGAATAAAGGACACAGACACTTGATGTTTGGTGCTGGAGACATCTCAATATTCAAAAGGACTCAAAGGATATTGTAGGGGACAAGGGTACTAGATCTACCTGAAAGGACATTTCGTAACTATAGAGACATTTCAATACATAGAGGAAGTTTGTATTAAATCTCGTGTTACCTAGTTTTTAAAAACTGTTTTTTTTAATCTGGGGAAAAGTGCAAGTCTGTGTACAGAATCATTAACAAGAGGGCCAAGATGGCCCTGTATTGCTGACCTGAGACCTACTTAAGAAAATATGTTACTAAACTTCCACCCTAAACTATATATCATAAACACCGAACATTCTGTTTGACCTTGGCAAGACAAACCTGCTGACCAATTTACATGATTGGGCTGTAAATCTCACCTGTATAGCATACACATGGTTTTTAATCAGGTGACCTATTTTGACCTCTGATTACCCATATTCAAACTCGACCTTAATGTCATCAAGACAATCACCAAGTTTCATGAAGATTCAATGAAAATGCAACCTATGATGCGTTCGGAAGGTATTTGTATGATCTGACCCCATGATCTTGGTTTTGACCCCAGATGATCAATATTCAACCTCAATCTAGATTGCATCAAGATAATCATTCTGACCAAGTTTCATGAGGATTCAATGAAAAATACAACCTCTACTGGATACACAAGTCTTCTATGATTTAACCCAGTGACCTAGTTTTTGACCCCTGATATCTCATATGCATACTCAATCTAAAATTCATCAAGGTAGTCATTCTGACCAAGTTTCATGAAGATTCAATGAAAAATACAACCTCTATTGTATACACAATGTTTGTCTATGATTTGACCCAGTGATTTTTGACCCCAGATGATCCATATTCAATCTTGGCCTTGATTTTATTAAGACAGTCATTCTGACCAAGTTTCAAGAAGGTCCAATAAAAAATGCAACCTCTATTCCATACAAAAATGTTCTCTATGATTTGACCCCATGACCTAGCTTTGACCCCAGATAACCCATATTGAAACTCGACATAACTCTCATTGATGCAATCATATTGACCAAGTATCATGAAGATCCAATGAAAATGCAACCTCTATTGCACACATAAAGTTTTTCTATGATTTGACCCTGTGACCTACTTTTTGACCCAAGAAGACCCAAATTCAAACTTGGCCTAGATTTCATTAAGGCAATATTGTGACCAAGTTTCAGAAAAATCCAAAGAAAAATGCAACCTCTTGCATAAACAAGGTTTTTCTGTTATTTGACCTCATGACCTTGTTGTTTGACCCCACATGACCCATATTCAAACTCAACCTAGATTTCATCAAGGCAATTGTTCTGACCTAGTTTCATGGAGATCCAGACAAAAATGCAGCCTCTATTGCACACACAAGGTAAAATGTGGACTGACAGACGATGGACACCAGGCCATCACAATAACTTACCTTGAATACTTTGTGCTCAAGTGAGCTTAAAATATGACAAGAAATTTTCACTGAAATATTTTCTGGTATACCATTTTTATAAAATTGTGAAAATTACTCATTAAACAAACATCAACCTTTAGACATATTATTAACTTCTGCAGCAACTCATAATTCCCGATGCTTCCCTCTAAGACCAGTGTTGTTCGTGGTAAACAAAGATAAGTCATTGGAAAAACACATCAAGAGTGGCTTCTGTCATTACCTCAGTACCTAGGCTGTTTCAAAATTTAATGAAAATAACAACAAAAAAAACAACATTAATTTTGTTTTTTCATTTATCCCATATTTCAATATGTTGTAACTTTCTTCAATGTTTCCTTTGCTGTACCTTGTATAAAGTACAACATTATATGCCACACAAATTAATATATGTTGTCTCCCTTACATATTATTACACCATTTTCATATTTCATGTGATAACAAACAATAGCTTTTTTCAGCAAATTTTGATCATTAGAAGTTGAAGAACAGCAAAATTGTGAGTTGATGTTAGTATCTCTCACAATTTTTCAAACTTAGTTTTAGGGAGAAAAGGATTAAGGTTATGCATTAGTAATTTTAGTAAATTAGAGTGGCATTCAGACCTTCCAAAATGAACTCCTTCAAAACTGTCAGATTATCCAGATATGTTAGTAGAAAAAGGCTGAAAGTATTCCGCCTGGAATTTCAATTAAAATCATATCATTATCATCTAGCTTGGTGGCCAGATTAATGGTTGATGTGGAAAAAAAACTGTAACCATTGACACCCTAACTTCTCTATCAAAATAGACAAACTGTTAATTAAATTACATTTCCATCAGTTAACCAAGGATAAAATAATAAAACCATGACGATGTGCTGCTTCCCACAGTAATAAACAAGTATATATTATGTTTGATAGAGATCTTTAATAATGTCAGATAGCATCACCATGTAATGGGACATATCAAACACTACTACATGCATGCCATCATACCAACTTACTTCCATGAAAATATTTCCTATAAGAACTTACAGCACATCATGGGGAGTTTGGAGTGACAAGTATTTCTCTATGACTTTCATGTTGCTATAATTGTTGAAGAACCTGTTGATTTTCAGGCGAGATATGATAGCTTTACCAGAAGTTCCCAAAGTCAAATTGGGTCATGACCTTTTTCCTCCCTCTCACAGTATGAAGTTGCAGAATTGCTAGTGTCAGAAAAACTAGAGGGGTAGAAAAAAGACATGTTAACGGTTTCTAAGCATAAAACAAAACAGATTTTAAGACTGTAAAGGTGGTGAAGACCTTTGTGAAGTTTCAGTCCAGTATCTGCTAGCAAATTGCATATTACAAAGTTTTACAGAATACTGTAGTGTGGCTATTGTGTTTATGTCATGGTAAAGGGGCTTGAATTAGTGGCCTAAAAACTAGAAAAGTATAGGAGAATACATTTTCGTTGCCATTGACTTAATTACCTGAAAATCATAATGGGTCACTCAAGGTTGGGTACTCTAAGCCAAAGGTTTGCACTCTAACATAATATTCTGATCTGCAGAACTGAAAATCTATAGGTGCCACTCATGACCAATGTTCCTACTAAATTTTGGGATTTGAGGCTGACATCTTTGATGGATATTGACTAAATGCAAGGTTGTCACAAAACTCAAGGTTTGAACCCAAAATTGACAGAAGTATTCTACTGCCAACCACCTTAAATTATTCCTACCAAGTTATTCCCAAAGGCTAGAACTGAATAACATACCATGGACATCTTAATAAATAACAGACCAGAGATTGTTCCAATTAGTAAATTCTGGGGTTTTGTGCTTAACGCCTCAAAAAAACATTTTAAAATGTTGCCTCCCACTCTAGAGTGTCCTACAGTTTCATCAAATTAAAATCTTTCCAAGGAGCTCTTCCTTTGTATCTTCTAGGTCAATGTGATCAGTAACCACTTAGATCTCTCTGACTTTCATTTTAAGTGACCAGGATTAGCTGCTCCTGTCGCCAGGTTATCCCTACTGAAGAAAGAGCAGTGAAACCCGCCAGGGACCTTTTAAACTGACTCCAGCTGTTCGCAAGTATTACACAATGTTGCTCCCAGCAACTTCAATTTTCTGGAATATTAAAACATGTTAAAATCTTGCTATGTCATGCTGAGACACTGCCGCTGCCGCACAAGCCATTATCACCAACAGTTATTACCGGGATAATGATATACTGAGGAGTCCCCACACTCGAGCGGGCGAGTAAAGTTTTTCTCACAGTCTGAAGACAGAAAAAAGGCATATTTTTTTCTCTCCAGTAAGTTAATAAACACTGGTTAATTCATAAAATTACTGAGTTGGGGGATTTAGAAGATTTAAGGATTCCATTAATGCTCATTAACAGCTTTGCTTAAAGTGTGCCACAACCTGTTCAAGGATCAAAACAGGATTCATTAACCTCCCACACGGTTTTAAATATGCAGGTTAACAGGGTGTTTCTGGGTAATTCACTTCATACTTCATACAAATTTTTTAATATGTGTAGTGTGAAAACTACAGAAACAAATAATTTGATTATTCTAATTATTACTGAAATTTTTTTCCATAAAATCTAGAATATGTAGAAATGGAGAAATATACCTTAATCTTAAAAACTTCATACCTGATCTTTAATGCAATGAATTTAAATTCATATTTTAATATCATGAAGCAGAACCTACAACCGAAGGAATTTATCAAGGCAGGAGGTACAAGGATTCAGCTTTCTAAGCAAAACAGAGAACCCCTTAAAAATTAAAATCTGACCCCTAAAAGTGGTCATAGCTCTCCCAGTATATTCGACTGAAACTTAACTCTGTTATAACCTGAGTATTGAAAGTAGGAATCATTAACCAAACTGTTTGTAAATGAAATTTTCTGACAGATATGTCTTCACAGAGATTGGACAGTACTAGGGCCAGTATGTACCTGTAAGTACAGCTGGTACTGAAACCAATAAGCCAGCAATGTATAAACATGTATTTTATGAATGAGCCTTTAATTCCTTCCTCTACATGGGAGCTCTGGCTCTCTTCTGCAGTACCGTAAACAGTATAATACAGCCTGCCACCTGATGCAGCATCCATCCAACTAGCAGAGGACTCATCAGAATTTAAGACTTTATACAGAGGAACCTTGACTTACAAGAATCCACAAAACTATGACATGTTGAAACCTGAGTCAAAGTCATTTTGTAGGACTGCAAATTGTTTGCCCAGATTTAAACATTGCGTGCTTATTTTGAAGGCAAACCTGGGATTTCAAAGTGTAATCAAAAACACACAAATAGAATTTTCCCTTCCAAGACATTTTCAAATTAACCAAAATGATTCTGTTCCTTTTTTGTAAATCCATTGATAATCTGATCTAGTAATTGGTTTATAAACAGTAATTAAACTGTTTAATCAATAACTGATCAGAGTGTATCTTGACTAAAAGGTACCCCATGGCACAACTACATCAGACCACTGCAACACTTCTTACTTGCTGAAAGAAAAAGTACATGTAAAAGACTGTAAAAAAATGAGAGTATCATTTTTTCCCTTGGATCTAATTCAGTATATATACATGATATTTTTTCATCGCTATACAAGTCGGTCTCACTTCAGCACATTTATTGGTATAAAAACGTCACATGCTGCTAGTTAATTCTCTCAATGAGCATGTTTTAATCTGAGCAGTTGGATGTTTGGATTAGTTAGTTTCCGACCACCTGCCTGCGCTGCAACGTTTACCAGCCGCTTGAATGTCACGGAAAACCGTTACTGAATGGAAGTCTGCCTATTCCCATGCACTGGATTACCGGCAATGTTTTGTTTTAGAAATGCCTAAATCCTGGCTCAAGTTCAAATTTATATATCTTTGGTGCCAGAAATACCACAGTGAAACACATAAAATTTCCAAACGATCCGAAAAGCCAGTTCTGGCTTATATGCAAACATTTTGTGCTTATTTTGAATGCAAACAACCGGTCATTAATGTCTTGTTTCCCCCAGATATCTGCATATGATATAATCAACATACCATCAAAATGGGTATTAATTAGTTGAAAGCATCTGTATTAATATTCCCCACCCACTCATTAAACAGTGTATTAAAAAGCTTAAGTAATTTAGCTCTTATAATCCCATTTTAAACAAGCTCAACAGCCAGATGAAAGTTGAATGGTTTGCTAGCATGCCACATACACCATTTAAGTTTAACCATTTACACTTTCTCCATCATTTATTTGCTTTAAAAAAAAATCTAGAAGCAATTACTTCCATCCAGTATCATCCTACATTTCAAGAATTAAAACAAATATGTTTCTCTCACAAAAAGTGGTACTGAAATAGAAGTTGCATCAATGAACCTTTCTTATTACGCATTTTATTTGGCCATGCATCTCTTTCTTCAGTATTAGGTCACCTTTGTCTTTCTTCAGTATTAGGTCATCTTTGTCTTTCTTCAGTATTAGGTCACCTTTGTCTTTCTTCAGTATTAGGTCATCTTCATCTTTCTTCAGTATTAGGTCATCCTTGTCTTCCTTCAGTATTAGGTCAATTTTGTCTTTGTTCAATATTAGGTCATTTCATCTCTTGCTTCAATATTAGGTTATTACGTCTTTCAACTGCAAGACAAAGAACTTGAAGAAGGTAAATTGGGTACATTAAAAATTTTCAATTTATTTAAACAGCTTCTCAGCTATGATTTCTATCAAAACCATATGGTCTTCCATCATTTTATAGTTCATACACTTTCTGTGGTAGACACTAGAACATATAATCTGAAACAGACTTTACAAACTCATTACATAGCACAATGAGAAACAGACTATAGATTGTGAATGAAGATTTTTATGAATGGAACTGTATTCTGCAAGTTCCCAGGCTTCTCAGGCTACAAGCATTCACAAAAACTGACATGATTAGATAACAGCGCCACACTTTTCCTTTCACTTTGAAGTCTCTACTGTAAATGACTTGCAATTTGTGAACTATGCTATTGGTATTATAGAGCATTTATAAAAATGTCATTAGATTCTTATCAGGGAGATATAAATATTTGTATTATAACAAGAGCTTAATTATCGGAACAGAAAAATGTAGAAAAGGGTCTCCTTATTCAGGCTAGTGCTTACATGTTACTAGGTACTGCAGTTATATAGAGATATATTATTCATGCATTGTATGAATGTGTATGCATCCAGCAAACACAGGAAATGTCTTTAAATGGAAACATGGGATTTAATTGTATAAAGGGCAAAATATGGATATAATTTTATTAAAACTTGCTAATTAGTCCAATAAAACGGTGATTAAGATATATCCCCACTCCAGTTTTTCCCAAATTTACTACCCATTAACTAATGAAAATTTGTTCAGTAGCATCCTAAATATTTGTAAACCTTCCAAACTCACCCAAAAATACACTAGAACAAAGACTCTGCAAAAAAGACCTACACATCAAATGTATGTTGACTGAATTGCCCGTTCTAGATTCTGTCCAAAATGATCAAATAAAATGAAATTCATATCATACATATGTACTGTGAGTCCTGATCTGTAAATATCATATGGAGGAAATGCAGACATAGCATGAGTATTTTAGGTAATTCAAATGCTAATAAAATGGCAGATTGACATTTTCATTATCAACAAAAAACGAACCTGCACTATTCTGTGACATGCTGGTCTCATTCACTTTACGTAACTGCACATATAACATGTTTTTATACTGGTTCAGATGTCACTACCAAGAAAATTCAAAAGAAATGTATCTTGCTAAAAAAATAAAAAAATAAGTGACATTATACTCAATCAGCATGAATGTTTTTTTGGGGGTTCTACAGGCAATAATTATATTGAAGTTACTGAAAAGGGCGAAGACAGTCTTCAAGATTTGTTCACCTGAGAATGCTGCAAACTGTGTGAGCTATAGCTGAAAGTGTTCATCAGTAGGTTCCATGGAGCAGATTGTGAAAAATGAAAGCAAGGAATGTTACATTGTACAAGTCCATCAACTGTTTTCTCAGGATAACAGTTAGTATCACCACAAAGTCATGTGATTGGCCAGTACTAGAATCCATATCATGTGAGTAAAGAGTAGGATGTGGTTAAATAATGCAATCTATCACTGACTAGATCTTGTACAAACAGTCATGGACCAAACACATAGGAAAAAACATCAATTGTTGAAGTTAACACCTTTTTCTATTTTATAATCTGACAGGGAAGTATATAAATCTTGTACAAACTACAGTGATGGATGCAACACAAGTTTGACAGAAATCCATTTAGTGTCAATGTGACAATATCGCTTATTGGTTTACCTGCTTCAATCTTTGGAACCAATTACGGACCGGCATAAAGCGGTCTTAATATTGAAATGGTCTTTTTATCAAGACCTTTTTTACTTTTGAACAGTCCATTTGGTTCCAAAATGTTTGATCTTAATATTGAGGGCTGTCTTAATATCACATGGTCTTTATAGCAGAATTTCACTGTGATTATTTCAGAATATAATGTCTTACTTTTACTTTAGACCGTAAAATTTCTAAATACCCCTAAAACATGAAGCAATTTAATCAATATTTTGACTAACATTATAAAAGTTATACAAAAGTTATACAGACACATTGGTAAAAAAAAGCTGACCGACTAATATATGATGATTCATTTATAAGTGTGCAATGAATACATGTACAGTCAAACTGCAAATTATTGTAGGCACAGAACACACACTTGCTTTTTATCCTGTCGCATTTCTAAACTTGATTTACTCATCTTATCTAACCATTTCCGTAAGTATAAAAAGGACAAAAAATACATTATTTTGGAAGCATAAAGTTGTTCAATATTGATCCTATACAAAAGAGGTTATTGTAATCCAGTGGTAACCCTGATGTTTCAGAACAGAACAGGACAGAAATATATTCTTGACTTGTACAATATGTACATCACCACAGGTACATAAAAATACAAGACTTAGTACAATGTATATACAAAGTCACAACCGCAATTCGATTGCCAGATAATAAAACATGTATATTTTCTTCAACAGGGCAACCCCATTAAAAAATTCATAAACTCGACTTCTGTCTAAACACAAAACAGTACTTAGACATAATCTGAATGAGAAAGAAGTCATTGTATAGCAGAGACTATAAACTTTGATATGGTAAGTGGGTCTGCTTAGTAGTTATACATGCTTGATCAATTCTACCTGCCAATATATTATATGCATTCCTTATCATCCATATACATGTAGTAATCTAATAAGGGGTCTCATCTTTAAACATATTTTACAGGAAGTCACTATTGTACATTTGTTACGCCAAAGCTATTTTGAGAATCCAAAATGATAATGACTTAATATATCCTGCTTTATGTTTAGTCTCACTTACCATAGCTTGCACATTTTTTAAAACTGAGTCACTTATAACAATTTTGTCTTTTTTTCCCTGAACAGAGTACTGTGAGAAGCTAGGCCGTATGTTTCAGTATGGAAAAATGCTGAATCGCTGTACACAGACAATAATCGTCATTGCTTTCCTTGCAATATTACAGTTTCTAACCTAGGGGAAAGGTGAAACTTTATGATGGTAAGTCTGCTGTCCATATCCTTGTAACACCCCACATCAACATAATAAAATGCTGCCACGCCCACTCTGGACCTACCAGTATGTTTTTTTCCCCCTCTTAGTTAAGTTACATGTCATGAGATGTTGGCAAAGAGCATAAAACTGAAATATAATTTAACTGTACTCTACTTGTTTTTGTGTAACAAGTTATATTTTAATATATTTTCTCTAATTTTCAAGCACTTAAAATGAAAGTAACGTCAGTTGTTTATCTCATAAAATGGTGAGGAATAAATGGCTAATAATCTACAAAGCATGCAGTTTATTTGTCTTTAACATAAAATTTAGGTCAATTTCAATGACTTGAGCTCTGGGATTAATTTTTTTAATAGCCTGTTTTTCGCATTATAAATGAACATTTTCAATTTCAAAGGGAAGTCTGGAGTTCTACCTCATTTCTGCTGACAAAGATGTCGAAAAAAGTTTACAATGTCAAAAGTTTGAAGTTTACTCAGTGCAGGTAATACTGTAACATTCAAATAGTGAATAGTTTTAAATCCAAACTGTAGACTTTTGACTTATGAGTCTCTCCTGAACTACTATCAGTTTTGGGTTATACTGACAACAATTTAAAACCTTACAAAATGTATTAAAACACTCCTGTCACAGAGTACTAATAATCACAGAAAAAAATATTCTGATGTCCAAGAGAAAAATTAAGACAAATGTAGATTTCAGACATTACCTGAACCAACTGTTCAGTTGCAACATTTTCAATCCTTTATGACTGAATTTATAAAACAGTTAGTAGGAATGTAATGTTTACTATTTCTAACAAGCTTGCAAAATTTCAGCTGAATCAGTACATTCTGACAACAACTATCTCAGCAAAAGGATTTTTAAATACATGCCTGCATGAATATACATATTTTACTTGGAAAAGATCTGAATATTGTCATGTCATGCCTGGTTTGGCTTCTATGTGGAGTACCACAGAGTAAGGAACCATTCCCAAGCATCCAATGTCATTTTCTATAAAAACTCAGTCTGTAAACCAGTCTATCACAAAATTTTCATAAGGAAATGCTGTCAAAATCACACCAGTCAAATAACCTACAAGACTGAACTTTCAAAGTCCCCATTCTGCGACTAGTCTAGTGTTTTCAAGTCTACCCCTGATCACCTGCTAAGAACCTACTGCACCAAGTACTTGACCTTGTAATCTGCACAACTTGACCTTACTACAATGTTCATAATATTTTCCTCACTAATTACTCATCTCTATTATACAATATAACCCGGCAGATCTTGTTAATGAATCATTGGTTCATTTTTTTTCTACTTCCTTGTTACAAAAGTTGTAAGCTAGAACAATCAAACCCTGCTTTAAGCTCAATTTTTATCTTTAAAAAATGGTTACTGGTCAAAGGGGCATAACTCTTGCAATCTTACAGTAATTGATTTTTTTCTTGACAGACCTAACATTCATTGAAAAAATATTCAAAAGAATTTCCTGTTAACACAAGTACTCTGATTTTTCTAAACTGCATTAGCATGTTATGTAAGCTATGCAGAAATTATGCACACATATTTTCACTGCAGTCACTGAATCCATAATATCACATGAACAAACTTGCTGACAAGCCTTCATGACAATTATTCCATTAATTATGCACAACACTAATTAATATTAATTAAGTAAATGTATGCAACCTTAGTCAACTGTTTCATCTCATTTCCAAATTACACAGATTTGAGATGATATTATAAAACCCCACTTCCCTGGTCCCTTATAAAACCAAACTTTTCCAAACAAAATATTTTAGGCGATACTTACAAAGGCTTTAAAAGAGGAGTAAAAATACTAATTACAGCAAGCGAAGTAAGCTGAAAGTCACGGTAAGATTCCTACTACTCCAGGGAAAATAGAATTTGTCAATTAGTGTCACAGACTGAATAGACATCACGCACAAGAACATCACTTTACAGCCTTATTTCTTACAGTTCTCTTATGGAATGTACAGTAAAGTGCAACATAGCTGACTAAATTAATGCAGCAAACTGTCACATGTGCTGAATGCATTCTCTGTGTGCGCACATTTTCACTGTTTTTTTACATGTATGATTTATTATCAATATAGAGTGAGAATATTACTAACAGACCAGGAATGTTGGGCAGTAATAAATAAAACAAAATAATTTATAGCCATGTTTACAGACAAACCTACAAACCTTTTTACCTTCAGCTTATGTAATAAATGTATTATATTATTAAACTTAACTTGAAGGTGATCCATACCCCCTGACTAATGTCCCCTGCAGCAAATACTTATGATTCAATTATAATGATTTACATGAAAGAAGAATTTAAGTTTGTAAGGGGACATAATTATTACTTAAATCTGAGTAGAGTTATCCACTTTCAGAAACTAAATGATTATGTACATGTATACAAAGTTTAAAACTAACAGAACAAATAATTAAAAAGTTGTAAGGATTTACAACTCGGAATACAACAAAAGGATGAGACATGGTAATTCCAACATAGACCCCATCCCTACCCACATATGGATTAATTTGCTAGGGGTATAAACACAGTAGCTGAATCAATATTTATTATTGACATCTGATAATCTTAGGCTGCCATTACAAAGTGTGCTCAAACTTACCTATCTTGACTGGATCTTTTTTCTGTGTAAACATTGGTAACAAGTTCTCAGGTATCTGGATAATGGTTGGTTGTCCTTCACCAGATTCTGATGCTTTCTCTTTGTTGCCTAGCAACAGTAAAATAGTGGATTAAATGAATTCACTTTTTCTACATGTATACTTTTCTAGCATATACTGTCTGGAAAATAATATTTGTTTCATCATGCACTAGATAGTCCAAACTAGGGATACTTTTGACATAAATTAACAGGTCTGTCATTCAATAAAAAACAACAAAGTAATAAAGAAATAACACTTAACCATGTTCATTTTCACACAGAAACCATTTTTTTTTCTCAAAAAGACTTGAACTTATAATAACAATGATATTAAGAAACTTTTACCTTTGAGAAAAAATGCAACCACTTTATAAGAAAAAATATCGTGAATGTTCTAGCTCAGAAAAAGCGAAATTTATCTTCAGAAAAATGTGAAAGAAAGAAGATACATATCAGCTACTAGTATATACTGAATGAAAATTCTCTGAAAGTGTGTGAAGACGCCTGTATATAATTGCTAGCATTGTAACTGTGTTACATATATCTATAATGAGGTATATTTATAGCACTTGTGCTAGACTGATAACATTCCAGTAAATCAGGCTTTATTTCCTCTACTTCTTACAGAAATTACTGGGGCAGGTCTACTGTCAAAATCTGACAGCATGAGTTTACTCTGTGTACTCAGTCAAATACAAAATATTGGTTCAAAGGCAGTACATTAAATACAAAATGATTCTTTTTTTTTTTTTTTTTTTTTTTTTTTTTTTTTTTTTTTTTTTTTTTTTTTTTTTTTTTTTTTTTTTTTTTTTTTTTTTTTTTTTTTTTTTTTTTTTTTTTTTTTTTTTTTAGATTATTTGTTTTTATATTTTTTTTTTGGGGGTTACTGACACCTTAGAAAAGCTTTTAATAAGGGCTTATATTTAGCAAACAATATATTAGGGAATTTAAGAAACAAATATCATAACTGAACTCTGGTATAATAAACGGATCATGTCATGGATCATGTCTCTCAGACCATAAAAAAAGACCAAAACTTTTTAAAGACTCAACACAGTGACATTTATTGTTACAAAAAGGGGACATAACTCTAATCAAATATAACTGCTGCTGTGTATGATGCTAAGAAATTGTGAGAAGTTTAAATGCAATTCAACCAGTGAGAGCACACAGTATAACTTACACAGAAATACACAGAGCATGAACTTTGTCTTACACTGTTATTTAAGGCTATGGTCTTTGATTGACAGTATCATGTGGTGTACTAGATAACACTTAGTTAAAGGTATGGGACGGGTTTCTTACACCTTGGTTAATGAGGTAAAAGTCCATGTGAAGTTTTAGTGCTGTACTTTCTGTAGTAAGAAATGTTCAACTGAAGGCATTCACATAACTAAATACTCTTGTATGCAATCTTTAGTAAAAATGTAAGCTAGAGTTATGGGTCTTGATTATTTGAAGTAACATTATTTTTATGGCAATCAAGTTAAATCCTAATTCTTGTATCATGTAGACTTATACAGATTATTTATAGCTTACCAGTACTCCCTTTTTCTGGTGATTCTTTCAAAACTTCAAGTTTTACTGCGTTCATATCATTATCTTCCACATCAGACTTCACTTCAGGTTTAATATCAGCTAAATAGTCAAACAAATTTGGTGTCAAAGTCAAATAAAATAACAGTTCATTATCTAGGAAACTATCGAGTCTGTAATTCTAATAATAAATGGCAAGTTTTTAATAAATGGCAGGTTTTAACAGACTCTTCACCCAACCAAGTGGGGGCAGCACTACACATACCCAGTCAGGTATTTATGTAGTTTTACATTGTTAAATGTCTGCAATCTATGTTTACTACTCACTATGACTGCTTCCTGCAGTTCAGACCAAAACTGCTAAAAGACAGAATTATGGAAATCATGCTCGATAAAAGCACTGCTGTGTTTTTCAGAAAAAAAGAGGCATGACAGAGTTAACAAGAGCTGTCCATAAGACAGCACGCTCGACTATTGTGGGTGTTTGCTAATAAAACAAAACTTTTATCAGTGTAATAGCAAAACAAAATTCTGCTAACTATTAAGTATAAACTAGGAAAAGTTGAATCATAAAAAAAGTCAAAATCTATAACAATAGATTTAATTTTTGGTAAATTAATTGTTTGATACAAAAATTTACCCTGAACACTATTGCAAGGTTTGATATAACTACCATAAGTGGTTACTTGATATGTGCATGATAGTACCTTGCATGCAAAACTTTACCAAATTTTCAAAAGTCAAACAAGGGCCATAATTTGCACTAAATTTAAACAAGAGTTATCTGACTTGACTGTGTGACACCTCTTAAGACATTAAAAAAGTTTCAAGTCAATATCATAAGTGGTTACTGAGATATGTGCATGATAGTACCTAGCAGGCAAAACTTTAACCAAATTTTCAAAGTCAAACAAGGGCCATAATTAGTACTAAATTTATACAAGAGTTATCTGACTTGACTGTGTGACACCCCTAGAGACATTAACGAAGTTTCAAGTCAATATCACAAGTGGTTACTGAGATATATGTGCATGATAGTACCTAGCAGGCAAAACTTTAACCAAATTTTCAAAGTCAAACAAGGGCCATAATTTGTACTAAATTTTTTCAAGAGTTAACTGCCTTGATTGTATGACACCCCTAAAGACAAGAACAAAGTTTCAAGTCTATATCATAAGTGGTTACTGAGATATGTGCATGATAGTACCGAGCAGGCAAAAACTTTAACCAAATTTTCAAAAGTCAAACAAGGGCCATAATTTGTACTAAATTTTTTCAAGAGTTATATGCCTTGATTGTATGACACCCCTAAAGACATGAACAAAGTTTCAAGTCAATATCATAAGTGGTTACTGAGATATGTGCATGATAGTACCTAGCAGGCAAAACTTTAACCAAATTTTCAAAAGTCAAACAAGGGCCATAATTTGTACTAAATTTTTTCAAGAGTTAACTGCCTTGATTGTATGACACCCCTAAAGACATGAACAAAGTTTCAAGTCAATATCATAAGTGGTTACTGAGATATGGCATGATAGTACCTAGCAGGCAAAACTTTAACCAATTTTTCAAAAGTCAAACAAGGGCCATAATTTGTACTAAACTTTTCAAGAGTTATCTGCCTTGATTGTATGACACCCTAAAGACATGAACAAAGTTTCAAGTCAATATCATAAGTGGTTACTGAGATATGTGCATGATAGTACTTAGCAGGCAAAAACTTTAACCAAAGAAGCAACGCCGACGCCGACGCACAAGTGACTGTAATAGCTCTCCATATTCTCCGAATAGTCGAGCTAAAAACTGAATGGTTTAAATGGTCCCTGCTGTAAGAAACCTAAAATGTTAAAATTTGATCACATAAATATCACTATGAAAACAAGACTCAACATATAAGTCAGGACTATGTCACTCAAGTTCTCTAACAGAAGAAAAATATTTTGTTTTCAACTCTACTTTGGTTATATGATGGATTAACCTTATCATTATTCCTTGGACATGTTAGTAATAGACTCCTCTATCTCAGGGAGAATACTCTCCACTTTCTCAATTAATATCGAGGATGGCTTTCAAATCATCTAGATGGGTGTTCAGTAGAACACTTGTGTCTCCCTCTTACACTTTGTCAGAATAATTAATGATTTCGTAGTACAAAAATGGGCTTAACTTTTTCAAATATGACCTTGACCTACAAAAATTGGTGGCATCACAGCCCTTTTGTCATAAGCAATGCAATTTGAAAGTTTGATGAAGAAATCTTCAGAAATGGCAAAGTTATAGCCAACATTAAGTTTTCATGACAAAAATTAAGTACAAAAGGGGTGTCAAATATGACCTTGACATACAAAATTTGGCAGCAACACAACCCTTTTGTCATAAGCAATACAATTTCAAAGTTTGAAGAAGAAGTCTTAAGAAAAGGTAAAGTTATAGCCAATGTTAAGTTTTTGTGACGGACTGAAGAACCGACCAATGAACGAAGAGATCACTATGTATTGCCTTTTCTCCGAAAGGGTGACACAATAACTGGTTACATATATTTACAAATATTTACTAAGCCTAATGTTACCAAGGTGATCTCTGATTTACACAGTTTTCGATTGTGTAACTTACCAATATCCTCTGTATCATCATCATCATCATTGTTGAGTGTATCTGTGTTGAGAACTGATGGTTCTTCATCCGCAACATCAGCCAGGCTAGCATCACCACCTAGCTGTACACTCACCTGTAATAGGCAGCAACAGAAAATCTTCACATTATCAGCTGAATTCTGGGACAAATTCTGATATTTGAGTTTAGGTTGGAAGAAAAACATTCCAAGCAATAGTGTACACAGGATGGCTTTTCCTCCACTCAAAATCATCAATTTAGTAAAGATATTCTTCATATTGTTACTGCAATGAAAGTTGACTGCTGTTAAGTGCTTCCAATAAACGTTTTTTATGAATTCCATCAGAAATATGCAACACCACTCATTACATTTATTTAACATTTTTTTTTTTTTTTTTTTTTTTTTTTTTTTTTTTTTTTTTTTTTTTTTTATTTTAATAATATATTTTTTTTTTAATAAAAAAATAATTTTTTTTTTTTTTTTTTTTTTTTTTTTTTTAAAAAAAAAAAAAAAAAAAAAAAAAAAAAAGAGGGGGTGTTTTTTTTTTTTTTTTTTTTTTTTTAAAATTTTTTTTTTTATTTTTTTTTTTTTTTTTTTTTTTATATAATTTTTTAAATATTTTTTTTTTTTTTTTTTTATTTTTTTATTTTTTTTTTTTTTTTTGTTTTTAATTTTTGGGTTTTTTTTTTTTTTAAATTTTTTTTGTTACTTTTAACGGTAATATCATTTTAAACTATTAACTAAACAATTTGTAGAAAAACAATAACTTTGTATTAAATTGTTAGATATAGTCACATACAAAGACAAGTTTGCCCACACAAGTATCTAACTCCAGATCTTTACTGTACCATTGTTACTCTTTTTCTGATTAAATATAAACATATCTGTTATGTTGTATATTAACACAAGATATAACTCACACTGCCAGAGTCTGTAGGGTCTATGAGACCAGAGATGTTGAGGTACTGCAGACCGTCGTCCTCCGTCCCCAACTGTTGAAATATCGGCATGTTCTTAACCTGCTCTTGCAATGCTTCTATATTTGTCAATCCCTGTAATAAAATGTCAACATTTGTTTCATATATAGATGCTTTTATAGTGATTCTAAATGAATCTGTAAAGATATGGTGTACTTAGATGACTCTCATTTATTACTGCTGTCTTGGTTCCACTTTGGTAAAATACTGTTTACAGTTTGTGCACTTCCCATAGATGTGTCAGATAATTGCAAATTTACATTTGTTTTTTTTAACAACTTAATCTATGAAGCTTTATGTAGCACTAATTAAACAGATTACAAAAATGTTTTACTGTAAGTCTTTATATTCGCAAGTCATTGATTTCGCGATTTTCCAATTTTCTATTTATTTGAGAAATTTTGAATTCTCGAGCGAGCATTATTTTGTATATGATCATTGTTTGTTTGCTATTTTAGCAAGTCTGATGAACTCGTGAAGTGCTTCATTCACAAAAAATAGCAAAAAATAAAAATCTCACAAAAAAAAAACATTTACAGTTACCAGGGTAATCTGATTTTGACTGTTCAGTAATAATGGTATCTTGTGTTAAGACGTTTTCCTTATATATAATATATACTCATTAATTTAATCTTGGTTGCGAAACAAGTTCTTACAACTAAAACAAATCACTCTTGAGACTCAGTCCAGATGGAATCAACCTCGAAGAGAGAGGCAATGTTGAACTATTTGTGTCTTGCTGAAGGACACTACCGACATGGCTATGGTAGGGATTGAACCTAGGGCCCTTCGATCCTGAAGTGAACGCACTACCACTGTGCCACAGCAGCTCCACAATCACGTTTTCCTTATAGACCCTATACAATAAACTTTTGCCTGTTACAACTAATTCTGATGACTGTTGAAATTTGGGAAAGACTTTTTGTTAAGTTGTTAAGAATGAGGCACTTTTTATGTGTAAACATTATTTTCACCTGAAGGGGAGCCATCATAATTGTCTGTCCATCTCCTGATGGTATTATCACTGTTGGAATCTGATTGGTTAATTGTGGCTCATCTGGGCGGGGATATCTACGGGGTCGACCTCGACCACGTCTTGCTGCTAAACATAAGAAAGACCCATGTAATCAAATAAATCAAGAATGTAGAAATTTTTATCTGAGATTGCCATTCTTAAAACAGCTGAACAGTCAATCAATAGCATGAATTTCATTATTAAATATCTTGAATCCAACTTTCCCAACCTTTTCCTATTGTGTGCTTCTCTCAATTCCAGAAAGTAGATATCGAATCAAATAAATCTGAAACAGTTTCAGAAAACCAAATGATCAAATTTTATATGAGACAGAGGAAGTTACCTCCAGGTGTTTGTATTACAGACGGTGGTATATAGTCCCTGCTCATTTGTGACTTAGTCCTCCTGACTGCTCCACTAGGTAATACTTCATCATCCCCATCATCAGCGGCCGCATCATCATCACTTGACAACTCAAACACTTCATATTCTACAATAGTTCATATTAGTGATAGGTTATATAAACAAGAAAATAGTATTTCAGCAAAGGAATGTTCCATGTAACACAGATAAAGATATAAAAGTAAGAAAATGAATATTTTCTAAGGATGGGAACGAATCCTATATTTAGTATTCGAATATTCGTATTAACTATTCGAATACATTCGAATATTCGAATCAAGTTTTAAAACTTTTCCGAATGTTTTACTACCCAAAAAGTATTTATCCGAAATTATGTATAGTTCGCCAATTACTAATTAATAACTATTCGGGAATTGTCAATTAAATTCATTATTCTCAACATTTAGGGATTTGAAACATTGAGCGCGTGAAAAACTTCCATGCACGTGATGTAGTTGCTGGAGGCATTTAAGCAAGATTTTAGCGTTTTAGATGTAGTAAGATTGAAAATAATATCAGATCTGATCGTAAGTAAAGTTAATAAATCGGACTTTGATGCAAAGTGGATTCGGTGCACATCAATCTTTCTTTCTTCAAAAATACCATGGTTGCATTTTATTGAGTAATGATTTTCGATCGGGTTTCAACTTTCAAACTGAGTAATCGAACATGATTGTTTTTTTTTAATTTAAAGCTATGACGTTTATCTATTACAGGCGATAGACTTGAGTTACATCGCCGAATTTAGGGCTAATTATTTGAACAAAACATTAAGATTCGCACCTTACAAAACATGAAATAAGACGCTAGATAATGACTCCAAGTGTGAATTACTAAAACAACAAACTGAAAAACTGTTTGCAATTTAGGATCTGCAATTTGCAATTATGACACGTGTTATCAAAACACCGACCGGGGCTATTAAGCAATTAGTTGTTTGATGAAATATGGTAAGGCATTTGTGTGTTTGTCAACGTTTTCTCGAACTTTAAAAGTTGAAAAAAAAAATGAAAACTAGAACTGTCACAAGAGTGACGAATTATACCCCCACAATACAGCTTTGTCACAGAAGTATGGCAACCATAAGAAAGGAATGGCCACAAGGACATAGAGTTGAGTTATTATACAATAACTTGTGTAAATGTATTGTTTTAATAGCAAAAATACATTTTTAGTATAAGTGACCTTGACCTTGACCCTAGTGACCTTGACCCCCAAATTATTTTTTTGGCTTAAAACAATCTAAAAACTAAAAATAAATAAAAATCTATTTTTAGTAACAGTGACCTTGACCATGACCCTAGTGACCTTGACCCAAATTTTTTTTTTTGCTTAAAAGACTAAAAACTAAAAATAAATAAAAATCTATTTTTAGTAACACTGACCTTGACCTTGACCCTAGTGACCTTGACCACGAAAAATTGTTTTTTTTGCTTAAAACAATCAAAAACTAAAAATAAATAAAAATCTATTTTTAGTAACAGTGACCTTGACTTTGACCCTAGTGACCTTGACCCTAGTGACCCAAAGCTACCTACACACCAAGTTTCATTACAATTGGTCACTCCTAACTCAAGTTATTGAGCGGAAACCATTTTTCTATTTTTAGTAACAGTGCCCTTGACCTTGAACCTAGTGACCCAAAATGCAATCCCAAGCTTCCTCTCTACACAAGCTACCTACACACTGAGTTTGATTGCAATTAGTCACTCCTAACTTGAGTTATTGAGCGGAAACCATTTTTCTATTTTTAGTAACAGTGACCTTGACCTTGACCCTAGTGACCCCAAATGCAATCCCAAGCGGCGTCTCCACGCAAGCTACCTACAGACCAAGTTTCATTGAAATCGGTCAAGCCTTTCATGAGTTATCATCCGGAAACTGTTTTACAGTTCATAGTCACTGTGACCTTGACCCCAAAGTCGAACTTGACCTGTATTTCATAAAGTTGCACGTGTGTACCAAAAAAAATCAACAAAGGGCCATAATTCTGTTAAATTTGGTCGCCGCAAAAATTCCTTCCTTTACTTCCATCTACACATTAAGGTTGTTCATCACTGGAAGTTTAAGCAAAATCTGCCATCCGGTTTAAGAGGAGTTGCTTTCACAAAATTTCTATATGGTATATAGTGAAAAAATCAACAAAGGGCCATAATTCTGTTAAATTTGGTCGCGCGGAAAATTCCTTCCTTTACTACCATCTACACATTAAGGTTGTTCATCCCTGGAAGTTTAAGCAAAATCTGCCATCCGGTTAAGAGGAGTTGCGTTCACAAGATTTCGGGCGTCGGACGGACGGGGACGGACTGGGCGGACGGACGGGCGGACAAGTGCAACACTATATGCACCCCACTTTGTGGGGGCATAAAAATAACGAATATTCGAATCCTAAAATTGCATTCGAATATTCGGAACGAATGCGAATATTCGAATGTTCGAATATTCGTTCCCATCCTTAATATTTTCCATACCTTTGTTGAGAAATATTTAAAACCTCAACAGTCATAAATGGGTTAGAATTAAGCCAAATTAAACCGCCAAAAAAAAGTTGTACAAGTTTGGTACCATAGAACCTGGCCAGAAATAGACGAAAAATTAAGTTCAACTCTGGTACAACAGTCGACTTTACCAAAATTTAGTTTGTACTCAATGAAACATTAAGAACTAATGAAAATCTAAATTTTATGTTAAAACCGTGCAAAAGTGTATCAAAAAATCTGACTAAAGTTTTCATCTTTTCAGTACAACACTGTTTCCTTCATATTAACCATTTTATTTAAACAGCTTGATTTTGTCTTATAGCAGTTTTGACTACTTCATTTCTCAATAACCATTATTATTTAAATAAAGATTCACATCATTCCTTCAATGCTTACTGAGATACATGTATGTATATGAAAGAAACTTGCTCACAAAACTGTAATTAAACTGATTAATTGAAATATGGGCTATTTTTTAAATTTTAATTCAGTAAATAATTGTCTGACATGATTCAAACTGTTGACAGAGATAGGTGCATGATAGCTGCTTGCAGGCAATACTAAATTTCGTAAGGAGTCTGTCATGCATTTTTAAGTCAAATGAGGGCCATAAGTTCATTTATTTTCCTTTCTAGAGGCAACAGTATTTAAGTTGTGTATAGGTGAGTAGTTTACCTAACTATCATTCCCGGGAAAAACCAGTCCTAGAAACTGCTTAGCTCAGATGTCAAGGGTCAGGTAGGTAGAAGGGATCCACCCCATGACCATCAATTAATCTGGTCTTAATTTCAATTAAATTAAATCCATAGTTTTATAACTTAATTGTTTGATACCCCTCATGTTTCTATCCTGTCAATGACTGCTGAGATGCAGTTTATGTGTATGATAGAAGCTTGCATGCAAAACTTTAACCAATCTCAATGGTGACTCTGATGCAAGTTTAGTTGCTATAGGCTTCCCTATTAACAAACTTAACAAGAGCTGTCCATAAGACAGCAAGCTCGACTATTGTGGGTGTTTGCTAATAAAACAAAACTTTTATCAGTGTAATAGCAAAACAAAATTCTGCTACCTATTAAGTATAAACTAGGAAAGTTGAATTATAAAACAAGAGCTGTCCCTCACAAGTGACGAATGCCCCCGAAAGAGGTGCCTCACAGTCTGTGTCCTCTCCATGTGCTCAATAAATGTGCTATGTAATTTTAAAATCCTTCCATGCATGACAGAGTAATCATGCATACAGTATTCCATTACTTTAAACACTAAGTGTGACCTTGACCTTTGAAGTAGGGACTTGGGTCTTGCACGCGACACATCAGCTTGATGTGCTAGACATTTGTGCCAAGTTATTTTAAAATCCTTCAAAGCATATTAAAGTTATAGTCCGGACACAAATGTATGCATATATACAGGATTCCATTACCTATAAACTGTAAGTGTGACCTTGACCTTTGTGGTAGGGATGTGGGTCTTGCACGCGACACGGTCGTCTTGATGTGCTAGACATTTGTGCCAAATTATTTTAAAATCCTTCAAGGCATGACAAAGTTACAGTCCGGACACGAATGTGTGCATATATGCATATATACAGGATTCCATTACCTTCAAACTCTAAGTGTGACCTTGACTTTTGAGGTAGGGACGTGGGTCTTGCACGCGACATGTCGCTTGATGTGCTAGACATTTGTGCCAAGTTATTTTAAAATCCTTCAATGCATGACAAAGTTACAGTCCGGACATGAATGTGTGCATATATGCATATATAGAGGATTCCATTACCTTCAAACTCTAAGTGTGACCTTGACCTTTGAGCTAGGGATGTGGGTCTTGCACGCGACAGGTGACTTGATGTGCTAGACATGACTGTGTGCCTAGTTATTTTAAAATCCTTCAATGCATGACAAAGTTACAGTCCGGAGCACGAATGTGTGCATATATAGAGGATTCCATAACCTTCATACTCCAAGTGTGACCTTCACCTTTGAGGTAGGGATGTGGGTCTTGCACGCCCGACAACGTCGTCTTGATGTGCTAGACATGTGTGCCAAGTTATGTTAAAATCCTTCAATGCATGACAGAGTTACAGTCCGACACGAATTTGTAAGTGGGGATGCACAGACAGACGGTCAGACAGACGGTGCAAGGGATTTTAATATGCCAAAGCTGGGCAAAAAGTCAAAATCTATAACTATAGATTTAATTTTTGGTAAATTAATTGTTTGATACAAAATTTACCCCTGAACACTATTGCTAAGTTTGATATAACTACCATAAGTGGTAACTGAGATATGTGCATGATAGTACCTTGCATGCAAAACTTTAACCAAATAAGTCAAACAAGGGCCATAATTTGCACTAAATTTAAACAAGAGTTATCTGTCTTGACTGTGTGACACCTCTTAAGACATAAAAAAAGTTTCAAGTCAATATCATAAGTGGTTACTGAGATATGTGCATGATAGCACCTAGCAGGCAAAACTTTAACCAAATATTCAGTCAAACAAGGGCCATAATTTGTACTAAATTTATACAAGAGTTATCTGACTTGACTGTGTGACACCCCTAGAGACATTAACGAAGTTTCAAGTCAATATCATAAGTGGTTACTGAAATATGTGCATGATAGTACCTACCAGGCAAAACTTTAACCAAATTTTCAAAGTCAAACAAGGGCCATAATTTGTACTAAATTTATACAAGAGTTATCTGCCTTGATTGTATGACACCCCTAAAGACATGAACAAAGTTTCAAGTCAATATCATAAGTGGTTACTGAGATATGTGCATGATAGTACTTAGCAGGCAAAACTTTAACCAAAGAAGCAACGCCGACGCACAAGTGACTGTAATAGCTCTCCATATTCTCGGAATAGCCGAGCTAAAAACACAAGTTACAATGCTATCTAATCTGAAAATAGAAGTTTAAATAGTTAGGCAAAGAGCATGGCTACTGAAATTACCTTCTAGTGTTTTAGGTTTCCCCCTGTTTCTACCACTTCTTCTAATTCCATCCGGTCCTGGATATAATGTAATAGATTTATAAATGATATGTTAATAGATACTATAATGATTAGAATGTCTTAACACAATATTAGAACAAGCACTTGTCATTTTATGAAACAGTACAGGTGTATGTCATTTATGTATTTTACCTTACAGGACAGAATTTCTGGGACAGCTTGTGTCAACTTAAAATTGACAACAAACTGTGTAATATAGATAATAAATCTATGTGCAATAAATAAATCTCCAGAGTGCAGAATAAGTAATTTTTTACATTGAATAATATTAAAAAATTGACTTTTTCATTAGGTGTTGACTTCATAATAAATGATTATTTACCAAAGTTGCAATAATTCTATGAGCAAATTGTTGTTCATGCACTGTAAAATTTGAAGGACTAACTGAATTGTTGCTTCCACTGTCACTAACAATTCCGAAGCTACAATCAACAATATCTAATCATAAATTTCTGAACTTTCCATGCTGCAATGTTTCGAAAGTTTTGGGTTCAAACATACCTGTGTTAGAAAGCTCAAGAAGTCCCTGCGCTGCACTGTTTGTCTGGTCAGGTTCCAGTACTGATTTTATTTCTCCTTGAATCTCCGTCTCTTCCAGCAATCTGGCTTGTTCTTTCATTGCATTTTTTGCCTCTGCGTCAGACTTCTTTGGACGGCCTCTCTTCTTTCCTACAACAAAGCAAGACATTCATGCACTTTAAGATAATTGATCAAGGTTTTCTTTCCTAACACAAATGTAATTACAATCAAAACAAAGATTTTCTTCGCTTGAAATGTTACAGTTGTTGCAATTCACATCCGTATAAAGCACAGTGGCATAACTGGTGTGACACTTAATTTAAATTACAAACACTTATGAAAGAGAAATAATTTATTTTCATCAGTACCGTACATGAAAAGAGTACATTGTGAAATTACTTTAGAAATCTATGTAAAGATGCAGTTTTATCGATGTACTAATACAATCAGGGCATATTGCTGTAACTTCTAGCCTGTGATGATACTTATATACTTAAACAACACAGAACAATGTCTACACGCATTTCATATTGTTTGCTAAAATGCAGTGTGTAAGTTCAGTTTGTGTAAATGTTAATACACTGCAACTTCAGCATGGTAAAAACCACTGATTAGACATTACATGTGCTTACAGTCTTTTTTTCTCATCAAGTTAAAAGAGGTAAATTTACATGGAATTAGTTTACTGAAAGAACACCTGCTTTTTCTGAAAGGCAGTCAAATGTACAATGTACGAATAAAAAAAAAACTTTCCCTGTACTTACCTGTTGAAACGAGTGGGTATGCACAGAGCTGCCCTGTATCTGGATTGACTTTAAGTAAACATTTCTTGCCATTAACAACCACTTCCATATGATCGGTGACCTCTATTGGCTTTGTAAGATCTGGTTTCTTCTCTTCCTTCACAGGTTTATTGACATCTTTATCTGTCCCGACTGGCTGGTCGGATGTTTCAGCACTGGTGGGTTGATCGATATTCAGTTCCGAAGCTAGACTCGCATCTACAGAGTTCAACTGAAGGAAAAGAAACATCCCAAATGAAAATGACATCCGGCTTACATTTAATATTTTCAATGATTAAATTGTCACAATTTGCAGATATAACTAATTTAAACAAATTATGAGTATTTACTTCTTAGTAATATGGTATAACTTATAACATAAACTGCAAAATACAGGTGACACAAAAAGTTAAATCTAAAGTATATTCTCGAATGTTATGGTACAGATAGCAACATTCTACTGGCTTGAGTCCTACAATCTGATACTTTTAAACATATTTTACCATAACTTTTGTAATTTTTGTACATAGCAAACAGAATTTCAACAGTACAAATGTAGTTAGTTAGGTTCCTCTCCCGAAAAAAGAACTCATTTGTTTACTTCTAAGAACAGATTAATTACATTTTCGAGGCCTGGTTTTGGGGTCACTAAATTGCTTTATTTTATTGACCAATTGTACCATGTTTCCGGGCAGCTAGTTAAAATAGATTTGTTTTATTGTGATGTTAGCTATTAAATTATGTAATTTTTTTCAATCATTCGACACATTAATGAAAATATATGATATAAAGTTAAACTTGTGAATTTTCTTTTATTCAGTATAGTATACAGAATTATTTTTGTGATCTATGTATCGATCTAAATGGACATAAGAAATCAAACAAGCAAAACTTAACACATAAAGATTCAATCAACTCATGTCAGCTGCCTCCTAATATTATTATTCTAAATCCTTCTTAAAACCAAGTTATACTGCTATTGAGTTACAGCTATCAATATTATTATCTTTACCTTATCTTGCTGTACCATGTTTTCTATGAGGTATGTCACATTCTGTCCTGTCTGTAAACTATTCTCTTTCATTAGGCCTTCTGTTTTAGTTTTACCAACATCAGTCAAGATGAAGAGCTGACCAGTTGAACCTATAAAACAACAAGACCTGACTCATTTATTATGTTCAGTCAGTATTATAGCATTCTATGAAAACTAATGGATTAAAATCTGCATAATGTGATTTTTTCAGTACCTGAAAGTTCTCCACATAGCAGCTGGTGATTACCAAAATTAATATAGGGCCAATACAAGAAAAGTAGGTCGGGCTTCAGGAATGGTAATACTAAGTTGAAAGAGCGAGAGGCACTAAGGAATGTAGTGTAAGCATAACGACACTGTCTAAGGACACTACCAAGATGACACTACAGTTAATAAACTACAACTGTGCTACAGCAACTACCAAGATGACACTACAGTTAATAAACTACAACTGTGCTACAGCAACTCCACAAAAAAAAACAACAAAAAAAAACGTTTGAAGTTAAACAAAGTACAAACCAGTTGGAAGAGTCTGACTAGGCTCTGTATCCTGAGTTGCAGGCACTGGTTGGTTTACCAATTGTAAAATCCTTTCTGACGGTTGGCTCTGCTGGATGCCTGTTCCATCCAATGTCTGATCATTATCTGGCGTCAGAGTTGTTTGCCCTTGGTCTGTTTGATTTATGTCCCTTGCCAGATCAGTTTTTGTTACACCTGCAGCTACATAACTAATTTCCCCACTAGCATCAACATCAGCAGCTTGTAGCAAAATGCTCTGTTCACCAGCTTCAAAACCTAAAATAATTATAAACTTATTTCATATAAACACTTCTAAAATTTACATTACTGTGTTACACAACAGAACTTTACGAAAAATACAAACATGTCACAGCAGTAGTGTCAAGATAGGTGTGTATAACCATCTTAAATCTTACATAAAACCTTCATAACTGTAAAAAATAACTGACTTTTTTTACTCAGTTTGTTGCTACAAAATGTTCATTAAAAATTTCATATAAATCTGACAAGTGTACAATGTATTATAAAAGTGAATTGTTTGGAAAAAAATTCAATCAATAGGGGTCATCCAGTATCACTGAAATTCAAGTGTGTATACATGCCAAACCAGGACCCTGCAAATATGCTACGCACTGCCTCTGACAGTGGAGTGGGGTGTAGGGTAGGGGATACGGTCCCTTATTATTATTGTTGTAATTCGGCTAAAAAAGCAGGACATTGCCCATTTCTTTACCTTGTAACTGATCAGCTGCAATGTTTGTCTGTAAGATATTTACACCATCTGACAATGTAAGCTGTACCTGACCAGTTGATATCAGTTGCTGGGCAATAATGTGATATGTTCCCGGAGATTCACTTGTCTCCTCAGTGCTCTCGTCTTCTCTGGCTGAAAATAATACAAATCTACTGCAGAAATTAACCAGACTTGGTTTATTACAGCCTTTCAAAGATGTTCCCATATACAAAAATGTCATCTGATGATGTCCACAAAGCAGTTATTTTTCTTAACGCTACTGTTCTTTCTTTATTTTCATATTGCTTATGATAACTTACTAAAGAAATTGAATTATTTGAACCGCTATAATAGAGCTTCATGCAAGGAACATCCCTGCCTAGTTTCATCAACATTGGCTTAGTGGTTTCAGGGATGGCCCTATTTCACTCACCAGAGTAACAGTGCACTTAAATAAGGAAGTCACTGGTTGCTAGGGACAGACACTGGTTTCTGTGAGAATCACTGGTCATTACTGGAAAGCCACTGATTGCAAAACACAACAGTTACTGTTGCTAGTTGCTAAGGATGCCAATGGTGGCAAGATGATGCTAAAGGTTGATAATGAAGTCACTTGTTGCTAGGGGAAGTCATTGGTTGCTAGGGGTCTAAATTGTTGCTAAGGAAGTCAGTGGTTGCTTATGAAATCACTTGTTGCTAGGGAAAGTCACTGGTTGCTAAGTAAGTTACTGGTTGCTAGGGGAAGTCACTGGTTGTTAGGGAACTAAATTGTTGCTTAGGAAATCAATGGTTGCTAAGGCTGTCACTGGTTGCTATGGAGGTCACTAGTTGCTAAGGAAGTCACTGGTTGTTATTGAGGTCGCTTGTTCCAAGGGGAAGTCTCTGGTTGTAGGGATAGTCACTGGAAGCTAGGTGTTTCCCATTACTCTATATACAGACAAGGGACCCCCAGCCCCACTGGCAGTGGTCAATTTTGACCCCAGGGGCATAATAAACTTTGTAGAGGTTGGTTGAAGTCCACTAGGCAATGACTATTACAAAATATCTAAGCTCTAGGCCTTGTGGTTTCTGAGAAGAAGAATTTTAAAGTTGTTCCTATGTAAGTCTATATGAAAAACGGTGACACCCTGGTTGTAGTATATCCTGACCCCGGGGACAATATTTGAACAATCTTGGTAAAGGTCTACTAGGAAATGCTACATGCTAAATATCTTAACTCTAGGCCTTGTGATTTCAGAGATAAATATTTTTTTATGTTTTCCTATATACGCCTATGTAAAAATAGGTGACTGCCTGGGTGGTCTCAATTTTGACCCAGGGGTCATAATTTGAACAATCTTGGTAGAGATCTTCTAGGCAATGCTAGATGCTTAATATTTAAGTTCTAGACTTTGTGATTTCAGAGAAGAAGATTTTTAAAGATTTTCCTATTTGTTGCCATGGCAACCAGAGTTCTACATGGAACGGATTTCTTAGAACAAGTTTGGTAGAGCTTTATGCATGGAACATCCTTGCAAAGTTTCATCAACACTTATTAGAATTAGTGAAGAAATTAAAGTCCGTGGTAGAGTGTAAACACATTTAAATATTGCAATTTTTGTTAAATCAAGGGCCATGACTCTGAAAGAACTAATCCGCTTAAGCCCATACTTTAACTAATTCGAGATCTTATGGTCATACACATTCTCTGTGAATATAGTTAGAATTAGTGAAGAAATGAAGGGCCTACAGTGTAAACATAGTTAAATATTGCATTTTTTGTTAAATCAGGGGCCATAATTCAGGCAGTACTGATCTGATCAAGTCCATAATTGAACTCATCCGAGGTCTTGTGGCCAAATACTTTGAATTCAAGTTTTATTATGATTGTTTCAAAAATGTAGATGCTAGGGTGTAAACAAACTAATTGTGAACGGACGGATGGACAGGCGGACATTCAATGATCCGTAAAGCTCAGAAACTTCCAACTTTCACTTAAAGAGTTAAGCTGGTAGCAGGCCTTGAACCCTTTACAAAGAAGATGTGCTTCCAATAACAAACCTGCTATTGGCTGCTGGTGTAGGACAAATGGTGCAGGGTCTGTTAGCCTCAAAGTAACAGCCTCTTCAGACTCGCTGCCTTGCAGGGCACCTGCAGGTTCTGTCAATTCAGCCATACCTTCAATTTCTTCACCAGTGTCCATGGAAGTGTGCTACATGTATATGATTTAATTCATAGTCTGAAATTACAGGATCAATATCTTATTTCTTTCACTCACACACAAGAACACCCTTTGAAAGTACACTTCTTGTACAGTCAAAATAGGTCAAAGAACTTGGTACCAGAGGCAACATATCATGTACACAGCCAACAAAAAATATATACATGTATACTACCTCTAATATATGTAATCTATGTTCATATCTGCTATGTTAGGAAAATTAGATTTTATCTAGATTAGACTTAATTGATACCTTTCAGAGCATTAAAGTAGGTTAAGAAATGATTTCTAATTTTAAACAGCTTATCTAATTTTATACTTATAATGTCAATTCTTAGTAACCTTTACATTAACTTATACATTAACTTCATATAACCATGCTACTATGTGATATATGTTTAATCTTTTTTAAAGTACATACTTTTGTCATGCTCTATTACTGTGCTATAACAATAAATGTTAAATATAAAAGGTAGGTATAGTGGAACGAATGACAACCAAAAAAGTTTGTTAAAGTTTTATTTTAATTCCTACGTTTCGACCATAACTATGGTCTTCATCAGGGATTTTATTTCTTAACAGGTTTCCATACATCTACTGCTTCCATGAGTTGTTCGTATTTTTATATTTGTTGTATTAAATAGTCGGTTAATAGCTGTGCATAGCTAATGTTTATTGTACTGATATATCGACATGTAATAAAATTTGATTTGATTTGACAACTGTAAAATGTCAACCTGTAAAATCGGTTTGCCTTTGAGGAGGAAAATTTAGTGATACTAATGGTATACACATATCATCCACAACCTGAATAGGGATTTGTTTCTTTTCGTAGTTTTCTTTCAATATGTTGGTCATAAATTATAAAGTCTTCTAATGTTACAGTATATTTCAGCCGAAATGTTTAAAATACCAACACAATCAAAACAAATGCACGTGGGTTTTGACACTTTCTGGGCAGATGACAAATTGTGAACTTTTGATTGGTGGATATTTTAGTCATGACCTACTTTCATGCCCTTTATATTTCGGGTCAAACCGATCAAAATCAAGGTATGGTAGTCAAAAACATGAGAATAGAACAAAAACAAAAGACATTTGTAACTTATAAACCGTAAAAACTCATAGGTGCCGGCTATGCAAATCTTATTTGTCGCGGGACTGTGCCCGGACTGAATGTCCAAAATGGCGGGCATTCGAATTTTTTTTTTTAAAGATAAAAAGCAAAAATGCTCTGTATTTGAAATGGTGTAAACACATAAAATACCTTCTTCTCAACTGATCAAGATCTCACTTTAATAAATTGTCCGACTGTACTTTCCGTCAGTCCGAGTACAAAGATATCCCACAATTCTCATCGGCAGAGGCCCGTCCATTGAATGTCGATGTTAGGTATAATATCCCTAAATTCTTGTTCTATTTTCTGCTTGATATTCAATTGGGATTCAAATAGACAGGACCCCATGACTTAAGCCTTTTGTGACTGCCAAAAGAGAGAACGAGCAATGTGTCTGACGTGCAGCCATCTCTTGAGTGAAGATTATAACCGATTTTTACAACTATGTTTGGACCTAAAGACATGCTGGTACTGGGTAGGGATGTCATTTTGATCTACGTAAGACGGTGATAATTATAATCCAATATTGTGAAGGCTATGTATGGTAAGATGCTGGGCCTTTCTCATAGACCGGGGCTACGGATGTACTTTACCAATTATCGGGACATTGTCTTATTCTAGAGGTAACTTAAATATAGAGGTCCATAGCTCGAATCCCGCTCGGGACGAAGGATTTTTTCACGGTTACACTTGGCGCAGAGCGTTAATAACTCGTGTGATTGCACCCTTAGAACGTCATATCTGCATACTGCAAATATTCGAGGACGATTTCCAGCATGAAAGTGTGTATGTACAGGGTCCGTATATTACGTAATATACGGACCCTGGTATGTAGTAGAGGTATAATACGACGCTTGTACATCCTTGTCATTGGGCTAGAGTGTCCGCTTTAGTTACGAACTGGAAACCCCGAGTTCGAATCCCGCTCGAGGATTTTTCACGGTTACATGAATAAATAAATCCTGTCTCATTAAATAGGAACATTTGAATGGTATATAAAATAGAAAACTTGTAATGTTTTCATATAATCTGCCAATAATAATATATTGTATTGTACATGTAGTGTGCAGATCGTATTAAAGAGCCTAATGTTTCATGAATACATCCTGGTATTTGACTTAAACGTTTAAAGAGTATACTCAAACAACAACAACAATACGAGTGCTGTAAAAAAGTGGTCATGGTCATATTCCAGTAGCATCTTAAGTCAAATGTTAAGATTTTCCTTAAACTTAACAATTTCCTTAAGAAGATAATTTAAAAAGGAGAATGTACATTGCAACATGTTGAAAATTTATCATATCTTCCATGACCATTTTCTATGATGTTGATGAAATTACACACAATCATTCACTTTTAAACGAATTGTAATAATTAAAAATTTTGGACTTAATTTAAAATACTTAAGAAATCACTTAAGATGCTACTGGAATACGACCCCAGAACTCCAGGAATCAGTCATCGAGAATAGTTATTATAAGTTGCAAGAACTTGTTTATAAGTTGCAAGAACTTGTTCTGCAATCAATGTAAAATAATAAGTTTAAACTGACCTATAACAGAACTGAAAAATATTCACTACAGTATTTTTTCGCTAATAAACTGTTGAGCACACTATCCACAATCAACCACGCAAAACTGAAATAATTTTATAAGACGCAAAAGACTAGTTTGGCGTCAACTGCAATTTTCTATGATTTTCCATTGATTTTGTTCTTGTATTATTTTATATGAAATTTAATGTTTTATTGTTTCGACTCAGATATAGGATATATTCGGTGTCAAGTGAAGTCAGGTAATATTTATTTACAGAAGTCGGATGGATATGTAAACAATAAATCGTTATATTAGATGATGTAAGATCCCCGGTTACAATAAACCAATATTATGCACCGTTACTTGTTCAAATCATATTTTGAAATTGAAAAACTGTTTCAACAATTCTAGCAGTGAAAAAATGTAAAGATATGTGAAATTAATCGTGTAAACGGGGTTGGCATCATTTTTAGTAGTAAGTGCGGGCCTCGTAAAAATAGGCCCGCAGCTGGAAACGGATCGAATACAACATTAATTTGTACAACAAATTATAATAAAATAATAGCTACACGGACTCAATTTTCTAAAACATCATAATTCATTAATCCTTTCCCGTTTTCTAAAAATGCATAACCTGGCATGTTATGCACTTTTTACTAGGCCCGCAGAATAAACCGTTATTACAGAAGAGGTTATTCAATCAAGGATCTTACTTACACACAGTCAATAAATCTTGTTCAAATGATTAGTCGCCGTTTGAAAAGAACTAGCGGAAGACGGGAAACGTTGATAAAAAAGAAAAGTTACGATTATTAGGACCATTTTCGAATTAGTTACTCAATTAACTCGAGTAACCAGAAGGTAGAGTTAAACCAATGCGTTAAAAGATATACATGTATATATGCATATATATAAAAAGATAATACAAGACATTTGAAATTACAAGACATTTACAATTCATATTACTTTTACAACTGACTATAAATGACACAAGTCGACAACGACAACTCGTCACCTACCCGATACGTCCTGTTGTAAAATTGTAAAGGTTTTACCGGTCATGCCAATATGACAAAGAAGCATAAGAGCTGCACCTCTTTTGAGAAATATCTTAACTACCTTTTTTCTCATTGCAAAACACTGTTATAAATTCTTCTGTTTAATATCAGCTCTTTATTTAAATACAATTAGTCTGTATACACCAATAAATATATATTACCTGTAGTTTAAATAAATACACTTTACATATAGAATAGATACTGTTTTATGCCATAGCCACTAAATAAAAGTAGCACTGAGTTTGTTGTTTGCTTTTTGTCTTGGTAGAAATCCTGATTGACAGAATCTTGTATTCTGAAGAGTTGAAATATATTCGAACCAATATACGTTCTCCGCTATAAGCTTGTGTTTCAATTCGAATATCAAGTCAGTCGCTTGATCGAGCCCACGGACCTATATACACATAGGTCCGTGATCCAGCCCCGGAATTAGAGCCTGGTACTTTAGAAAGATCGAGTTATTCCACTCCAGCCCGGTTAACTCAATTGGTAGAGCACGAGAATATTAGCTTCGGGGTTGCGAATTCAATTCCCGGGGCTAACCAAATAAAATTACTAACAGTCGTTCGGATGAGTTTTTAAAACCGAGGTCCCATGTATGGGTGCTATACACCTGGCTTGTATAAGAACCAGGGGTGTCTCTGGAATTGGGACGCTTTCTGTATCTTGCACTATCCTCCGAAACCTATTTAAAATAAATAACCTCTTTTGGGGGCGTTGGTCATATGGCAAACCAGCACTAACGATAAAGCCCTACTATACATACATACGTCCACATTCTTTACCTGAGTAACGACAGTTGCTCTAGGAGAAAACATATAGTATACTATAACCTAATGTAGCGGCTACGTACCCTTTACTTACGGGCCTCGTTGCGTGTTATGAATGAATGAATGACGTAATGTGGTTCAAAAAGAGGCTGAATCAGTAATATCAACAATCACACGTTTTCACGACCCATTGATAAATTTTTGTTTTCTAGATAATCGTGATACAAACTTTAAGCCACGAAAATGATTGACTAAAACGAGGAAATAGTCTTTTTTCTCGAAAACCAAGCATGATAACGTTTTCTTAGTTAATATGTGAGAGGTTCAAAAGCCGTTATAGTTTTCATTGAAAATTATTGCTGAAAAATTCTGTTAGCAAAAATGGCTTCAAGTTCTGTAAGTCAAGAAAGTCTCGATATTACTGAAGATTATGAGCGTAATGCAAGGAGAACGCGTATAAGGACACTGAGGGCTCGTGGAGCCCTTCATCGTGTTGGTGATCGTGATTCCGAGACCTCTGGAGATGTCTGGGACATGAATGGAGATGATGAATCAGTCCCTACAGGAAACACTGGTAAACTTCCTCCCCGTGCAATTTTCTGTTATTCATTATAGCTTAAATGAAGATTATGGGGCCTGGTCAGGTTTATTTCCACCAGCTCTTCTTTAAACCCTGAGAAAGCTACAAACTGAATTATAAGTTGGCTAGTGTTGACAAATTCTAGATTTACAGAAGTCCTTTCTCTAGAAAATCCTTTGAGGATCAGCAACGGGTATAGAAGTAACTAGTAACCATGAATAAACTGATAGCTCATCTGACTAAATACTACAATTCCATCGTATGTAGGAAAATGTTGTCTATGTTTGCTGCTTGCCGTAACATATATCACTTTCAAATTACTAAACAATGACATCAAAGGATTGCCATTGGCAGATCAGTTTACTCACAGTAAGTAGTAAAATATTTAAATTTACAACGCATTATCATGCATATTATCATGCAACTTCAAAGCAACTTACATGCCTTTACAAACTTCTATAACTGTAGCCAATCCTCATAGGATTTTCTAGAGATACGGAACTTCTGTAACTCTAGAACTGGAGGCTACAGTTACTCTAGCCACTGCCTTCGCAAGTACTTGCCAAGTAGGTACATAGGCTGAGGGTAAAATTATGATTGGGGATTGAAAGTCTGAGTTCATATTTGTATTGAAAATTGTTTTGTTGTGTTATGAATCCCATGCTTCATAATCTTACTTAAAGCTATAGTTGAATAACAGAGAGTTATGAATGGTGGTTTGGTGTTAGTATGTGTGTCTACAGGTGACTTTAAGGTCACACTTGGAGATTATAAGGTGAAAGGTTATAAATATGGACTGTAACTCCCTCATGCATTGAAGAATTATGAATTGACTTGACACAGTTGTTAACCACAATGGGACAGTATGTCTACCCACATTCATAGCTTAAAGGTCAAGGTCAAACTTAGAGATAAATATGTGAAAAATGTGCACATGAAGCCTTGTCAAGTGTAACCTCTCATGCATCAAAATAAATTTTATTGACTAAGGGAAATTTTTTGCAATAAGACTGAAGATGCTATTCTGTTCAATCCATAACAGTTAACCAGTGGGCTCAACAGTTTGCCTGTAGGTCACTAGTAAATAGAGCTGTCACTGTAACTTGATAGCCTCTCATGATTTTGTTATGACCTCTTGTGCATCATGTTATCTGACTGATAACTGTTGTTATAAGACGGATGTGTCACTTGATTTAATCAGTGTTTTTAAAGCTCTGATTTTGTTTAGGGTGCTAGATACAGATGATTGACATAAATCACCGGTAGTTCATATGTGCTGACATTAAATATGAATTTTCACATGTTCCAGCACAATGAGTCTGTTAAAAATGCTAGATTTTCACATCCAGATTCTCTTGTTCGTAAAACCTGTGTCAGAGTTTCTTTGTGTTTTTGCAACTTATGGTCAACTAATTAGGGAGAATTTAGTACATGATGGTTAAGTCATATATCATAATTATGCATCACCCAACAAAAGTCATTGTAATATTGTTTCAGCACCAAGCAGTGTACTAGTAGGAGATGGAATTCATGATTCACCAACTAGGACATCAGCAATCCAACGTGCAAAGGACAAGAGATCAAGACCAAACCATCTCCAAAAGGGCAAGTTGCCCAAGGATAAAAGAAAGTTGAGGGAAAAACGTAGAAGTACAGGGGTTGTCCATCTGGCATCAACTGAGGTAAGTGTATATGGAGCAACAGTTAGCCAAGTGGTTTTCAGTTCAATTATCAGCCCAGTTGATCGTTCTTTTGAAAACTAATCCTGTGTTTCTATCCTGAAACTTTTCTGAAAAGTGAAATAGGTTTTTAGCTCACCTGAGCTGGCTCAGGGTGAGCTATTAGGATCGATGATTGTCCGTCGTCCGTCCACATTTAGTTCGTTAACACTCTAGTGGTCACATTTTTGCCTCAATTGTCACGAAACTTGGTCAGGATGTTTGTCCCAGTAATTACTCGGACGAGTTCGAATATGGGTCATCTCGGATGAAAAACTAGGTCACATGACCCAAAAATAGAAAAATCTTGTTAACACTCTAGAGGCTACTGTTTCAGTCCAAATATCCTGGCAATTTGTCAGAAAGGTTGTTTGGTTGATTTCTAGCTCAAGTTTTAATATGGGTCACCTGGGGTCAAAAACTAGGTCACACAGCCCAAATATGGAAAAACCTTGTTAACACTCTAGAGGTAACATTTTCAGCCCAAATATCCTGGAAATTTGTCAGAAAGGTTGTTTCTATGATTTCTAGCTCAAGTTTGAATATGGGTCATCTTGGGTCAAAAACTAGGTCACAGAGCCCAAATATGGAAAAACCTTGTTAACACTCTAGAGGTAACATTTTCAGCCCAAATATCCTGGAAATTTGTCAGAAAGGTTGTTTCGATGATTTCTAGCTCAAGTTCGAATATGTGTCATCTGGGGTCAAAAACTAGGTCACAGAGCCCAAATGTGGAAAAACCTTGTTAACACTCTAGAGGTTACATTTTCAGCCCAGATATCCTGGAAATTTGTCGGAAAGGTTGTTTGGATGATTTCTAGCTCAAGTTTCAATATGTGTCATCTGGGGTCAAAAACTAGGTCACAGAGCCCAAATATGGAAAAGCCTTGTTAATACTCTAGAGGTTACATTTTCAGCCCAAATATCCTGGAAATATGTCAGAAAGGTTGCTTCTATGATTTCTAGCTCAAGTTCGAATATGTGTCATCTTGGGTCAAAAACTAGGTCACAGAGCCCAAATATGGAAAAACCTTGTTAACACTGTAGAGGTAACATTTTCAGCCCAAATATCCTGGAAATTTGTCAGAAAGGTTGTTTCGATGATTTCTAGCAACTTTGTTAAAAGCAGTTGTACTCGGGTGAGCGATAAAGGGCCATCATGGCCCTCTTGTTACTGAATAGGATGTTCTGGAACTTTACTAAGTTTAGTGAACTGACCACCTCTACAGTACCTGAATGTTACAGCATTTATGATTTATAATCCAAACATAAAACAAATTCAATGAAAATTTTGTAAAGAAATTGTACAAATGTTTTAAAGTAGTTTATCATCCATTAAAGCTGTTTGTAAACCATGAATGCTCTCCCCTCCCCCACTTTGATAAAGTCAGCATTTTTTTCAAAGACTCGAACTGTTCAGAAACTGGTCTTATCTACTTGTCCCAAGCAGTCATCATGAAAAGTTCTGAAAATATACCTTAGATAGTTCTGGAGTGATTTTCAGCAATGGTCGCTGAGACCAGTTACCTAAAAATCGAGTGAAATTGAAAGATGTTAGCTTAATGGTTCTAGACTTATTGTATGAAAACCATTTGGCATACAAATAAACCACACAAATCAGCTGACATCAGCACAACAATATATATCTTTGACTCAAGAGGGTGGCATAATTAACCTAACAAACATTTGTATATTGTACAGAGCACTGGGGACTCTCTGGATGATGACAATGGTGAAGAGGAAAAACTGACAGAAGCAAAACGTAATACCTCGTACAATGAAGTGATAGATGCGGACAATCCACAGACACCTTCAGAGGTAGAGAATGAAGAATGTCATGTATTTAGACACTTTCCTGTAACTTAATGTTGTAAAATCCCTCTTTGATGAAGAATTGGTGTAAAGAAGCTAACAGTCTGATGCTTAACAAAACATAAAGTACCCTTTGAATAGATATACATGTACAATATGCGAGAAGTGTTGGCAGAGATTTAGGAAAATCATGTATGTTTTACATTGTAACAACTTTGAACATTTCATACGCATGAATTCAGGTTAACAATTTATAAGCTTTCATTCAAGAAACTAATGAATCCTTTACGGAGTTTCCATTTAGTAAATATTGCAAAAAAATGTATGTGAAGGGGTTTGAGAGTTTGAATCAACTTATTTTAGTGTCTTCAAATCTGTTGGTGACTGTTACTTTGTCCAAACATTAAATTCATTATGTGTATCATTTGAAAGGGTGCTTGATGAAAATTTACTGGCAGTGTAGTTTATGATTAGACTGCATGGCTGTAGAGGATGATTGTGGTCTACACTGTTTAAAAAAAGGCACAACAGCTATCTGCTCTCTGCTCAGCCTGTTGCTGTTTTTAGTTCATAGCTTCTACTTATTCTTGTAGTTTGTCAGTTTTTAGCATCCAGTATTTTTTTAATGGTGTTTCAATGTTGTCACTGGATTTTGTACATATTTTATATGAATTATTCTCCAGAAGAATCTTGCATGATAGTGTTCAGTTTTTATTCTGTTTTCATAGTGATTAGCTGGTCGACAGTAGGCCTATATTTTAAATGATGACTTTCTTGAAATACACTACTGAGGTTTTATTTTAAATTTTCTCTTTTTTATTTAGGTAAAACTTTCAGTAGAATTAAATCCAAAAATATTTGTGGATAATTGAGCCCAAGGTTATTTCTGGAGAGTTGAATCCAAGTTTCTACTGAGAGATGAATCCAATATTATAAAACTTTTCTGGCAGACCAGTCTGAGATCTTGAGCTTCTGATTGGTCAGTAAAGAAACTGATCTCACTTCTAGCCAATCAGGAGCTAGATATTTTAGACTAGTTTCAGAGAAAACTTTTATAACCTGTTGTCAATGACTTTTAGTACACTGTTGAAACTATAAATTAAAGCTTAATGAAATTGTAAGCTCAGAGGCAACTAAAAGTAAGTATAGGCTGTTTGAACGGATGAACTGAATTTTTAAACTTGACTTGTCCATCTTTGAATTTGGATAGAATCATTCATTGTTCAAACGGATCTCCAATGGTAACTTACTGAGAAGGATCTGCATTGGATACAAAGGCAAAGTCATATGCCACCAACCTGGAAAAGGCTTATAGCGGCCTGGATGGTTGAACAATTTTCAACAGTGTATTAGGTTTGTTGTTTTTCTAGATGTTGTGATGGTTTTGTTTTGTTCCTCTGACTAGGTTATGCGTAGAATTCAACAGTTTCAGACCATGAACATATCAGCTGGTAGTTCTAGTCATGACACAAAAACTACTGCAAAACTTATGGTAAGGATTTTAACGGACATTTCATATATTTTAGACATAAGAACGATTGTAATCATCTATATCTGATTTTAAAATTTATGTGTTATAGTCACTTTGTTTTATTAAAACCTTGAAGTAATTATACGTAGAAATCTTAGCTTTTCTTGATTGTTTGTCACTGACATATTTTGTACATCTGTTTAATTCATGAGTCTTAAAAGAGAATTCAGTTACTTAAAGATACATGTGCTTGTAATTTATATGAATGAGATTATGATTAACGTTATACTGGACTGTAAACTTAGTTGTTCTGCTTTCTACATTTTCCTTTTCTTTGCTAAATATTTGGATTTCCTGCATAGATCCTAGTTGCTGCATGTTATGAGTTGTAGTTGTCAGTCAGATTTGTTATGTACAATTTTTCATGTTTAATAACAAATCAATTCTTTGAAAGGTGTTCACATAATCATCTTTAAAAAAAGTGTTATTTTGCGCAACAGTTTAGTTTCTTTAGAAAGCCTTTTCAGCTGAATAACTGGATTTAGATTAATTATTATAAAGAATGGTTTCTGACTGAGATAGACATACCCCTTCTGAATGTCAAGGTTTACGGTGAGCTAGAGATGTAAAATGTCTAATGTTGATGTAGCAGAAATAACTACAATTAGATGATCTTCAAGTAGCATCCTGTGTCTGACTTTCAGTTCTTGTCACACTCCAGAACTGTTACTTCAAGTACCAGTATATAACAAGATTCGTGCTTTACACTATTTCTGAAATAAGTTATTTTCTAAATGTAATTTTTAGCTGTTGAGTTTATGGTTTTCTCAGTAGTTCTCTTGCATTGATTTACTGACATTTTTTTTATGTAATTAAGGCCGACTGGAAAAAATGCTGACTCATGCTAACATAATGTTTTGAACACAGCAGTGTAGCATAAAGTATTCCAAATGAGTTTAGGAGACTTTTGTCAGCTAGGTATACCCTTTTATGCAGTATAATAAGACTTTAGTACAATATAGCCAATCATTAAGTCTCTATGCCTGTCATTTCTCAATTGGAACTGGTCAAAAGGCAGATTAACTAAAAACAGTCTTTAAGACACTGTAGTAAAATGTAAGTGATAAGGTCAAATGAAAAAAGATGTTAATTAGTTGTACATTTTGTAGACACTTGAGTGTTGTCATTCAGGCAATTTGGATTTAGGGCTATTATGTCCTTCATGATTTATATATAAAGCTTATGTCTAATAATAGTATTTTTGCTTCTCAGGCACCAAGAGGATTTGTTTCGAGGAGAAATAAAAGGTGAGTAAATCTCTAGGCCTCTCTGTTGAATTTGCCGCAGCTACTCTCTTACTTTGGCACTAAAAATTGCAAACTTTAGAACAAATAAAAGGAGGGTGGGTGGCATCTCCTAATGAAAATCTCCTATTTAGACACAAAAACGAATATTCACAGCATCAAGGGAGAGATGCTGGGGTCGGTCACAAGCAGATGTGTGAGCACAAACAACCTTTTAATTCTCTAAACAAACTAGGCCACCCTGTCTTTCTCTGTCATTAATTCATGTTAAGCGATACTTGTAAATGTAAATATTTCTGGATAATATCAGATAATTCCTTTCTGCATCATAGATGGTGAACAAGTTTGTGACGATGCATGAAAGATGAAGTAAAACCTGGGATGTAAATATTAACAATATTGATACTGCATTGATAGAATATTTGATTGTCAGGCTGACCTTTTTAAAGCATTGAAAGGGTGTTTATAAATAATCTGTATCATTTTATTGAATTGTCTATAATTTCAGTCCTTCTGACCTTGAAGCAGACTTGGAAGACAACCAGGATTATGATAGTGCTGTTAGCCAATCAGAATCCAACTTTGTTCTTACCGACCAATCAGGTACAAGGAGTAGAGGTCATGATGGGAAGAAGCTTCCATGGACTAGCGAATCAAAATTTAGCTCAGAGTCAGTGCAGTCTTTCAAACCAAATGTGTCTCAGATGGATCATGTGTACGGAACTGATGCTTCACATACATTCCAAAATAATGTTAATACAAAAAGCCATTTTGAATATGAGAGACCGCCTGTGCCGTATTCTAGTCATGGTTCTCGATCACCAAGATCACCAAAATCACCGCGGTCTCCTAAATCACCGAAGTCAGTTAATCAAAACGCGAACTTATCCAGAGAACCTGTACGGCCAGTTTCTAGTGTTTTAGCACGATACCAAGGTCAGGACAAACCTGAGGAGCCTGGGTACAGATCCAGGTTTAGAGATCGGGAGTTTGGTGGTGTGAGGGGCCCTGTTGGGCAACAGTTCGCAGCCTCATTAATGAACAAAGAAAATAGAGAAGATGATGCAGCAAGGAGAAAACTAGAAAAGGTAAAGTTTAATTTTTCTCTCATCTGTATATTTCTGTTCATATATGATACTGACTTGAGTCAGTGATATATCCTGTTACAGTTTATCTCATTGATTGTTGTTGCTTATAATTTATAATACTAAAATTATAAAGTCTGCTACATGTTTAATATTTTTGAATATTATTTATCAACTTCAGATGTACCAAGAGAGCAGTGCAGATATTATTATACCCCCAAAACGAAGTTTAGGGGGGTATATAGGAGTCACCCGGTGGTCGGTCGGTCGGGCGGTCTGTTGCATTTTCCTTGTCCGGAGCATAACTTGAAAACTACTTGTTGGAATTCAATACAACTTCATACCACATTGAGAGGAAGTGCAGTGCACAAGAACTATAACTCCATCTTGACTAATAACAGAGTTATTGCCCTTGGTTAGTTTTCCTTGTCCGGAGCATAACTTGAAAACTACAAGTTGGAATTCAATACAACTTCATACAATGGTCAAGCACATTGAGAGGAAGTGCAGTGCACAAGAACCATAACTCCATCTTGACTAATTACAGAGTTATTGCCCTTTGTTACTTTTCCTTGTCCAGAGCATAACTTGAAAACTACTGGTTGGAATTCAATACAACTTCATACTATGGTCAAGCACATTGAGAGGAAGTGCAGTGCAGAAGAACCATAACTCCATCTTGACTAATTACAGAGTTATTGCCCTTTGTTGCTTTTCCTTGTCCGGAGCATAATTTGAAAACTACTGGTTGGAATTCAATACAATTTCATACAATGATCAAGCACAATGAGAGGAAGTGCAGTGTACAAGAACCATAACTCTATCTAGAGTATTTTCAGAGTTATTGCCCTTTGTTATTTTTTTTCTCCAGAGCATTACTTGAAAACTACTGGTTGGAATTCAATATAACCTCATACAATGGTCACGTACATTGAGAGGAAGTGCAGTGCACAAGAACCATAACTCCATCTTGACTCATTACAGAGTTATTGCCCTTTGTTACTTTTCCTTGTCCGCAGCATAATTCGAAAAGTACTAGTTGGAATTCAAAACAACTTCATACAATGGTCAAGCACAATGAGAGGAAGTGCAGTGCACAGGAACCATAACTCAATCTTGACTCATTACAGAGTTATTGCCCTTTGTTACTTTTCCTTGTCCGGAGCATTATTCGAAAACTTCTGGTTGGAATTCAATACAACTTCATAAAATGGTCAAGCACATTGAGAGGAAGTGCAGTGTGAAAGAACAATAACTCTATCTTGACTCATTTCAGAGTTATTGCCCTTTGTTACTTTTACTTGTCCGGAGCATTATTCGAAAACTATTGGTTGGAATTCAATACAACTTCATACAATGGTAAAGCACAATGAGAGGAAGTGCAGTGTACAAGAACCATAACTCCATCTTGACAAATTACAGAGTTATTGCCAAGAACAATATCTCTTTTTAGTTTGTTTGCAAGGTATTCTGTTACTACGAACTTTCTCAGTTTATAAAGCAGTCTTTTGGGGGTATTAATCACATTTAGTGATAGCTCTAGTTAACTTTTTCTGTAAAATTTTAGCATCAAAATTTTTAATAGTAACAAAGATGTTTTTTCCCCCCCTCAAAGTTACTTATGGTACATGAGTTGTAGGTGTAATTACCCCTTTTTTAGGTAATAAATGTTTTAATATCTGCCTTTTGGCACTGTGAGGTCAGACAATAAAAAAGGGATATTTAAAGTATTGGACAGATCCTGTCATTGATAGGATTTAGACCTGCAACTTCTGGGTAAGGAGTTTCATAGTTGACACTTGCACCTCATTGACAAGGTGACAGTATCTCAAAGATGAAATTTTTCCAATAGAAATGTTAAAATGTATATAAAATGTTAAGTGAATTTACTGTTTGACCTATATTATAGGACCTGGAGCGAGAGAGGGATGAGAATAGTAGGTTACAGAAAGTACTGGAAGAGAAGGACCGTAAAATTGCTGAACTTGAACGACAAGTGGCTATGTTAAGCAGGGTATGTATTGATGAATGACCTAGTTAATAAAGTCATGTGAATAACTCAATAAGCTTTAGAAAACTTAAAAATGCCCCTTGGAAGAAAGCTGTCATGAACATTGAATTGACCTGGGTTAGTCTGCTATAGATTTTGCTGCAGCCATGAAAAACAAGAAACTTCTGAGTTGTCAAGTAGGAAGGGAGATTACTCATTAATGCATCATGAAAACATTGTATTTGTGTCTGGGTAGCTCTAATTGTAGTGTTACAATGTATTTAGTTTTGTATATGAAGTAAACCTTATACTATTGAAAATTTCTTCAGAATTTATCATTCTAACAGTTATAGGAAAGTTTATTCAAAGAATAGTAAGATTTGTTATCACTTCACTTTGAAATGATTAGTAAAGTCAGTTAGATCAGTGAAAAGGAGCAAGAAATCAAAGTAAAATCGTTTTTAAAATAAGAAACTTTGTTTATAAACAGATCTGAATATATAATGATTTTAAATCATTAGTCAGTTGTGTCCATGTTGTTTAGTAACAAGCAAGCATACAGAATTTTCAAGGCAGCTACATGTTTTCATTTTGTCAGAACTTTTCCATAAAGTTTCATGGATTTATGTTCTCCAGTGTTACAGATGACAGATTGACCATTGTCTTTATACTCTTCAAATGGAATGTCGGCTAAGAGTGTCAGTCCAAACTTTTCATAAATTTTCTTTGAAAAGTTAGAGGATGCTTCACCTTTAATACAAATTGGAAATATTTCTAGATTGTTTATCAAATGTAGTGAAACCTCCATCAGTTTTGTACCAATGCCTCTTCTTCTATACTTCTCAGCCACACCAAGACCAAAACAATGCACAGCTTCTTTAACATCAAAATGCTGAAAAAATTTGGTTTTTTCTTCAGTGTAGTGCCAGAATCCGATAGTTTTCTTCATTCCAGGGTCTTCGAATTTCTCAGCATCCATTTTATCATCATGTTTCATTATTTGCATTAGACGCACACCCATAACATCACCATTCTCTTTATTAATGACCATAAATGACAGATTGTGTTTGAAGGTGGATACACACAGCTCCTCAAGTTCTGAATTCCAGCTGATATTGGCAGCTTGTGAGATTGGTTCACTTTGAATGAAACTGTTACGTAGAAAATCCAATGCTTCATTATAGTTCTCCTCCTTGACCATCACTAGATTTCCATCTTGTATGTGAATGTCCTCTTTTGCCTTCTGAAATGCCTGAAAAATATAACAGGGTCAAAGTTATTATACTGACTTACAGATTTTGTAGTGCAAAATGGCCAAAGTGACCAAATAGTTAACGTCACTAGATAAGAATATTCTGCCCTCCTACTTGTGCTGGTTTGTGATAAAGCTCATTCTTGTGTTTAATCTTGGCCTTAGTAAGATTTCTGTAACAGTCTAAATCTATCCGTTCATGTGGACAGTACCAGTTAGCAACAGTATTGTTCAGAAGTCTGTAGACCATGCTCAGACATCACATGTGTGTACTTTGATCACTGAACTGCATCTAGTCTAGACATACACATTTATACACATGTGTCTGCTTTGAGCAGGACAGGTTTAAGCTATACATGTATGTACTAGTACATTTTGTATTGTAAACAGCTAATGAAAGATTTAGTGTTTTGAGCCTGTAGTCTGTCAGGTTTCAGACTATCATTGTTTATAGTCAATTATACTGTGAGATATTATTGTCTAAAGCTGCTTTTAAAGTTGAGGTAAAATTTGGAAAATATAAGTTCCCCTAAACAGTGTGTTCAGATCACAAACAACAGCTTTGAAACCTATGATTCACACAATGAAGCTTTAACTAACAAATGTTTCCATTAACAGTATGAAAATGTTTACCTGCATGGCTTTATCTCTTGTAACAAGGTTAAGTAGTGAACCATCCTCCATTTTGCTCTCAGTTTGGTTATACCTTAGGACTTTAAATACAGTGTATGGTTTATATACATTAAGATAAACCAATATTGCACCATCACTGGCAATGTAAGGCCTAACTTATCAGTGAACTGGCCTACTTTGAATGTCACTGAATCTAATTGTGAATTATCAGTACATATGACCACTGTGTTACCCATCCTACATCCAGGATCAACCTGTTCCATTTCTCTAATGGTTTCCAGTTTTCTGTGGTGGTTTCTTCCCTTTGATAATTTTTGTGTTAATTTAGACGAGTTTATAAATTGAAAATGATAATTACTATGTTTGCAAAGCTTAAGAAAAATACTATAGAGAGTGCTGCTGGCAATTTTAGAGTTTCAGCCTCACAGCTCAGAAGTTGCAGATTCTGAACTGAAGTCACTGAATTGTTTGTTTTGAGTTTCATGGGAAGTACGTCATGAAGTGTAACAGCATTATCTTTGGTAACACTTGAGTTAAAAGAAAGTAACAAAATTTAAGTGAAAAATGTAAAAGAAAAGAAACTGTAGCTCTTGTTACCATGGTGATGTATCATTGACTGTTAACAGAATTTATATTTTATAAATCAAGTTTTATAATTGGTAAAATTTTGAAGATTGTTCATTTCTTCTGACTGAAATGAAGAGTTCCATTAACAATAACTTCTTCTTTCTGTTCATTTCTTCATTCAAGCCTCACTAGCTTTGTAATATGGAAACTTGAAAAAAGGTAGCAGTACCTGACTTCTATGATTGTTGTTAACTACTGAGGGACTGGGTTTTAAGGTCACTTAAGTCAATGCCTCATGTTAGATACTGTAATTGTACTCAGTCTGTTGTGTGTACACTTCATTTAGGGGGAAATGAGATTATCAGTATTTTATTATTACACGTATATGCTGAGCAAACCTATTAAGACATATTAGACTTGATTATTGAGAATTTTTGAAATATAATCATACACAGACATGTACACTTGTCAAACATTACATCTAGAAACATGTAAATGTGTAATACTTAAGGTTTACAGATATGTAAATTCTCCAGCCTTCCCAGAGTAATTAATGTGGAGTTCAAATTGACACAAAACATGTTACAGTCACACAGATACCTGTTGTCAGAAATTCTTTTAAATTGTGAAAAGCAAGAATAAATATGCAACCTTTGTTGTACATACCCCACAAAACCCCAGTCCCTCCTGCATGCAGATTCACTGACAATCAGAACATATCTCAGCTTCATCTACATGTTGTTGTGTGATATTTTTTTGAGAAAGATTGTCTGATGACAAGCATCTCAGTGTATTTGCATGTGTCTTGTTTGCATGTATGTCTTTCATCAAATGTATGGATATGGTTTACAGACATGTGGATTCCTGTACTTTCAATGTTAGGATTTAAACTATGTTCTGGCTCTGGCATAGTACCCAGCTCACTGTCCAGCCAATGTTAGGGTTATTGGTTCAATTACCAACCCAACAACTTGTCCTGTGTGGATGTCCCGTGGTCAGCATAATGTTTAAGATTGGCATTTGTCAGTCAGTTGTGGAAAGAGAAGCTTATATGTGAATTAGTTAGGACAACCAAGAAGAGACATCAAGTTTACTTAACCTTCACATATAACTGGAATAATAATAAGAAAATCAGCCCCAGTAATCAAATTTTAGGTCATAGATATTCAAATTATTAGTTATGTATTTTATGTAACTTGTTGCGTTTTCGTGGATTTTATGTTCGAGAAATGACTATGTCATGTATGCTTGCTTGATCTTTGTTAACAGATTCTGTTTAAATGTTTGTGTTAGGAATATTGATATGATAGCATGGTTTTGTTATGATGTTTTTACCTGTAGTTCATTATAGAATTATGTGTGCTTCAGTTGAATATATATATGTTTATACCTAGCAGTAGATGAAATCCAAGTTACTATTCACTCGGGTTATCCTATAGACTATCCTATGATTAGCTGTATGAATTCAAAGAACCGTGTCCAGTGTTCTCTCTCACAATGGACCTGCTCACAGGTTATTTGGTCTAACTTGCTGAAGTAATTTTCTTTCAGGACTCTTACCTGATATAGCAGATTAATGAAGTCACAGCAAATAAATGATGTCATATATCTAAGTCTTTGTAACAAGTGGATTAATGGGCATATAAAATATATTACATAAGTCATTACTTTGTATATATTTTACAGGACTTGGAGGACTGTACTGAAGACATGGATAAACTACAGATAGAGAACCGTGCACTTATACAGGCCGTAGGTCAGCTTAGTAGATCTGGTACACATGTCTAATACAAACAGTCAGCCAACTCTGTAGACCATGGAAGTTATAACAGACTGTATCAAGACCACTAATCAATTAACTAACTGGATCTGGTACACACAGTATCACAGAGGTGCGGCCATCTTTGTAGGCTTAAGTGCATTATATATAACGGTGTGGAACAACACAAATTATCAGCTTGTTAGTTGACATTTCGATATTCATGTATTATACTGAGTGAACACATATGTAATTCACATCATCAACTTGGAACATGCAGTAGTTACATGTATATCTAGGCAGGCTGTCAGATTGTCAGTTAACTGAGTTGATCTGATAAGAAAATTTAAGTACAGACTGATTGGTAGCATTGTGTGCAGCAGAAAACTAGGTTTCTACAAAAGAGCACATCAGTTTGGTTAATCAGATTCTGGCTATATTTGAGCATAAATCAAGTTGCAGAGATAGGCTATACAGCTCACGAGTTCTTCTGGAATATTGATCAAGTTTCCCTTGAAAAGTTTAATCAGTCTGCAAGGTCAGTGTTATTTATATCCAAAACAGTAAACTAATTCACATACTCTAGTACCTACTGTAACTGAGTGATATAGTATTAGTGGTTTACAAATTCAGTTAAGTCCTGCTAAGTTGAATACTCTAAAAGAGTCATTTAGAGTTTTTATTCTTTTCATTCCATTTCTAAGCATTGAGCGGCATTAATTTTGTGAATTGTTTAAAGTATGTTCATCATGTCAAAGTGTGTGTCCAGGGTAGTGTTACATGCTATAGCTGTTTGCCACATGTACTTGGTGTTTGCAGGGGAAATAAGAAGAATCAGAAGCCGTTGCTACCTTGTTCTTAGCCAATTTACTATAATTTATTATCATGTTTAAACGCACTGTCCTGTTGCTAATTTGATGCTGTAAGACAATATCCTGTTACTTATTAGCATCTTCTTAGACACTATCCTGTTATTGATTCTCATATTAAAAAATAGCATATTGTCACTGATTGTTTGGGAAAAGCAAACATTAGCTGACTTGGGGTAAACAAAGTACCGTAGTACCCTTATTTAGTGCCCCAAAATAGCATTCCTCAAGAGGTTTAAAATTGAAAGAAGACTATTATTTAAAGTAAATATATATTTTCTTGAATAAGAAACAGTGGAGACAGTCCTAGGCAGACTTGCAATTAGTCTACGCTGTAGTAAAAGTAGATATGCCTGTCTTTATAAAACAATGGAAGAGTGAAAAAATACAATTTTTTTTCTAATTTTTTTTTTTCCATTTGCATCATCCCTGATTTGGCTAATAACAGATAGTGTATTCATTAGCACTTATGTGTGTAATAGGTGTCTACACATTATATAGTCTGTTTAACTCTAGATGTAGTAGTTCTGTATCAACATGGCTTTAATCAGTGTCATGTCTGCCTGAGAAAAGTTTGTGGTTGTCAGTTGTCAGTTGAAGGTTAAGTTAGAGGGGTCAGAAGTTATCTTAATGAGCCACTGCTTGTTTCTTGCTTTTCATTTTTGTCATCATCTTAAATCAACATTTTCAGTCTGTGGTGAGAGGGTCATTTTAAGCATCCATGCCAGGTATATCACAGGTCAGCAGCTATAGATTGGCCTAACTTCATAAAGCTACAGTAACAAAGGCTTCTTTACGGTTTTCATTTTTTTGCTGATTTTGTAATTTTATATTAAGACAGGCTGCTAAATGACAGGTACAAGAATTACCTCATCACACACCCTGCTGTTATTCTGAAATGGACTTTTCTATCATTCAATATAGCAATAATAATAATGATAATAATAAAGACTGTATTTATAAAGGGAAAGCAGTTGATTGTAGTTGAATCTTCCCTGCAGGCCTCTTTTAGACAGGATATAAAGTAAATTATATACAAAGTACAGACAGTGTCATTAGCTGTTCAAAGGGTTATTCATTGAAAATTAATTGACTTACTAGCCAACACTGCAGATCATGATGAGACTATGAACATGCAGACTGATCATGATCTGCACTGGTAACAAAAACATCAGTTGCCACCAAGATGGTATAAGTTTACGTCATCATATAGTATCACTATGATAAATTCTAACATGACTCAGGATTTTGTCTCTATATACAAAGAGTAGAAAAATTATGTTATATTAAATCATAAACAATGCGGGAACCGATATGCTGTAAACATGACCTCATATTGCGCCGCATGACGTTAAATGAGCGTTCACATAGAAAATAAAGCTTTGTATTTATTAACCTTCTGTAATATCTGGTCATGTTAGAATCGAAATAACATCCTTTTCAGCGTTGTTATCGTCTAATAAACAATAATTTGTCGTACTGATGCGCAGTTATAAACCACTCAGGCCTTTGGCCTTCGTGGCTAATTACTGCGTATCAGTACTCCAAATCATTGTTTATTAAACAACTAACACCGCTGGAACGGATGTTATTTCATAAATAATAATTGTGATTTATGACAATATCTTGCTATGTATCAGTAGCTTTCCAACTGTTGATCAGTAGAAAGAATACATTATGCCAGCTCTGTATGTCCCGGCAGTTTGTACCATTGTATATGTAGAAAATATATATCAATTAAGTGAAAAGATACCATGAAACTTGCTTGTAGACTGTATGAGTTTATATACATAGCAGTTTTGCATCAAATATGTTTATACTAACCTAAATTATTATCGTATTGTGAATTGTTTTATTTTAGTTGAATCTTTCTTGACTGATCAAAACTGTTCTCGTGATATCTTATATAAGTATTATGTTTTAAGTTGTTGTTAGAGTTTCTACTTTATAGATAAGGTTTGTGTTACACACATATTGTTACTTTAATATTGAATGATTTAGTTGATAAATGTTACAGCATGTTCTTCATGTGTTCAGTGAAAGATGCCATATGTTTTCAAGGTGCATGTTTTGTGATGTTTTTGTATTGTACAATTATGATGGTAGAAGATTTTACATTTAAGATTTTTAGCTCACCTGGCTATGCCAGGGTGAGCTTTTCTGATCGATGATTGTCCGTCGGCTGTCGTCCGTCAACATTTTGATTCAAATGACATCTCCTCTGAAACCTCTAGGCCAGTGTGATAAAACTATGCAGGAAGTTCCTTGCATGAAGCTCTACCAAAATGTTCAAAGAATTCCATTCCATGCAGAACTCTGGTTGCTAGGGCAACAAATAGGAAAATCTTTAAAAACTTCTCCCTCTGAAACCACAAGGCCTAGAACTTAGATATTTGGCAGTAGCATTGTCTAGGGACCTCTACCAAATTGTTCAAATATGACCCCTGGGTCAAAATTGACCCCGCACGGGGTCACTTAGTTTGCATAGGCATTTTAGGAAAAACTTTAAAAATCTTCTTCTCTGAAACCACAAGGCCTAGAGCTTAGATATTTGGCATGTAACATTAGCTAGTGGACCTCTACGAAGATTGTTCAAATTATTACCCCCGGGTCAAAATTGACCCCGCACTGGGGGTCACTTAGTTTTGCATAGGCTTATATAAGAAAAACTTTAAAAATCTTCTTCTCTGAAACCACAAGGCCTAGAGCTTAGATATTTGGCATGTAGCATTGGCTAGTGGACCTCTACCAAGATTGTTCAAATTATGACCCCCGGATCAAAATTGACCCCGCACCGGGGGTCACTTAGTTTTGCATAGGCATATTTAGGAAAAACTTTAAAAATCTTCTTCTCTGAAACCACAAGGCCTAGAGCTTAGATATTTGGCATGTAACATTAGCTAGTGGACCTCTACCATGATTGTACAAATTATTACCCCCGGGTCAAAATTGACCCCGCACGGGGGTCACTTAGTTTAACATAGGCTTATATAGGAAAAAGTTTAAAAATCTTTTTCTCTGAAACCACAAGGCCTAGAGCTTAGATATTTGGCATGTAGCATTGCCTAGTAGACCTCTTCAAAGTTTGTTCAAATTATGCCCGTGGGGGGGGTCACTTGTTTTACAAAGGCGTATATAGGAAAACCTATTTGGTATATAACATTATCTAGTGATCTTTGGACTTGTACCAAGGTGAGCGATATAGGGCCATCTTGACCCTCTTGTTTTAGTTGCTTTTTGAAATGAATCACAATATCAAAATGAAGGATTCTGCTTGAAAAGAGGAATCACTTTACAGAACTTCATTTAGAATAACCTGTATTTCCTTATTCAAATCTCATTTTCTGTAGAACAGTGTTTTGATTTAAAGATGAATTGACATTCAAGTAATTTTTGTGCATTCCGGTTTTATTTTCGTAAATGTTAAACTTTTTAAAAAATTCTTTTGTTTAAGGACTTTAACATTATTGCTAAAGGATGAAAAGAAAATCTTGATAACCTTTCTGGATACATGTAGTTCTGTTCTTTTATACAGTGTGTATTTTCAAGTAAAAAGCTGTGGCCAGGATTACATGTTAAATGTTCTATAAATGTAAACAAAAATGGCAGAAGAATATTTCCATTCATGTTTATTTGTTTGACGTTTTTAGAAGCAAGGTATTATAAACTAATTCCTGTTTCATATATTAATTACTGTACATGAATATATCTTAACTGAGAGGTGATGTAAATGAAAAGAAACAAGTGGCTTATTGAATGTTGACTTACACATACTGTTTCATTTGTTAAAGCAACAGGGGCATGATAGATGAAAAAAAATGATTTGCACAATATACATACTGTCTAGTGCTTTTCATGTAATTAAAAAGTGAAGCATTTTACTTACCTAGTTATATTAAGTATAGTTGAACCTGTTAGAAAGGTAACCATAATTTACCTGTTGATTTTTGTTAAGCAGTAATTTAATTGCTCCATCTGAGTTTGACTTGTGAGAGATAAATATTTCTATATTGAACAACCACCTGTTTTAAGTAGCGAGTACCCCTAGACCAGCTTACTAGCACAGGCTTAGGTATATATAACATGGCTCAAAGTTATACATTTCTACACAGTTTTCACAAAACACAAATTAATTTGCCTGTTTTGTCTTGGACAGTTCCATTATTGTTATATGAGATTTTAACATATGTTTCCAAGGAACAGTGTTTTTAAGTTAATAGTATTTATAATCATATTAAAGAATTCAGTGTCATACAAGATCAAGCAATCTGCTGTTATATGCTCATTTATTCATTAAAACAAATGTTCCGAGTTGAGGTGAAGGTGTAGAAAAATTGCTAGAATCTCACGTATGTATATTATACTGACACATAGATATTGCTTCATTATTGTCTGATGTGATAGTGTCAATTATACATGTAAATAGCATAGGATATTCTGCTTCCATATCAGTTAATTTATGTAAATGTAATTCTTGTTTAAATGCTTATTTTATGCTCAAATATTAGGTTGATGTACAGTTTATGTTGAGTTGCTCATTCACCAAAAATAGCCGTGCTTTGCATTTTTGCAATGTGTTCATAGTAAATTTGTTTTGCTTCTTTATAATGTATTTTTTGCCTTATAGTTTCATTTAACTATTCCTGTAACAGAGTTATATTTATATTTTATTTAAAACTGATATTTTATCATAATACATCATCTAAGAAATCTTTGAGCGGTTTTAAGAAGATTTTAAATGGTTTTCATTCTGTGACCGAAAATGAGTTTTAATATGATATTGCTTGTTACAAATTAAGCAGTTAATTTTTGATCATTAGAATTTTGAATCTCCTTTCCCCTGAAGTCTGAAGATGAAAAGTAACATCTAAACGATAGGAAAATAGATGAAAAAATAATGCAGTCCGTATTACATTTCAGTTAAAACACTTTCAGGAAAGATGACTTAACAGTAGATATCATTTTGTTTTAGGCTGGAAATTGTAGTACCGGATAATATGCCTGTGTTGTTTTTCTTGAAATTTATTTTCTCATAGCATAAGTCTATATTTATTTTGCTGTAAATAAAGGGTTAGGGTGTTTGTTATTATTTGTAAGCAGGTTGCTAGATGTAAGGCTTATACAAGGGTAATATCCATCCATGTTTGTCACACAAGTATTATATAATGCTTGCAAGTTGCTTTTTAAACATCTAGATCAGAAAACAACATAAATTTTTCCCAGGTTTAAACCATACATTTTCTCCTCAATACCTGTATAAAAATTGAATGTCAAGGTCATAATAAACATATGTACCGGTACACATAAATACAAAAATATACACAGTCAAAAAGTACATTAAAATCATACATTTCCAAAATATCTATGTAAAGGACAAAACATGTTGTTTTTTTTTTAAAAAGTTTCCTAGAACTGTTGCTCCATTCCAAGGATATTTAAAGGATCCATGTCTTGGTACATGTAAATATAAAAATAAATTTCAAAGCTTTCATGTTTTTAACTGAACACTGTGTTTTATTTTGTAAACATGTATGAATGTCATGTGAAAATTAAGAATTAGTTTTTGACATACATACTAAATTAACTTAGTATAAGGAGAGATAATTGAGTGGTTCCTAAATATAGATTATGTTGTACATTAATTTTGCATTCTATGGGCCCATGAGATAATAATAGCGTACTTTACATCACAATAATATAATAACAATTGTGACAAATGTGAACAAAACAGAGCATAATAAGAGGGCGTAAACTATCAAGTGTTCATAGAAATTGCAGATTAGTTCAGTTATTATATTGGTAATATAATTGTTGAGATTAGAGATCAGGAAAGTTTCCTGTAATAGTTATCCAACTAGCTATCATACATGTTTACTTGTATAGTAGCTGTATTCCGACATATTTATAGGAATATCTCCAAAAGTAGAATGTAGCTGGTATAAAACATTTCAAACTTTTCTATAAGTATTTTAGGTAAAGTCAGTGCATAGGCTGATACCGTAACAAATTAATTTCCAAATAATTTTTAGAAAATTATTTCACAATAAAAGTGAAAGGTGCCATATTTTTACATACTAGTACATTTTAACAAAGTTACGCATTTTTTTGTACTTTAGTCGTGATTCGCTGTTCAGTATCATTATTGCAAGTAAAGAAACTTGAAACCTCACACCTGTCTCAAGCATAATCTAACAAAGTTTTAACAGACACAAACAATGCATCTGTATTTATATTGTCACAGCCATTTTCAATACATAAGTGAAGGTTGCACAGAGATAGCAAATTCTATACAGTGTTATAGCAGTATGTAGATTCTGATTAATATCTTTGCCATCCATTGAGGTATTTAGAAATTATGTCACAAAATAATCCTCATTTATATACCTGATGTGTTACACATAATCCTTCGCTCAAAGATTAAGGTGACATATAGGGATCAAAAACCTTAAATATTGTACGAGAGCTATGTATCCGCTCCGCAAATTTGTCATCCATGGAGACCTGAGGATGTTCAACTCCCAGTCTTCTTGTTTAGTTGTTGAGGTCATGTGGGCGTGTCATGTTGCTGATGAACCGAAACTGTCAAGTCTATAATCTTGTAACTCTCCAGTAACTTAATGTATGAACCAGTAATTAGTGTTCAACAGACATAGAATCATGGTAGTATAACAGTGTAGAGAACTAAGCTACAAGTTGTCAAGTGCACATTCCCTAGGCTTGTTTTGCATTGCTACTCCTATATTATTGGCCATATATATCTATCAGTATCGTTTTTTAGTATTTTTTGCTTTTTTATTGTTTTGAAGTCATCTGTTTGACTCTAAACTTGTTTTGCTACATAAATATGTTGTGATATGTTTGTATTTTGTTAATGCAGGTGGTTTTTGTGGAACCAAAGTGGATGTATTACATTGACTATTGTCATCACAGGAGGGGTGTAGAATGAGTCCCCAGTTATTGCAAGGGTTGTTCAAAATTATCATTAAGGCATAACAAGGTTGGGGCATGACTACTACTGTTACCTTAACAAGAGTAATAATGATTTGTGATAGAGTATAATTAGGGTTGTTACCTCCTATACTAGGTAAAAAGAAAATATTCAGATATGTGATTAAAGAATGTATACAGACTTCATTATTGTGGAGACTGTTACTTATTTTGGTTCTATGAAAACTACCTACTTCTCACTAGAAGAGAATTGCATGCTTTTTATAGCTTTAATTATTTTATCTACAATACATTTATAAGATTTTAGCGCAAACCAAATGATGGAACTACATATTGAATATGGTACATGTGAGTTTTATAGGTTTATGGTAATTGGGTAAACCACAAAAGTACAAAGGATAACTAAATGATAGTTTATTATTAATTATCAATCTCAAAACAAATGTATTCAAAGTAAGTACATATAATGTATTTTACTATAACTGGATTATATACATTCCAAAATTGCCTACATTGTACATTGAATGTACAGTATTATTTATTACAAGAAATATTAGTTGAAAGATATTAGCTAAATTAAATGCAAGGTTTAGTTGACCTTGTTAAAAATTTTGTTTAATTGTCAAGTGAATTGGCTGTAGTACAATTTTGTGTTTACTGTTGTTATTGGAAAATTCTAAAATTGTAAACTATGTTACACGAAAACAGTAATGGCTTCGAGTGAAATCTTAATTTTTAAGATGTATTAATTTCATTCAAAGAGGAAAACCACTTTCATTATATTCTATGTAGAAAGAAAAATAGTAAGAGAACATCATGCAGATGAACTCGAGTTCAGTAACTCAAAAGCCTTTTTCACAGGAGTAATATAGAAAATACCTTACAAACTGTGATTCAGAGGGGTGGGGGGACTGTTTATGAAATTTCTTTTGGCAATTTCAAGTCTATAGGCATGTTATGGGGAGGGAAGAAAAGGGGAGGGTGTAAAGGCTAGGTGGCATATTCTTTCAAAGGCTATACAATTGTTGGTTACATGTTTAGTTTTTGCATGTAACTTAAAACAGCTGCATACACATTTTTTTAATCAAATTTGTTATGAAAGGAAACATTCTGAGAGATTGTTTTCCCTGTACAAGTTTTTTATAGGACACAAGCTGATATACAATATACTTATTCTGCAATCTTACATGACACAATGAACTTTTTATTACATGAGTAGTTTGAATAAGTTATTTTGAAAGCTGAGCATATACGTTACTGAAATAGCCTGGAAATGTAGCAGTGAATCCAGAGTCACTGTGATGCTTTATGTATGCTTATTTACTAGGGAATTCCAGAATCATAATCATGGTTGTGAAACTATTACACTTTATATTGTGAATTGTTATCATGTCTATTAAAGTTTCTTCTTGGGAAAATATGTTGTCTTCCGTCTCTTTACCCACAAGGTAGTTGTCTGTTGTGAGGTATGGTAGGCATACTCAACTTTTAAATGTTGTCTTATTCCTCCATGGAAAAAGTGATACCAGCCTTGCAGAAGGTTGATAATAATGAAATATCCACCCGTGCCTGAAAAGATTCCAACCTAACATTCACTGCAGAAAGTTCCTACTGAACATTGTGGTGCGTTGAATATAGGGCTGTTTTGCTAATAAGGTCTTAAATTTGAAGGACAAAGTTCATGTTTGGGACCATTTCAAACACTTTATGAACCATAACCAGGTTATCTCGCATTACATTGTGTGTAAAAAATCTCAGTGACCAGATCCAATAATAAAAGAAAACTTGTAGAGACGACTGTTTGTTTTTGTTGAGCAATCTTCTTGGAACTTGACACAGGTTGCTTAAAACAGCAAACACTGACGTCAAACAGTAGGTTGATGTCATAACTTGAGAGCTGAATTCCAACTTTTGCAGACTCTCCCCACTCTGAGGGTAATCTAGTCACTTATTTCTATGAAATGTCTAGGTTCTCTATATACATGTATAAGTATAATGTACATTGCCTCGTCCTCGACAGGTACTGTATTACTTCTACAGTATTCTAAACAGCAAACCATCAGATCACATGGGATATACAGATGTGAATGGAATGTATATTCTCATCTAGTTAGTTACATTTTCTTAATATTTCAGCACAATCTCCATAAAAAGACACATTTTCTTTTCCTTTGTGTCAGTTATATAAGGAATGGACCTCTCCAGAAAACCTCTATACAACAAACATTTCTGTGTTCCCAAAAGTGTTTACTCCTGAGAAGTTGCAGTGTATTTTCAACAATATCAATAGAGGGTTAACCAAATAACAGTTCAAAATCATACCTTTGGTTTGGAAGGTGTTACCTAAAGATTTTACCTATCGCTCTGGCAGCTGTTTGTGCAGCTGAACTGACAAATTAAGCAAAATGTTTGAAGAACACTTTTGTAAAGTTTGGTTGAAATCAATCATTGGCCTAGTGCTTAACAAAATGTTGAAAGGTTTTTCGACACAGCCGTATTAAGCTCGCTTTTGATCTGAAGTTTAGAACTTTTCATCCGCCATTGAAATGACTAGAAGAGTGTATACCATTCTTTTAACTGAGAAATTTACGCTGTAAGGCACCTATTAATTGGGTAATGCTGAAAGTTTGATAAAATAATGTTGCGTTTTCAGTATTTCTTGAATGGTTAAATAATTTTAGTAATCTTGGTAGAGGTCCACTAGACAATGCTACATGCCAAATATCTAAGCTCTAGGCCTTGTGGTTTCAGAGAAGAAGATTTTAAAAGTTTTTCCTATATAAAGCCTATGCAAAACTAAGTGACCACCCACGCGGGGTCAATTTTTACCCGGGGCTCATAATTTGAACAATCTTCATAGAGGTCCACTTGACAATGCTACATACCAAATATCTAAGCTCTAGGCCTTGTGGTTTCAGAGCAGAAGATTTTTTAAGTTTTTCCTATTTGTTGCCATAGCAACTAGAGTTCTGCATGGAATGGAATTCTTTAACAACTTTGATAGAGCTTCATGCAAGGAACATCCCTGCAAAGTGTCATCAACATTGGCCCAGTGCTTTCAGAGATGTTGTTTGAAGGAAATGGTGGACGGACGGACGTATGACAGACGGAATGCGATCCTAATAGCTCACTCTGGCCCTTTGTGCCAGGTGAGCTAAAAAGCAAAATGTAAATTATCTTTCTGGTTTATTTAATGCGAAGAAGACATTGTATTCATTTATCTCAGTGACATTAAACAAGAGCTGTCCATAAGACAGCAAGCTCGACTATTGTGGATGCTTCCTAATAAAACAAAACTTTTATCAGTTTAATAGCAAAACAAAATTCTGCTATTAAGTATGAACTAGGAAAGTTGAATCATAAACAAAGTCAAAATCTATCACCATATATTTAATTTTTGGTAAATTAATGGTTTGATACAAAATGTACCCCTGAATATTGCCAAGTTTGATATAACTACCGTAAGTGGTTACTGAGATATGTGCATGAAAGCACCTTGCATGCTAACTTTAACCGAATTTTCAAAGTCAAACAAGGGCCAATATTTGTATCATATTTATACAAGAGTTATCTGACTTGACTGTGTGACACTCCTAAAGCCATAATAAAGTTTCAAGTAAATAGCATAAGTCGTTACTGAGATATGTGCATGATAGTACCTACCAGGCAAAACTTTAACCAAATTTAGTACCTAGCAGGCAAAACTTTAACCAAATTTTCAAAGTCAAATAAGGGCCATAAGTTGTATTAAATTTATACAAGAGTTATCTGTCTTGATTGTATGACACCCCTAAAGACATGAACAAAGTTTCAAGTCAATATCATAAGTGGTTACTGAGATATGTTCATGATAGTACCTAGCAGGCAAAACTTTAACCAAAGCTGCAATGCCGACGCTGACGCACAAGTGACTGTTATAGTTCTCCTAATAGTCGAGCTACAAAATGTGATGACAATAAAACTAATTTTTTCTTACATACCGGATCGGGGTATCCGCAGTTCTCACCAGTGCTGGAAAATCCCATATTACATCCCCCCATGTAGTATGACTTTCGTGATTGACTTATGATGTAACGTTATAAACAATGTGACGTCACTTTACCAAACACAGCATCTGAATAACGTTTGTTTTTATATCAAAATGCATCATTTCGATAAATTTGCATTTAAATATCTATTTTAAAGTGCAAGACGGTATGCAAGAAAAAGTTTCTACCATGAGATATTTGGTTCAGATGGAAATATCCGTCACCTCGGGAAACTGTTTCACGGGAATTCGGCAGAGCCTCGTTCCCGCCAAAACGGTTACCCTCGGTGACGGATATTTCGATCTGAACCGTATGCTCATGGAAGAAACTAATAATTTTACTGCAGCAATGTGGATCTATTTTTCAACTTTTAGCGTAGGACAATGATATGAATATGCATTTGAGTACAACTTACACAGTGGACAGACAAAATACGGCTAAATTCATCTGATATGGAAAATCTGATACAGGATGTTGTATTTTACTGCACAAATACTCAAGAAAATTCAGATAAACATTAGATTTAATAGGTATATAATAAAACACAATATCACAATACTGACAATTTAAAAATTTATTTTCAATATTTGTGACATTAATTTACAGACAGCAACAATCAAATACTGAGACACTCCTATACATAGTAAAATTAACAACTCTCTTTATAGTCTCATACATTTCTCTTCCTTCCAATGCCTCCTAATTCATTATTTATTTCATATTATTTGACTATAATATTTGTATTGTGAAAGTGGAATCATTTGTATGGTTCTTCTAACTTATCAATGGAATAATTAACTTGTCTTGAAAACGATCGTTACATAGAAATCAAATCTCTAATTTCACTGTCTAGACAGGCACTCATCTATTCTTGGTACAATTTACTTGTATCTTTCTATAACACAGGAATGAGAACTTTCCCTTGTTTACAGCTATAAATTGCACAATAAGAATTTCTGTTCATTAAAACCTAACAATATACAAAGTACTAAATTGAGTCTACAGACACTTTCACCTGGAATGCTTTATTTCTGTAGTATTACAGTAAAATGTCACGCCACTGAATTGTCAGTGCATGAGTACCTAACATGTTCAAAAACTGACACTTCAACAGCAAGCATTATATATTTATATAAAATTAACTTGTATAAATTTGGTCCAGCATTTGAAAAAGAACTGACTAACTGGTCAAAAGTACCGAAAACAAAGAATGCTTTTTATACTTTTAAACAGTTACAGTCTGTGCATATACACACCATACTAAAAATAAACTGATGTTATGGATGCATTAACTCTATATAAATGCACGAGACATGTGTGAGATGCAAGACAAGTCTCAACATGATCATTTATCTACATTTTCCAACAGTTAAGAAAGGTTTTTTTTTTCAGAAAATTGAAGAACCTTCGTAATCCCTGATGTCTAAATATATAAACTTCATATTTACCACAAGGCTATTCTTTGGTAAAAATTCTTACATGCAAAGCACAAAGCTTTTCTTATACTCCTAAAATATACTGATTTTTCTAAGGTTTATCTCTTCAATTTATGAAAATCAAACACTGCCTCCAATGCATGTAAATTATACACTATAGTCTTGAAGTTTCCAAAAGAACTTCATTTTTCGAAGCTAAAAACCTTTCATGTTCAAGTGTCCCAGATATATACGAGTTAAAGCAGTTATAAGACAATATTTGTATGATATGATACATAATACATGTATGTTATCATTTCAAAAAATAAATAAGCATTAAACAAATATAAAGCACATGAGGGTCACAACAATAAAAAAAGCGCATCAGGACGGCATCAACAATTTAAGTTACAAACTTTGAAATATCCTCCATGTTACAAGGTAAATACAGACAAAAACACATGTATCTATATCAGTCCTATGCTTTATAAATGTAACCATAGTAACCATATAAACACGTGTTCTGCTGTAATTATGTGCTTCTGAAATATCTCAGTCGGCAGGCTTGCAGCTATCTCATTTACTGCTCTACCTAATGCAGGTTTGTGACTACTGTGATCTTGTCTTTTCATGCTGATAAAGCCGTATTATGCAAAAGACATTCACAAGAAAAATAAATATAAATGTGAATTTTCTCGTGAAAATTTAACCTCATGGAAATGCCCCTGCAAACAATCTAGAAAATTTGAATCACAACTTATTCTGCTAAAAATGCCAAATCAGAAGCTTTACAATTTATAAATTGACAAGTCATTGGTACTTTTGATTTTTTTCTTGATATTTCAAAGTTTCAAACTTAATCTCACATAACAGTATATAAAGTATTGGCTAAAACACATAATGTCATTGGTAACAAGAGGTGGGTTTATCTTAGGCAAATACTTGTAAAATGCAAGTAAACAGCAAATGTCATATACCTATATTTTACACAAAATAAAAGAGATTAGTTTTAGAAACTTTAGGCAATGTGACAACTACCATGTAGTAGATGCTGTGTCTTGCTGAGGTATGTATTCACTGACTCACTTGTTCTTTAGGCCTTGAGAAATTATCTCTTACAATTATTTGTCCTAAACGAAGGCATAATCACTGATCTTGTCACACAGTACTTTTAAGACTGCACAAATATTAGATGGTGGTAACTTTGATTCATTTATGAAACAAAACTGACAGATCTGAATCTGTACAACCCATATTATAGTATTTGTACCAGACTTTATACAAGCAAACTTTTACAGTATCACAAATAATGTAAGTTGTAAGTTGAACTGATACTTCAAACATTTACTTAATAGTGTTATGTGGCACTGAGTGTTGGGGGGGATTGATATGACAGTACAGATGAAACTGGTGAATAAATGAGTCAAAGTTCAGGAAATATATGTTGCCTTAGTAACTAAGTAAATAATACTAGGTTTCTATGTGCATCTTACACATAGGTATGGACGTTTCAAAGGGACTAGGCAAAAATATGTATAATGATACAAGCTATATACCGACGGCTAAAATCATAAACATAAAAGGAGAATGCAAATATATGACGCTACTGTCTACATAAAATCTTTGCAGTTCAACAAAATGTAAAATGATACAAGGAAATTAAATGTAATGGATAAATATATCTTAAATACACATATATCTTTTCTTTAATCACAGAGGAAAATCACAATTACTATAGATAGTATGACACCGTTTTCATACTCAAACTTAAAAAAGAAACTTCTCTTGCCGAATACTGGTATAATCTGTCCTCTATATTACAGTGGTGTTTCCAAATGTTCAAAAACTCATTGTTTCATACTGAAAAAATATATTTTATTACCCTTTATGAATATTCCTGCATTTCAATTATGAAATAAAAGGCTTGAAGACTTACCATACTCTCAGCTGCATTCAACTTATACACCAGGTTGGGTTGAAATTACCGCGTTACTCCATCCATGACTGTGAATACAGCTCTAAACACCTTGTCATCAAAATATGTAAACAGCGTACTTGGTATCTTGAGCTATATTCACTGTCTAGAACTGAGTACATTGTAATATTGATAGCTGTGAGAAATGAAGACCAAGTTTTTACATGTACAGTATTGTACCTAATCTAATGTTGAGGTGCATGGCAGTGAAGCAGCAGGGGGATGCCTTGTGATTGTTTCTCTCTCGTTTCATTATCCAGCATGCTTTATTGGCCATTAAACATCCTCACGTTTGGAGTTGAAACTTGCAACACAAATTGGAAGCAAGGAACATAACTCGTGCAGAAGTTACATTTTTTCTTGATTCAGTTTCCAAAGATTTTTCCTTTTTCAGTCAATATCTGCTTTATCATGGGAGATAATTTAATGAAACTTTTACATTTTAACACATGACATCACTTCAGTGAAAGTAAAATACAGCATATCTCTATATGAAGTTATTGATGAATAACCTCCATTTTTACTTTGTGTTTTGAGTAATCTTGGTAAGTATTAACTGCAATTCAGTGGGTGCAATAACCATAACTCTGTCTTCAGAACCTAATTCTCGTCCAGCTTTCATCGCGATATATTCTGCATTGAACTTGTCACTTTCTGAGTTTCATTTTCTTTAAGTGTTTTCCCTTTCCAATCAAATAAGTGTCAAATTAGTGATTGCAGCCTTTATTTTAAGACATGGTCTACTTTAAAGCTGCTCACTTACAGTTTAGGTAAAAATTTTGAAATTAAAAAAATGTCTTCCTTCAAATATATTTCAGTTCTCAAACATCACACTGAAGCGTAAAATTGACATAAAAAAAGAAAACGAAGGGAAAATTATACTTAAAATACTTTAAAATTGCACTAAAATTCAATAGCATGTCATTTTTGTGGTGCATATTTTCAGACAACGGCTATATTTCTATACCTTTCATCTTTTGGTCAGCTAACATAGGTGTCTCCATCTTATTTATAGACATTTTTGAAGAATCTCAATTATTCAACAAAATTTGTGGTGGAGCAGCTTTAATCTTACACAAGAAATAATTACACATTCCAACGACAAAAGGGGAAAACAACAACTAGGTGGGTGCATCAGCATCTACTGACTTGTATAATTAAAGACACAATGAAAATGCAAACTTTCATGGTGCTATTTTACCTGAGTGATATATAACATACCAGTATGTTTAATTTGATTGAAGCTGTACTATGTCTAGAGAAAATCTAATGCTACTCAGAAGAGGTGTTGGAATGGAGCTTTATTCACTTTTTAAAGGTGCAAAAATAGAGAACGGTGACAGTTACATTACTGGTTTTACCAGTATTCATAATATAGCAGCAATATCTCTCATGGGATCTAGAAAATGTTTCTTTCACAAAATCTTACATCACAGACTGTGTTTTTGAAATATTTCGTATATCACTGCAGGCTATCAAATATACTGTTGTTATTTTTAATCAATCGGATAAAAACCTAATATATATATATATTATTATTTTACTTTCATATAATTAATATAACCATTAAAAATAATATAGAAGAAATACGCAAACAGAAAGAACTGAATAAAAATAAAAATATATTTCAACAAAGTAATCACCATTGCAACCCTAATAAAAGAGCAACAAGAAGTACTGACTGCTTCATGGCAATCTATCAACTAGTGACACTACATGTATATAATTAACTACGGTAATAAGTTATAACTTATTCCTGCACTTTGATTCCCAATTCACTGTCACACAGTTTAAATACAAAACACATATTCATCCGAAGTGAAAGAATGTCAACCTAGTCCCAAACTAATGTGAAACCATTTCTTATATTAATTCTAGGATTTATTGTCTTCCTGTCCTGGTAAGGGTTGTGAATCATTCAAGGTCATCTCAACAAGTAACTCGGACTGAAACAATTGATATTCACCTGCTTCATTGCTTATTAAAATCAACAAGCTATACAAAAAAGGTTATTTAATTTGTTTACAGAAATACACACTTTTTCTGTAAATAATACAGCACTGCTAAAAATTGAAAAATTACCACTGCATAATTGGCAGTATTTATCCCATAAACTAAATAACTGCTTTATATTTGACATGTAAAGTCAAGCTAAAAGTTAGATTTGTCTGGTACTGAGCTAAGCTGCATCAGCAAAAGTTGAATTAAGCACTTAGTAATGTCTTAATGTAATATCTCTTTTAAAAACTTATTCATAAACAGTGGAGTCTATGGTACATGAACAACCAAAGATGTAACAACAAGATGATAAAATTCTTTGCTGAAATGTATCATGTATAAAAGTAATTAAACATGGAATATTTTAATTTTGAACTTGATATGTATCTTATCTTTATCATATACATAAATATTATATATATGGACACATCATGTGACATGTATATAAAAAATGAGCAATGACTACTGAAATTTATGACAATGAGTGTTGTCCATTTGTACTTTATTTTCAGAACACATCAAAAGCTGAGTGACCAGTATGTAGAAAATGTAACTTATACCAGCCCTTCTTAATTTCTGATCATACTATGTAGACCATAGTCAGACTATATGGTGCCCACCAGTCATGGTCTACTTCAATGACAAAAGCAGAGTTCTCTCCGTCTCACTTATAACACAATGGCTACATTAACATTTTGACAGCATTAAATTATTACATTTCTTCAAATATTGACAAAATTTCTTAAAATTGTGGTAGGATAGAAGTGCTCTCTCTCTCTAAGTGTTTCTTTTACATACAAGAGGTCCATCTAAATACTTCAGGGAAAAAATGTGTATTTTGACTTTCTTTCTCTGAGCCTAATTTATATATTTTAATGGAAATGGATCTAACATATCAAGTGAAATCCTGTATTCAGAGAGAAAAGTTTCTATGACTTTACAAACATCCTGCACATTTCGGCTCTTTGAGAAAGCATGAGCTTGACATTGACCTTATAACGTTTACATGTCATTTTCACTGAATCTTTTATTTCATTTCCTTACAAATGTACGACAATTAACATACTTTCTTCCATTGTAGTCACCTAAGTTGTCTTGAATATCTCATATAAGCAGCTAAAGAAAATTTTGGAGAGAGTTAACGTCTTTCCTTGACTGTCAAACTTCAGCATGTATGTAACAAACATATGGCAGACTAAGCAAACATTTCTAGATGACATGATCCCATTAAATCAATACTGATTTACAATGTCTAACACATCTGTAACAATTTTGTGGTTCTATAATCATGAGCAGAGCATGGTCATCTTCTGCCCTATCAACACTAGCCACAGGATGACACCAGTGATGATGACAGTGATGATAATTCTGATGATGATGATGACAATGATGAGGGTGATTATTCATCATGATAAACAGGTCCGAGGATCAACATGGGCACCTGATGTTCATGTGTTCATGATGATGCAAGGTTGGTGGGGTATAGGCAATTTGGAGTTATTCACATGCAAGTTTACTGTCAAAACTACTAAGAGCTACACCAAATGCTTGTAATGCACACATTGGATAGTTAAAGTCCATTGTAAACACATCCTCTGCTACACGTCCAAATTGCATCACAATATAATCCACTGAAAAGGAAATACTTTTATTAAACACCATTTCACAAAAGAACATAAAAAAGAAATATATGTCCTGATTAAAGATATTAAAATGGATGTGATAGTCTATAGTGTAAATGTATAATTTTCTCTCCAAAACCCAATTAAAAGTCACCTTGACCTTAAAAGCTATCTAGATCATTTTGCTTTTAAATTTCAGCAGAACCAGTACTGTAACAGTTCTTATAGTAAAAGTAACTGAATGAATTTACTTTCTTAATATGGTCTCCAGTGGTTGAAAAAGACAGAAGTATCTTCTTTAAGCATAATATAGCTAAATTATTATTAAAACTTACCAAGAAAGTTAAAGTTTCCTAAACAAGAGGGCCAAGATGGCCCTATATCACTCACCTTGGAAAAAGTCCATTGGCCTGGTGGAAGATCACTAGACAATGTTATATACCAAATAGGTTTTCCTATATACATCTTTGTAAAACAAATGACCCGCCCACCAAGGAAAGGCCAATTTTGACCCAGGGGCATAATTTGAACAAACTTTGAAGAGGTCTACTAGCCAATGTTACATGCCAAATATCTATGCTCTAGGCCTTGTGGTTTCAGAGATGAACATTTTATAGAAGTTGTTCCTATATAAGCCTATGTAAAACTAAGTGACCCACCTGGCAAGGTCAATTTTGATCCCAGGGGCATAATTTGAACAATCTTGGTAAAGGTCCACTAGACAATACTACCTGCCAAATATCTAAGCTCCTGGCCTTGTGGTTTCAGAGAAGAACATTTTTAAAGTTTTTCCTATATAAGCCTATGCAAAACTAAGTGACCACCCACATGGGGTCAATTTTAATGGGGGGGTTATAATTTGAACAATCTTGGTAGAGGTCCACTAGCCAATGCTACATGCCAAATATCTAAGCTCTAGGCCTTGTGGTTTCAGAGAAGAACAGTTTTAAAGTGTTTCCTATTTGTTGCCATAGCAACCAGAGTTCCGCATGGAATGAAATTCTTTGAACAAGTTTGGTAGAGCTTCATGCAAGGAACATCTCTGCATAGTTTCATCAACATTGGCCAAGTAGTTTCAGAGGAATGTCATTTGAATCAAAATGTTTACAGACACCAGACAATCATCCATCAGAAAAGCTCACCCTGACAAAGCCAGGTGAGCTAAAAATTAAAGATCTGGCATTCTTACTGGAGAAAATTGTTACTTACTGTCATTGTCATGGACAACTTGAAAGTTCTTCACAGAAGCCTGGGTCACTCTTCCATGGAAATTCAAAACATACGACTGAGTTTCTACATAAAAAGAAAACATTCTATGTTACACATGTAATCAGACAAAACAGAAACACAAGGCAACACAATTCTGAATGCTTCAATTCTCTTTACCATTATTATAGTGAAGTTGTTTACTATAAGCGCTTACCCTGCTTTGGCAAGTGATTATATCTTTGCAACTAGTGCACATCACCATCAGTCTGCACATTCTGTGTTGTCTGATCATGAAACTGCACTGTTTGTAATTCAGTCAGTAAATTTTTTAGTTAACATTCTTTTGAGCAATTAATGGTACCATCCTATTCAAAGATGAGCAAGGCCGTTTAAGGAATTCAGCTGACTCGGGGTCATTACCTATTTCAATGTGAAGATATAAACTAGGGATGGCAATGAATACCCAGTTAACCGGTTACTTGATTGAACATTTGAGTACTCAGCAAAACGTTAATCAAAGTACTCAGTATGACAGTACATTTTTCCAATATCCTACACCTTGTATATAGAATTTAGTGGTCTTTCAAGGTCTCTTTTCAAAATATCTCAGTAATCTGTAACTTGTCTGTGAAATTATAAGTCAAGTTTGATATATGCCTGAATGTATTTCAAACGGTTAGTATTTCAAACGGTTCAGAATAAAGTCAAAGATAGTCAATAGATCTATTATAAGACGATCATGTGAATGATTGTTTTCCAAGTACTTAATCAGGACAAGGAGCGAGTGCCCGAATATCAAATTTGGTACTTGTTGCCATCCCTAAAATTAACAAAAATATTATTTTTACAATAAAACCGTCTTGTTTTCTTGTAGCTTTACTTTCTAAACTGCAACTTGTTCCTATCAAAAAGTAGCATTAGGGACATCTCCAAAATACTCCAAATAATGATCTATGAGACATTTTATTACTAGCTTATACATAAAACACAAGCTTTTCTGACATCATCTCAGAAAAATACATTAATAATTGATGAAATAAATTCAGTAATAACTTGGTGTAGGATAGACTTCTTAAAAGCTGAAGTCTTCCCCATTATGTTTCATGTTTTACATAAGTTTCTCATGACAGATAGTTGATAGTAAGGCATTTAAACACACAGGGTTTAGCAGAGAACTATTCTTACCATACCAAACCAAATTGTTGTTTATGTGGTCTGTCGCTTACCTGTAGGTGTCAAAAGGACCCCAGCATTTTTCTCATAATGCCGTTAAACATGAAGTTTGTGATCTCAAGGGAAGCTTTTTTGTAGGAGATGTGACCCTCCTGTATACCAAAGGATTAATTTTGAAGTTCAAATCTTGGCTGACCACTGCCGTAAATTCTACCTAGACACCTAGACAGTGGTTGCCATATATATTACTTACCATCATTCCATACAGGACTTTTATTGTGCAGCTCTAGAATATTGTCCATGTTCTTCCTCTTCCATCTCTCTATCAGACCATCATGATCCTGTCATAAACAAACAAGTCAATTTATCAATCCTCATACGGTATTCTTGTATAACAGTCACACTGGATCAAACCTGTGTAAAGCAGACAGCCAGGAAATATAACTAAAACAACCTTTTATCACAGGTAGCTGTTTAAGTATTTTCCTTTGCTCAAGGTGGAGAAATGGTGGCTGTTTAATAAGATCATATATATAGGTACTGCTGTATTCAAAGTTTACCTAGGTTTCGAAGCTGCTCATTAACAGCTTTGGAGGAATATTCTGGCAGTAAGCATCCAAATTTTAAAAAAAAAACAAGAGCTGTCCCTCACAAGTGACGAATGCCCCCGAAAGAGGTGCCTCACAGTCTGTGTCCTCTCCATGTGCTCAATAAATGTGCTATGTAATTTTAAAATCCTTCCATGCATGACAGAGTAACCATGCATACAGTTTTCCATTACTTTAAACTCTAAGTGTGACCTTGACCTTTGAGGTAGGGACTTGGGTCTTGCACGCGACATATCCACTTGATGTGCTAGACATTTGTGCCAAGTTATTTTAAAATCCTTCAAAGCATGATAAAGTTATAGTCCGGACACAAATGTATGCATATATACAGGATTCCATTACCTATAAACTCTAAGTGTGACCTTGACCTTTGTGGTAGGGATGTGGGTCTTGCACGCGACATGTCATCTTGATGTGCTAGACATTTGTGCCAAGTTATTTTAAAATCCTTCAATGCATGACAAAGTTACAGTCCGGACACGAATGTGTGCATATATGCATATATAGAGGAATCCATTTCCTTCAAACTCTAAGTGTGACCTTGACCTTTGAGCTAGGGACGTGGGTCTTGCACGCGACACGTCGTCTTGATGTGCTAGACATTTGTGCCAAGTTATTTTAAAATCCTTCAATGCATGACAAAGTTACAGTCCGGACACGAATGTGTGCATATATAGAAGATTCCATAACCTTCATACTCCAAGTGTGACCTTGACCTTTGAGGTAGGGATGTGGGTCTTGCACGCGACACATCGTCTTGATGTGCTAGACATGTGTGCCAAGTTATTTTAAAATCCTTCAATGCATGACAGAGTTACAGTCTGGACACAAATTGTAAGTGGGGACACACGGACGGACGGTGCGATTTTAATATGCCACCCTTCGGGGGCATAAAAAGGACACACCCTTTTCAGGACTTAAGCAGACAATAGCTTAAAGGTATAAAATTCATATGAGAAATATTGAAGTAATATAATATTTTCATGTCTACTGTTCACAAGAAATATCAGTATAATTATTTTGAGATGTTCTCAAATCAATATGATCTTCTTATTCTAGCCAAGCCTTCTTTATTTAAACTCTAAAATTTCCTTCATTCTTGTTCATATATAGAAATTTAATTACTTTTGCATCTGATGCATTCCTTCTTTGAGAGCTTCATAAAACAAACTGAATGTGATTATTCCCAAGACTGTATCAGTTTAATGCCACTTTTCCTGACTTGCAAAAACATCAAGCCGAGTGTCAAGGTAACAGACACACCTTTAACTTGACAGATTAGATACAAATTAAGATGGCAGGTTAGAGCCCTAAACAAAAGCCATTGATGCATATGACTGGAGTGTGATCAAAGAACTAAAGCTTTAAGCTTTTGTTGGAAATGAGCTAAATAATTTAAACTTCACTAAGAGCTGTCATTCTATATACCTCAACCCCTCAAATTCACTACCATGACACATGCATTAACAAAACTTAGACTTAATTCATTTTCTATGTATATTGGCCTTGTAACAATTACAGACCCATAGTCTATCCACCTATATAGTCTGGTATCATAGTCTGCAGTGCTGATGATTTAGTTATTATGAATCTCACCATGTACCCTTAAATGATGAACAATACAACTCATAATCTTTAATTTAAAAACTAAGCTCCATAAAATGTGTAGCAAGAGAAGTTCAGAAAACTGTCTTACCCCTCTTGGTTTGATGTCAACTCTTTCATGATCCAAATTCATACCAGGAATAACAATAGTCATTTTTCTGGGTCCCTTGAAACCTAACACATTTGTTTCCTGAAAAAATGAGTCTCACATTTTATAAATTGCTTGTATCAGTCAATCACATAAAGGTTTAGTGTATCAGTCCATCACATAAAGGTTTAGTTTATCAGTCCATCACATAAAGGTTTAGTGTATCAGTCCATCACATAAAGGTTTAGTGTATCAGTCCATCACATAAAGGTTTAGTGTATCAGTCCATCACATAAAGGTTTAGTGTATGAGTCCATCACATAAAGTTTGAGTGTATCAGTCCATCACATAAAGGTTTAGTGTATCAGTCCATCACATAAAGGTTAAGTGTATCAGCCCATCACATAAAGGTTTAGTGTATCAGTCCATCACATAAAGGTTTAGTGTTTCAGTCCATCACATAAAGGTTTAGTGTATCAGTCCATCACATAAAGGTTTAGTGTTTCAGTCCATCACATAAAGGTTTAGTGTATCAGTCCATCACATATAGGTTTAGTGTATCAGTCCATCACATATAGGTTTAGTGTATCAGTCCATCACATAAAGGTTTAGTGTATCAGTCCATCACATATAGGTTTAGTGTATCAGTCCATCACATATAGGTTTAGTGTATCAGTCAATCACATACAGGTTTAGTGTATCAGTCCATCACATAAAGGTTTAGTGTATCAGTCCATCACATAAAGATTATGGTTTCAAATATTTTCTACAAATGGGATGGATTATGTCTGCCTTATCAATAAGAAAGTTGAAGATTTTTTTGAGGAGGAAAATCACATTAAATTCTTATTCAGTATATCCTCCAAGCTCACTTCTCAACTGTAATATAGTTCATGAACATTGTAGCAGACCATACAAGCATAACATAATAGTACAAAATCATAAACCATTTGAATTTCAATTTTTTTTCAAAGAAAAATTATCTTACATAAGCAATTCCAATAAGTTCTTTCCTAGCTCTATCCATGCCTTGTTTGGGATTCTCTCCATGGTCATACAATGTAAACTGTGTACCTAACAGATTGGACCTGTAGAAATAAAACAAGTTCTCATTAAGTTTTCTAGTATGTGATCAGGTGAATTTATATAACACACTAACAGTCACACACTTACCGTCCTTTAGAGTATTCACCTGCAGTACATACTTCAAAGAAACAAAAATTGGGGCAAACATTCATAAAGGAACATACTCATAGACATTTTCAAACTCAAGTAAACAACTGATATTGTCATGTTCTGAAATGTAAGCACAATGATTTTAACGAATACTATAGACTCATCAGCAATAAATAGTCTTAGTAACAAATTAAATAACAGAAAAAAATATGTATAATTTGTACCATAGGAAAACATAATAATTATGCCACACTGTGAACAATGAAAACTAAAATCTGTGTGAAAAGAAAAGAAAAAAAGAGCATGTTCTAACAGGAGATGAAATGTTAGTATTTTAAAGACCTGGGAAGTTATACTTAATGTATTTCTAATCATGTTAACATAACATATCATGTGTGATTTCAAAATATCACATTACCTCCTAATTTCCAGTGGAAACTATGATGTGGGGACAAGAAGTATGGTATGAGAAAAGCATCACTATCTGTAAGCAATGTTAAGTTAAATTGCTGAACTTGAGACAGAAAGTTATGTGGTGAAAATGAACTGAGTTTTTACTTTGAATACTGAAGAGCATGGGCACAGTTTATAGAAATATTATCACAGACTTGTGTGACCTTGATTTTAGAAATGCTTCTTATTCCTGGTATTTTAGGTACTGTTTCATTAAGTTTGCTTTACTATTATTGGATATACAGATGAGATGTGAAGCTTTTTGGATGGACAGATAGATGAATGAACAAATTAATTAAAGAAAAAAAAACAAAAAAACAAGAGTTGTCCCTCATAAGTGACGAAATGCCCCCGAAAGAGGTGTCTCAGTCTGTGTCCCCTCCATGTGCTCAACAATTGTGCAATGTAATTTTAAAATCCTTCCATGGATGACAGAGTTACCATGCATACAGTATTTCATCACCTTTAAACTCTAAGTGTGACCTTGACCTTTAAGGTAGGGACCTAGGTCTTGCATGCGACACGCTAAAAAATTTCTGCCCAGTTATTTTAAATTCAATCAATACATGACAAAGTAACAGTCCGGACACGAATGTGTGCACGTATACAGGATTCTGTTACTTTCAAACTCTTAGTATGACCTTGACCTTTGAGGTAGGGATGTGGGTTTTGCAGGCAACACGTGGTCTTGATGTGCTATACATTTGTGCGAAGTTATTTTAAAATCCTTCAATGCATGATAAAGTTATAGTCCGGACACAAATGTATGTATATTTACAGAATTCAATGAACTATAAACACTTAATGTGACCTTGACTTTGAGTTAGGAACGTGGATCATGCACATGACATCATCTTGATGTGCTGAACGTTTAAAATCAATCAATACATGACAAAGTTACAGTCCAGACACGAATGTGTGCATATATACAGGATTCTATTACTTTTGAACTTTGAGGTAGGGACATGGGTATTGCATGTGACACATCGTTTTGATGTGCTGAACGTTTGTGCAAAGTTATTTTAAATCCTTCAATGCATGACAAAGTTACAGCCCAGACACGAAAAAATGTAAGGACAAACGCACGGACAGTCGGTGCAATTTTAACATGCCACCCTTTAGGGGCATAAAAATCCCTAAATACCATCTTATATCAGAACTAAGTGTCAAGCTGCTCTACAGGAATAAATGGAAAAAAAGACATCTTTACAAAATCTATCCATAAAACACTTATTGTTGAGATTTTTTGAGAATTGAGAAATATTTGAAAAGCAGTTTAACACTAGCCAGAACTATTTTCTACTGTTACATGTAGTTAACAAGAGCTGTCAGTAGGACAGCGCGCTCGACTTTTTAGTGCTTGCCAATAAACAAAACTTCGACAGTTAAGAGCACATAAGACTTTCACTAGGAATTTCTAAGTACAGATCAATAAACATTTTCACAGAATTATCTTCTCAGATAGGTCTCATGATGGTACATAAGTACTCCAACTTTCAAAGTAATATCTCAAATGGTTAAGTCAACAAGTGGACAAGAATGAAAATTTTAACTGAGTTTCTAAGTCAAAAAGGGCCATAATTCAAATAAAATCCTTGATAGAATTACCTTCTCCTGCCCATGTTTGGGGATCATGATGGTAAACAAGTATTCCAACTTTCAAATTAATATCTCAAACAGTTTAGTCAAAAAGTGGAGTGGTACGAAAAATTAACCATTTTAATTTCTAAGTCGATAAAGGGCCTTAATTTTTAAAACAAATCCCTGACAGAGTTACCTTCTCTTGTCTACAGATGGGGGTAATGATTTAAGCAAGCATTCAAAGTTTCAAAGCAATATCTCAAAGTGTTAAGACAATAAGTGGATTTTTCCCATATTCAATGTATTTTCTAAGTAAACTAGATGGGTGTTCAGTAGAACACTTGTGTTGCCCTCTTACGCTTTGTCAGAATAACCAATAATTTTGTGACAAAATCTAAGTACAAAAAGGGGCATAACTCTGTCAAATATGACCTTGACCAACTACATTTGGCGGCATCATGACGCTTATGTCATAAGCAATACAATTTGAAAGTTTGATGAAGAAATCTTAAGAAATGGCAAAGTTATAGCCAACATTAAGTTTTCATGACAAAATCTAAGTACAAAAAGGGGCATAACTCTGTCAAATATGAGCTTGAACTACAAAATTTGGCGGCATCACAACCCTTTTGACATAAGCAATACAATTTGAAAGTTTGATAAAGAAATCTTAAGAAATGGCAAAGTTATAGCAAAAATCTAAGTATAAAAAGAGGCATAACTCTTTCAAATATGACCTTGACCTACAAAATTTGGCAGCATCACGACCCTTATGTCATAAGCAATGCAATTTGAAAGTGAGATGAAGAAATCTTAAGAAATGGCAAAGTTATAGTCAACGTTAAGTTTTCTTGACAAAATCTAAGTACAAAAAGGGGCATAACTCTGTCAAATATGACCTTGAGCTACAAAATTTGGCGGCATCACAACCCTTTTGACATAAGCAATACAATTTGAAATTTTGATGAAGAAATCTTAAGAAATGGCACAGTTATAGCCAACGTTAAGTTTGTGTGACGGACGGACCGACGGACGGACCGACGGACGGACGGACAAAGCGATCCCTATGTATCGCCTTTTCTCCGAAAGGGCGACACAAAAAGGGGCATAATTCTGTCAAAAACCTTGACAGAGTTATGTACTCTTTTCTGTTGATGTAGGTCATGATGGTAAACAAGTATGATTAGTTTCAAAGCAATACCACTAATGGTTTTGAAATAAAGTGAGGTGGTACGAAAAACTTAACCAAGCTCAATACACTTTCTAAGTCAAAAAAGGGCCATAATTCTGTCAAAAACCTTGACAGAGTTATGTACTCTTGTCTGTAGATGGAGGTTATGATGGTAAACAAGTATGGTAAGTTTCAAAGCCATACCTCTAATAGTTTCGAAATAAAGTGGGGTGGTACAAAAAACTTAACCAAGGTGTGACACCAACGCCGACGCCGGGGCGAGTAGGATAGCTACACTTTTCTTCGAAAAGTCGAGCTAAAAATGAATTAATGAAATAACAGATTTGACTATTGATAAGTATTAGAATGGTGTAAGTCTTTTCATACAAGGAGCATATTAGTATCTTTGTTGTTGAAGAAAAAATATTCAAAAAGACTTGACAGAAAGACTGGTAATGTTTGATGTGTAATCATGGTTTGTTATTAAATGGAAGAAAACACTATGTTAAAAATTCAGGGAATTCTTTAGGTACATCAACTGTGTCTAATCCACTAAACACTGGCAAGACAACACAAGACAGTTATCTACAGTTTCTATAAAAGTGATATACAATGACAGAAGTATACTCTTCCCTGACAGTTTTGGCAATCCCAGACTGATAAATGTATCACAGGAAAGACACTAGTTTCCTTTTCATATTGTCTTTTTCATTTCACTTTCTACTGTACTCTAATGACCCCCTCACCCCTCCCCAACTCCCCATTCCAAAAAAAGAGGAAGAAAGAGCCAGCAAACTGGACTTGTAAATAAATTTCTTTCGGTTCTATCTGGGAAAATATGGAAAATGGTTTGTTCTCCCACTGGTGTTTCCTTTTTAAAGGTTGCTTAGTAACAATTATGGTTGGTACAACTAAAGCACTTACTAAATATGACTTCACCATCAGAAAACCACATGCATAGAGAACAAAACTGACTTATTCTAAGAGCTATAACTCTGGCAAGCCTGAATTGAGACACTAACAAAATATATCAGACTCAAATTCTCTTTATGGTGACAATGTTGTTAAGTTTCATTGCGATCATTTCAAACCCAAGGATATAGTTTGCACAAAAACCTTTTCACAAGGGATTGACCAATACAAAAACGACCGCTACACACACCCTTCCAATTTTGTTTGAAGGCTTACTTGGAGATCATTGTTTATCACTTTCTATGGTAGGCACTACAAGGTGTTAAAGCTTCACCAAACACTACTGTGCTCTTATATACCTAAGTTTCCCTACAAAAGCTTCCCCTCCACGGGTCAGATCAGTAGGGTCGGTTGATATCAAATAGTTGGATGTTTTGGATTTCTTTCTTTTCCGACCCGCTAATAAAAATACCTGGAAACAGTTAAAACACATTCATATGTAAGATACATGGGAAGTAATACTTTCAGTACAAATGTGAATTATCTACCTTAACTTTCCTATATAGGATTCACCACCTCTTGAAAGATCAGTTGGATCTGTGGAGATTAAATAATTTGCTGTTTTGCTTCTTTTTCGTTTTCTACCTGCTAATAAAAACACCTGCAAAATTCAACAATAAATGAATGATTCTTTCACAAGAGCCCACTGAAGACTGGAGAATATATTTTATATACTAACTTATATTAGTAACATAAATACTCAATTTTTTATCACAAACCCTCTGTAATACATGTTAGTGCTATTCAAACATATTATACAATCTTTTCCAGTACTAGGGTAGTACTTTGTCAAACCATACAATACTAGTTGTAGTACTGCTGACCATTTTGTTTGCATAATATAAGGTCAACTTTATAGAAGAGAGGTAAATAAAGGTATTCAAAGGAAATAATTATTCCCAAAACATTTTCACTTACTACAATACAGAAATTTGCAAATATGTGACACTGATATAAGAAGACCCTCAGGACAATTATTAAGAACAACAAAAAATACCCTTTTAACGTCTCGTTTTGCATCTTCCTTTTCCATATGTAAGAAATACGTTGGATACATTCCCCTGTCTACCCCTTTCTTGTCTCTAGTGATCCGGCACTTTATTGTTACCCCCTGTGGCGCAGGCTTTAAAACGAAATCGTCAAGATTTTCCGTCATATCCGGACTATAGGTCCTGCCCATAGCTCCTGCCGGCGATCCATCCTCGTCATCATCATCAGGATGCTGAAACATCACAACAGTTTATCCAATCAAAACTCCAATACATCACAACAGTTTATCCAATCAAAACTCTCATAGCCAATCAGGTCTATTTGAATGTCTACTTTGAATTGAAAGGCCTTGGTCCATCTATTAAATAACAGCAAGCAAATCTTCATTTTGATATTTTATTTAGCAATATCAACAGACACTTAAGCATCATTAGATATCATTTTGATCCCAGGAGTGGCGGAAAGGTTGGGTGCTTGTTCTTTTCTAAGAGAGGAGAGAAAAGACACATGCTACTATAAATACCACATACTTTAATATCCTGGTTAGTATGAAATATATAACACTTCCATGACTCTGGTGTATTAAGATTCACTTTTAAAATCTTGTCCTTGACACTGGAAGTGTTTCAGTCTAAAAAGTTACTGTCCATAGCGGGTAACTACTATTGACAATGACCAGTCTACATTGGTGGCAAGAACTGAACTACTCTGTCCATTAACTGGTGCCAACCTTTGCTGACTCAAAAAGTCTTTGTAAATGATGTAAACTAACAAGACTGAAATCTTAGTAACTTGATGGTTATTGCATATTCCATATTTCATATCTACGGGCAATTCCAATGTTGTGTTTGCTATAATCAATCAAACACTTTCTTGAAAAGCTACTAAAACATGCAGTTTAAGAATAGCTTTGTAAGAAACGACAAACACACATAAGAAAGACCTGTTAGTCAAACAGAAAGATATGAAGACAAAATAGTTTAATATACTACATAATTTTTTTTATATGAATGCAAGTCACCATAGTTTCATAGTGCAACCATTCCTGTGTAGATCTTTTAATATTATGTTCAACCTTCCCAAATATTAAGATCTACATTTAAGTTTTTTCACTAATCAATAAACCATGGAAAAGTGTAGTTTTAATTACATAGAACTATTTCTATAACAATTTCAGATAACATGTGAACTTGTACATAAGAAAGAGGACCGTTTCGGCCCAATATCGCACACCTGTATCAACACAGAACATCTGCAATGCCTGGTAAAATCTGTTTGATTCATGTAGGGTGTAAAGATTTCAATGTGTTACTAGAACTAATGATTTATATCAACATTTGCTCTTCATAAAGTTCTCAAAGTTTTCCTTGAATCTAACCTAATGACTAAGTTTATGTATCCCGACTGTGTTCACAGCTCATAAAGACAGTCTGACCAATTTCTATAACTGTGTGCAAAAGTCAATGTGGACTCTGGGGTGTTCACAGGGCTTTCCTTTTCATCTGACTTTGTGACATACCTTACAAACTGAACCTAATGATCAAACATTCTGACCCATTTTCATTATCATAAGATATACCCTATGGCCAAAGTCTAAAGGGTCCACCTGGTTGACAAGATATGATTTACTGACCTAGTTTTAATAATGTTAAACCCATTTTCAGTCTTAATCCAGAGATCAAATGACCACTTTACATAATGACAGAGAATAGTATTCCCAACATTTTCCCCTTGATTTGACCTTATGACCTAAATCTGAACCAATGTTACCCAGTTTCAAAATTTACCTAAAGCTCATCTAGACAACAACTGTGACTTGTGTTCATGATCAGTGCTCAGTTTGATTTTTTCTTCACTTTCCCTAAGCCCTAATATCAAAGATGCTACATTCATGATATAACATTTCTCAGGGAAACCTGAAATCAAATTTTCCCCATAGTGTTTGACACTGATCAGAATGAAATGAAATTTAAACAGCAGGATTATCTATTGATTTTACACATTAACACAGAAGACAATCTCATATCTAATTTTCAAACTTCTGAAGAAGAAATTTTCACCTATCATTTTCTGTTCTGCTGTATTTCTCTGCAGGAAAATACTGAAACTTTGTAACAATTTTAACAGAAGTATAACTTGTACTCATAGTTTCATTGAAATCTACACCAGAGAAGTGAAACCACTGACATGCAAGTCACTGTGTAACAAAACTTGTTGATGTAGAACTAATTGAAATGAATCTGGGGCAAAATCAATTAGTGAGATGAAACTGCAAACAGGAGAAAATTGTGAATTCTGGTGTGATCATTGTATTGACATTCGTTTTGTAACATCCACTGCCAGCTTTTTGGAAGAATAATGGAAAGGAACAGTTTGACTTTGCTTTTCATCAATTCAGAGTAAATAATTCAGCGTTCACACTGTACAGAAGCAAGGCAGAATATGCATTTATATGTCCCTGTCTGTCCATCATGTTTAAAACAGGACAGCTGCGTGAGAAAACAATTTGCAAATGGGGTTCATCCCCATAATGTGATACTAAAAAAATCACGTGTACGCGATATCAAAGCGTGTATGTGATATAGAAATCTAGCAAAGAAAAAGAAAATCGAGAATTGTTTAGAGAACTATAACAACAACAAAGTGAAGGAGTGAAAACCCAAAAGAAATAAATCCATTACATATTTTCTAATGTGGGAACTACAGCACACAGGTAGGTTGCAACACCGAAACTACGGGTACCTGCATTCTTTGTTGAGCCATTACTTCAAGATCGTTTGTGCTTTTTGTGCGAGGCCCTGGCAACGGTGCAACTGGCTCACTAACTAGAGCAACATCTTCATCGTCATCAGCATCCTGTCGCATAGGTGATGCTGGTGGCTTGGCCTGAGGTGATTTCTTTTTCTTATCTTTTTTCTTTTTGCGACCTGGTGGTAATGGGTCGTCCCCTGAAATACAAAGTAATGTCTTATCTAACAAAATGAACAAAAAACTACACAAAAATCAAAACCAATCTTTACTTAACAACTGCAGAAAATTGGGTCATATAACAACTATATCAATAGTAAAGTATTATTGAAACAGCAATGCAGTAACTATATTTTGTCTCTGATTTTATCAAAAATTCGACATAACTCTCGATTTTGTTAAAATTTAACAGAGCACAATACATGCACTAAGGATGCTTGATTCAATCTTTACATTTGAGAAGAAAATAGGAGGGTTTCAACACTCCTTGAAGAAATATGTTTCCTACTTGGTGGACAGACAGAAATGTTCACTGTTCACATAATAAACAGATGTCATGAATGAAAATTTACTAAACTGCATGTATAAAACAGTGATGCAGATACCAGTGGTCTATGTGACTGTTCACACAGGTAAACAGGTCCGTCTTTAAGTAAGTTAATAATAAATCGTGCAAATACCTCCACCATTATGTTAATTAACAAAATATTAAAGAAAATTCACTGTCATATTGTGATGTCATTTATGCCACTGTTATTTTAATATAATTATGACATCTTTTCCCATGCTGCTACACATCATTATATTCATTTTTCGTCTTTACTTTTAGGTTTTCATTTTCATTCCATTTTATTCATTAAAGTGTTACCAATCAAGAATTGCTATGATGTTTATTTCTGAAAGAAAGATAATTTAAGACAATGCCAACTTATAAATCCTTATAAGTAATTATACCTGCAGGATATTATGATTTTCTGCACTATGTAGCACATCTAGCAGAATATATCAAAGCAGTACAATACAGCAAAGGAAACTTATAGCATGTTTTATTGACAGGTAATAAAGTCATGTTGGGTAACCAAATTGATATAAAGACCATGAGTATGATAAATGTACAAGCTATGCTAAAGATGCTGGAGCAAGGTAAGTAAGTATATATGCTTGTTCAGTGTTTCCTGGTATCAATTTTGGAAACAAGGTTAGTCTAAGGAAGAGGGAGTTATAACTCAACAAGACAGAATGACACTCGTATACCACCTTTTCCATTCTAGTTTTTTTTCTAATATAGATCTACAATACATTTACTATATTGATCTTGCTGTTGTTTAATGGACTCATCAGTTATCAGATGAGATCACTATAGTCCATTCCTATACATAACCAGCAAAGAAAGGCATTACAATACTATAATTACTACACATTGCAATAAACACATGTTCATAAGCCAATGAGATATTGGTAATTTTGGCCTCTCATAATAAACCAGTTGTTTGCAAAAAAAATCAGCATTCATAACCAATGTCGCTAACCATTATTGAAATAACTGCAAATGAAGTTCAAATGGATTTCCTCATTACAACAAAGTTCATTACAAACTGGTTGCTAGGTAACACAAAAAACAAAGGGCAAAAATCAATTTCAACAAATAAACCTAATGGCTGTTCCTTATAAAAATGTTACTGATTAGTTGATATATTTCCAAAAGCAATGATAAAGTTAATCAAGAGTGTCAATTAGAACTTTTTTACAGAAAGGAAGTGAAAATGAACAGTTTTGTGTTTTTGAGCTTCTAAGTCGCTTTTTTTCCCTATCTGTACACATACAGATGAATGGGGTGGGCATGGGGGTGGAGTTTGAGGGAAACAGTCTTGCCAAAATGTTGAGTTGGTTGTACCCTATTGTGGCTCAAATATTGACCTGTAACTTCCCGTTTATGTGCATTATCACAGATATATCCTGATAACATTAATCTAATCAGTCTCAGCACACACAGATCTATAACAATTTATAAAATGTTGGACAAGTGTCAAGAATTCTGTCTTTATGTCATTTCAATAAGCTCATATTTACTAATGTACCAGTATTTGACAATTTAACTGTTGAACAAATACAATTGCTTCAGAATAAAATTTATTTAAGATTTGTTCCTGAAATCATCCCAATTGGAAGTAAATACCATGATTGGCACCAATAAAATGGTTTTGTTTACATTCAATTGATTAACAGAGTTCATTGTTCAGTAGTGTGACTCATGAGAATATTAAAAGAGCAAAAGATACTGAAAAATGATGAAGCTGTAAGAATAAGTATGGTGATCATGGTGATCATGATCTATACTGGAGTGCAGCCTCCATGTATAACTTTACAGACAACAAACAATAAAGAGAGAGAAAAATGACTCACATGGCACATCATCCTCAGTGTCAAACTCAAAAGCAAGATTGTTTTCTGCCATTCCACGACAATAATCGCATGATCAAATTAATTTCCTTATACCACACAGTACAGATATCACATGACATTCATTTTGATGCCATTGAGGCTTGTGTTTCTGAGAAAAATTGCATTGACTTAACGGTTGTTTTTCTTCTTGGTGACACAACTTTGACTCAGTTACGTTACAATTTTCTGCAAAATTTCTGGCGAAGCTCATAATCTTAATTGTCTGAATCTGTCAAGTCTGAAAAATTACATCCTTGCAAAACACCTTCACTGATCTCAAATTAAATTATCACATCTTTTAAGAAAACAAATTCTGTGTAAAGATCAATCAATATAACTTCACTGATAACATTAACTGTTATTTTTCTAAATTTCAAAAACACTATTTCTTCATAAAAGTTCAAACTAAATTACAATTTGCCTTCCTCCAAATAAGCTCCACACCGCTTAAGATGTAACTTGTAAATAGATATGCAACTGAAAAGCAAAATTTACTATCAGTGATGGATGCCAACTTAAAACAAAGAATTCATTTATACTGCTCCTTCTCCTCAATGAAACAATTTACTTTAATCAACTAACATAATTATGCATCCAACATGATTTGTATGTTTGAATGCATGACAAGTAGTGCACAAGACGTACACATTACATGTTACATATCATTTAGTCTGATTCAGTGTCACTTAAAATCGGTTTCATATCGAATCACCGTAATTCTCTGCTCGTTACTGCGACTAACATGATTTTTAAATGTTTTATTGCACGCTAAAAATAGAAACAAATTTCCTGTTATTATATTGACTGATCCCTGAAGAATTCCTCTGCAACATATCAATGATTAAACAGCCGTTTTTTTTTTTGCCACGATGATTGACTTATCAATAGTGTAGCAAAGATATTACACAACCTTACAATTATATCTTTATCACCTAATCTACAGTCCAAAAACAAAACTCAAGTCCAAAGTGTATTTCCTTCAATGTTCAGTATTCATGACAAAAATATCTTTTGTGACCTACAAACCCATCATAAATATAATTCTTCATAAAGTATCATTTAAAACTCCATCATAAATTTTCACCTAAGTTTGAACTTGCTTTGAATATACAATTAAGTTTAGAGTTAACCCATGTATGATATTTACTAAAGATATATACATCTTATAATATCATTGTTCACTCCGATTAGGTCAGTTGTCAATAAAGACTCAATGTTATCCTAACTAAGTTAAAGCTATTGAACAGAATTATGATTTATATGTACAGCTTCTATAAACTTCTACAAATAAACAAGTTTTATAGCAGGCAATTTCACATTTATTGAAGAAATTTTATTCAAAGAGAGGAAACCTTTTGCTTTATTTTTCTAAAGATATAATCAAGCATTTTTACTAAATTTAATACATCTTACATTAAGTTTCATTGAAAAAGGGCTAAATTCATCATTTTAAATGCCAAACTTTACACTCTTGAGCTAAAATATTCACTGTCACACATTCAGTGTATGCGTTTCACAGTCATGAACTTTATTCGTAACATTACTTTCGTGCTTCTTTTTTTTATCACTAAGTATTATAAACATGTAAAGTCAAACTGTAGAGATTTCAGTTCAAGTCACTGTCACCACACAAAGTACATCATCCCCTCACATACCTAAATATATTGAAGTATCAATCTATATACAAAATCATCTAGCAAGTGATAATATACACAGCATTTGATAATGTGGCAACATATCAGAAATTGATCACAACTTCACTTGCCAAACAATTTCCTGATTCTTTCCATTAATTGCTAACAATGTACTAATTCTCTGTAAATGGCATTTGGATTGACCTTTTTGTATATAGAACAAAATCTAGGCTTATGTTAGTGACATTTTAGCCCCATTGTTATAAACCCAAGTAGTCTACACAAGACCTCTTCCTTTTTTGCTGTTCACTTTAATATTTTTAAACAGCTGTAATTAAAATCATTCAGAAGGTGTATCTCTCATACCATATATAAATGTTTCACACAATTTTGCAATGGATCAAGCATGAGAACATTCCTACCCAGAAAACAGTTACTGTCATCTAACTGTCTCAGACCTTTAATACTTTGAGTGCACTAGCTAACTTTTATTGAAACTACGAGTATGCAGTTTTCTTAGCCCAAAATTTAGACATGGAAACCACTACTAGATATATAGATAATATAGAGATGTAGAGAATAATTCATTCACTGGCTTATAAGAAAACTTTATTTCTAGAAGTTTTAGTATTACAGAAGCTATCTATAGAGAGCTTGTCTTACTTGACTCTTATTTAACTTATTTACTTCATCTTGCAAATCAATGAAGATCAAAACTCAGATTACAGTTTTAAACTATCTGCACCGTCTGCAGGTCGGTAAGTCAATATGGTTGCTATGTGTTTGCTGGAAATCTGGGACAAACTGAATGATTGTTATTCATAGCCTCTCTTTTAGAAAAGCACTTATTCATCACTTCAAATAGATTGGTCTGTGTAACTATAGACATTTACTGAACTAGTTATTCAAAAATCAAGAAATCAAAGTTGTTTCCTATTTATCAGAGAATTTCAAGCTTCAAAAATGGACTACACAGAAGAACTGCATCACACATGTACCTGCCTAATATCTCAAAAATCTTTGTCCTGAATGCTTAAGTCAGTTGATCCCGAGATGTCTTAACAAATTATTTTTATCCCAAATGGACCAGGCAGCAATCAGTCCATCACAGATTAAATATGGTAAGAATCTCATAGGAGGTGACAGTGACCTTTATACTTTTTCTGCCTGCCTTATATTTTACTAATTACCATAGTATATGAAGGAAAATGTTACAAGTTGTCAAGCTATTGTCACTCACTGAGTGCAGATGTCTGTATCATATACTTCCTCCTACAAACCTACATAATACATCATCTGCATGCAAAAAGGTTCACTTACATACAATTATCCTCAATCTGGTTCAATTCTTTTTTATTGTAAGTATGCAACACAAGTGCACACCTATCTTATGTGCCGTGTATTTTTCAATTTTTAGCAGACCCATGACAGAACACTTCTGTCCTTTCATAACAGTATAAAGCAGCTGATTAAATTCGCATCCAATTTCAGCTCATATAAAAGCTGAGAGCCCATTCTAGCAAAGAAATTAGTGCCCATAAAGATAACAATCAGACAGAACACATTCTAGCAAAGAATAAAGTGCTCATATAAAAGACAACAATTACAAGTGTTAAACTCAAGTTTGATTCAGCAATTCTGTAAAACTAAAACAAAAGGGCCAATATCCAAGGTGTTGACCAAGTTGCCAAGAAAAGTACTCTAACCAATTTTCATGACAATTGCGTGTGGCCTCCTTAACAATGTTTTAATTTGATTAGTTCAGGCAACTAAGTTTTTGACCACAAGTGACCCAGTTTCAAACCTGAAATAATTGAGACAAACATTCTGACCAATTTTCATGAATATTGGATGTAGGGTTAAAATGTGTTTTCTTTGATTTGACTGTGTGACCTAGTTTTTGGCCCCAGGTGACCCAGATTCGAACTCCGCATAGAAATCATGAGTACAAACATTCTGACCAATTTTCATGATGATTGGTTAACAAATATTGGAGAGTAAAAATGACCCCCAGAGTGTCAACAAGGTTTTTCTTTGATTTAACATGTGACCTAGTTGTTGACCCCAGGTGAACCAGATTCAAACTTGTCCTAGAAATCATTTAAGACAAACATTCCCACTAATTTTTATTATGATTGGTTTACAAATGTAGCATCTATAGTGTTAATAAGGCTTTTCTTTTATTTGACTATGTGACTTCGTTTTTGCACCAAAGTGACTCAGATTTGAACTTGACTTAAAAAAATCATTGAGAAGAACATTCTGATTAATTTTCGTAAAGATTGGATGTTACACGTCACCTCTAGAGCGTTAAAGAGGCAAGTGTGAACAGACAGGCAGACAGGCAACAGACTACAGATAATGAGCAATCATAATAGATCTTTTTTGAGCACTTCATACTTAGGTGAGTTGAATATGACTAATGATTATTCTTTCTAGTTTAGTTTATACTTATTTATTTTAGCTCGATTGTGAAGAAAGCTTGTAGCTTATCGAGTCACTCTCGAGTCCGCTTCCTGAAAAACCACAACTGGTGTCATATAGGAAGGTAGGGTCATGGCCCCAGCTTCAACTAACAACTCCCTGGGATTAGCTAATACACTGAGTGGATACATATGTAGTTTTCAATCACTGAAATTTTTAAAAGGCACTTTTCCCTATGAAAGAAACAGACATAGGAAAACTGTTATCTAGAGTGAATGTTTAGTGAAAAAACAGTATTCTATAGAATAAGTACTTAGTAAGACTGTTCTGTAGAACAACATGCAATTAGCCAGAAGCTTTGTTACATCACAACATTTCATTATAGGTAGGTAAACCCTTCAGTTGAGACTTATCTAACATAATTGTTTGATATCCCTGAAGTCTTGAATGAAGTTGAAAATCATTCAAATATACTCTGTGGTTACTGAGATTATGTGCGTGCTAGTAGCTTTCATTTAAACTTGTAACAACCAAGCTGAAACTGACTTCAACTCAAATGTATCTTATTCTTTGAATAGTCCAGCTAAATACAAGTGGTTACATTGAAGATACCATATTAACTACCTATAATGAAAGTTAAGCTACATGTAGCTTTACTGACGAGAAGGTTTACGCTAAAGTTAATTCTATTCTATACCCGACACCATGTATATTTTTGCACACTACGATACCTTGTATGGTAGGAATCTCAGATTGGGGCTCAGCCCTGAAATCTGGGGTTCTTATACGTTGTTCTCTATTCCCCTGCTCCGGGGGACTAAGTTCAGGGTTTGAGAACTCGAAGTTTCTCTCTGGGGAATGAACCCAATTATTCCCGGGACCTCCCTTTTGTCCCTTTTTGTTTTTGGAATATCCATGCATGCTGCCTGCACCAAAAATAGCAATAATTCCATGTATAAAACAAGTAAATTTAAAAACACAAAAATGCTAATTAGAGCTGTGAATTGATAACAATGATTACACAACCTGGGTCTGACAACATTGAGGCCGGAGAAACATCTGACCAGGTTTGCAGTGATCTAAAATAAGACCCTTGTTATTACCTGTTATTCTGAGATCCATTCACAGCCCTAGATCATAACATTAAACACAAGAAACCATTCACCACAACCAGTTTTACCAATTTCGTTAACAGATGAACATAATGGTCATCTAAAAGTTATATGGAATATGGCCTGAAAACATTACTTCATATCTGGTTTACAGACAATGGTCTTGTCATACAACACTGGGGAACTTTCATTTGAAAATAACTGTTTTCCATTTAAAAAGATCATTTACATTTCAAACTAAAGTTGTTTTCTTCTTCTTTTTTTGATAAATCTATTTTCATATTTGTATAAAAAAAAGTAAATCTGGTTTCACTGTGTATGTAGGAACTTTCGGAGATGTACAGTAAAAGCCTACTCAATCTTTGTTGTTGCCAGGTATCATGTATGCTTATGCTATCATAGAACATGATACTTGGTAACAAAACATACATTTCCATATGTTCTGTCATTCTGTCAGGTTTCTAGGCAACAGAAAATATTAGCATGACAAATAAAAAAGAAAGGTAACTCAAAATACACATATACAGCAAGCACCCAAGTAACCTCCCTTTACAGTAATATCTTCACCATAGGTTACTTTATTCATGCAACAACTTAATTCTCTTTGTTCCAGAAACAACAATGATTAATAATTACAATACCATTCATTTAGGACAATGTAACAATGATACAGCAGACAAGTCCTTTATTATTGTGTAAACTCATCAGATTATGTAACAATGAAATATTTTAATATCTTCTTGTAAACATGATCTACTTGTTTATGTAATGAATGTAAACTGTTGTGTACTTCATATACCTTTCATTTTACTGTCACATTTATCCTTAATGAACTTTACTGTACACAACTTGACTATTATGCTTTATTCTATTGACCAACACTACTTCTGATGGCAAGATACGAGGAGGGAAACACTAAACAAAAGTGATCAAACTATGACAGACAATGTGCTTTATTTGTATAAGAAAACAAATGTTTCTTGCATTCTCATTTTTGACTAGTAAGTGCCCTAATACACCATTCTGAACTATTACAGGACTTCTACTGCAAAATTTATGTAAAATTTAGATAAGATTTAACTATATTATATCCCTCCGAAAAACTTGATAACCGCCATATCCGAACAGTGAATGGAACACTTCAAGTAACATTTAGACATACAAACGGACAGACAGAATGTTCTGTCTTAATAAAATGTCCGTCATAAAATATGTATACCGTAAGATCATACCTTCTGTTTCAATGGTAGGAATGTCATCACTATCACTGAGGCCATCACTACAACTGTCCTCTGTGGCGTCTTTTATCCTCATAGACATTGTATTTGTACTGTCAACATTCTCATCATAGCTTGCAGGTCCTAGATACTCTGTTACCATAGAAACAAAATATAAAATTATGAAATAAATGGATGCATTTTACATGATTCTCGACTAAAATTTCAACTTCATTACAAAAAAGCTGGGGAAAAATGCTTTTACATCCTGTCTAAGTTTGGTAAGGATTGCTCACAAAATACAGTCTCTTAAGCGTTAACACTTCAAAATAGAGAATGGACATTCAACCAAGAACTAGAGGCTGTTTTTCACACAAAAATGTATTTGTCTTCCACCACTTAACACTGTAGGATACCTTGGTATGTGCGTCATGAATTACAAATGATTTGAAGATAATTTTCATATGGCCTTCAAAAAAAAAAAAAAAAATTTCCACTAAGAAGCACTGAACGGAAAAATGCTGACGATATGCATAGCTAGGCATGGCACTAATCATTCATGTTAAATTTGGTTGAAATCTGCCTAATGGTGTAAGCAGAGTTGCACGGACAAACTCAGTAATATCAATCCTGGCATGTAGGAGGAGTTGTGCGGACAAACTTTTGTGACATACAGACTGACAGACAGCACGGAATCAGTATGTCTCCCTACCACAAGGTGGAAGACATAATAGTTATTGATTCATTTACAAAATTAACTCTGACCCTATTTCTTAAAGCTGACATATTGTTATCAATTGTGAAACAAAGTCTGTCTCCTTGGTTGACTTGAAATCATTGTAACCCCATAGATTGAGGGTCATGGGTTGGAGCCCTGCTACTGACCATGTCACTTTATGTGATAAAATTTGTAGTTTCTTACAGAGGTTTGGGATATAGTACATGGTCTTGAACAATGATAAATTGTCCGCCTTTAAAAACAACTGAAATATGATTGAAATGTAAATTAAACTCTATTATAACGTGTATGAAACAGTGTAGACCATGTTTAGACTACAATGATTTACAGATCTACAATAATCTACCAAGGCTACAAATGGCATAAACAGCTGTCACTTACACTCTGAGAATTATCAATGTCACCATAGAAACATGTACTCTTATAGTAATTGAAGAATAAACTAATGTCAAATGCCAATGATTACACATGCAGAGAATGCTTTGATAGTAATATTGGCATTTTAAGAGATGTTGTATATTAAAGGAGACCTCTATGGATTTGTGTAAAGTAATGAATATATACAGAGAAACGATGGTTTGCACCTTGAAAATGACACTTATGCAAAAGTAGTGTTGTACAATGTATAATAAATTGCAAGAATTAAAGAACTTAACATTCATTTAAACAACAAAATCGCACAATGGTTTCAATAAACAAATTTCAATAAACAAACAAGAGCTGTCAGTAGGACAGCGCGCTCGACTTTTTAGTGCTTGCCTATAAAACAAAACTTTGACAGTTAAGGGCACACAAGACTTTAACTAGGAATTTCTAAGTACAAATCAAGAAACATTTTCACAGAGCTATCTTCTCTTGCTTACAGATAGGTGTCATGATGGTACATAAGTACTCCAACTTTCAAAGTAATATCTCAAATGGTTAAGTCAACAAGTGGACAAGAATGAAAATTTTAACTGAGTTTCTAAGTCAAAAAGGGCCATAATTCAAATAAAATCCTTGACAGAATTACCTTCTCCTGCCCATGTTTTGGGATCATGATGGTAAACAAGTATTCCAACTTTCAAATTAATATCTCAAACAGTTTAGTCAAAAAGTGGACTGGTACGAAAAACTTAACCAAGATTCTAAGTCAATAAAGGGCCTTAATTTTTAAAACAAATCCCTGACAGAGTTACCTTCTCTTGTCTACAGATGGGGGTAATGATGTTAACATGCATTCAAAGTTTCAAAGCAATATCTCAAAGGGTTAAGGCAATAAGTGGATTTTACCCATATTCAATGTATTTTCTAAGTAAAAAAGGGGCATCATTCTGTCAAAAACTTTGACAGAGTTATGAACTCTTGTCTGTTGATGTAGGTCATGATGGTTAACAAGTATGGTTAGTTTCAAAGCAATACCTCCAATGGTTTTGAAATAAAGTGAGGTGGTACGAAAAACTTAACCAAGCTCAATACACTTTCTAAGTAAAAAAAGGGCCATAATTCTGTCAAAAACCTTGACAGAGTTATGTACTCTTGTCTGTAGATGGAGGTTATGATGGTAAACAAGTATGGTAAGTTTCAAAGCCATACCTCTAATACTTTTGAAATAAAGTGGGGTGGTACGAAAAACTTAACCAAGGTGTCACACCAACGCCGACGCCGAGGCGAGTAGGATAGCTCCCCTTTTCTTCGAAAAGTTGAGCTAAAAACAATACAGCAATAGCATCCAAAAATAACTTGCACCCAAACTTCTATCTACCTGTTGACATATGAAAAGTAGTTCGGGAATGTTTGTCCCTAAAGGGTTCTAAATTCAAAAATAAAACAGATTTAACTGTTAAACATGCATCATTCAAGTAAAACTCAGTTAATTCAAATTTCATTTGAGCAGGAAATTACTGTTTGTCATTCACAGGAAATTAAGTTCAGCACACTGAAGAATTAAAAACCGAAAATAGAAGATACGATATACATAAATTTGATGTGAACAAAATCTAATAATCAAAGAACAATAATTATTGTGCCCTGGAGTCTGATGTTTAAAAGTACAAGAGTATTGCTGAAAGATGTAAAATTTACAAAAAGCAATTTATGTTCAACTTACATCTGTTTACAATAACAATATACATGTATAGTCATAAAAGAACCTCACCATAATTTGTTGGTGTTGATGGTTTCGGCGATGATCCATCCCTCAATATTGGACGTCGCTCCTCTTTTCCTTTACGACCCGAAGACGGCCGGCCGTCTGGGTTTGCAACAATCATTGTGTTTGCCTGTCTCCTTTTCCGCCTCTCTTCTTCAATTCTTTGTTTCTAAATTAAAAGAGAAAGAGCCATTTTTATCAATATATGGGTAAAACTAGAAAGGATTATGATTCTCTTCTTTGTGCTTTACTGGACTGGTTACAACAGTGATTACAGGAATCCAATCCTGTTTTATATAGTAGACTAGGCTGTAGATAATATATTGTTGATTATACATGAATTGTCCATTATACTAACTTTAAGCTCACTAGGGGAAACAAGTTGCTAGATTTTTGTCCACTTTGTATCTCTTAAACTGTGTGAAGTCTTGAGATAACATTGCATAAATATTCACAATATGGAGACAATGTGCAGAGTGTATGTTTCGGCCAATATCTGTTCAATGGGATGATCAGGCATTAGGATTGAAGGTAATGTGATTATATTTTATCCCTGCTTAGCATTTACAGACCAATTACTTGACATAAAAGTTCACTGAATCAAGATTTGTCGTGAAGTGTCTGCCATTCTTACTGGCTGAGGAGGTGGGGGAGATTTCAATTTTTTCTTTTTTAAAACAAACTTTTCTGTGGGAGAAGACATGCTTATGATTTGAAGGTAACCTTTTTAGTGAGGTAAACCAATCAAAAGTGGTACACAATTGGTTCTCATAAGTTGTGAGACTAGTAAAAAACATTAAAAACTCGACCTTAAAAAATAAAATTTATTTGAAAATACACTGGCCAGAATTAAACAAAAATTTGAGATAAACAAGACTTTGACATAACAGAGTTTAATATAATGATTGTCCACAGTTTTCATATTTATATACCTCTTTCCTGAGCCGTTCATTTTTCTGTGACTGAGAATAGTCATCCTGCACACTGAAAATACAAGAACAACTGCTTTACTTTGAATGGTAAACTAACAGAATGCAAGAACAACTGCTTTACTTTGAACAGTTAACTAACAAAATGCAAGACAACTGCTTTACTTTGAATTGTAAACTAACAGAATGAAAGAACAACTCTTTACTTTGAATGGTAAACTATCAGAAAGCAAGAACAACTGCCTTACTTTGAATGGTGAACTATCAGAAAAAAGAACTGCTGCTTTACTTTGAATGGTAAACTAACAGAATGAAGAGACAACTGCTTTACTTTGAATGGTAAACTATCAGAAAGCAAGAACAACTGCCTTACTTTGAATGGTTAACTATCAGAAAGCAAGAACAACTGCTATACTTTGCATGGTTAACTAACAGAACGCAAGGACAACTGCTTTACTTTGAATGGTAAACTATCAGAAAGCAAGAACAACTGCCTTACTTTGAATGGTTAACTATCAGAAAGCAAGAACAACTGCTTTACTTTGCATGGTTAACTAACAGAACGCAAGGACAACTGCTTTACTTTGAATGGTAAACTATCAGAAAGCAAGAACAACTGCTTTACTTTGAACGGTTAACTAACAAAATGCAAGACAACTGCTTTACTTTGAATTGTAAACTAACAGAATGAAAGAACAACTCTTTACTTTGAATGGTAAACTATCAGAAAGCAAGAACAACTGCCTTACTTTGAATGGTAAACTATCAGAAAAAAGAACTGCTGCTTTACTTTGAACGGTTAACTAACAAAATGCAAGACAACTGCTTTACTTTGAATTGTAAACTAACAGAATGAAAGAACAACTCTTTACTTTGAATGGTAAACTATCAGAAAGCAAGAACAACTGCCTTACTTTGAATGGTAAACTATCAGAAAGCAAGAACTGCTGCTTTACTTTGAATGGTAAACTAACAGAATGAAGAGACAACTGCTTTACTTTGAATGGTAAACTATCAGAAAGCAAGAACAACTGCCTTACTTTGAATGGTTAACTATCAGAAAGCAAGAACAACTGCCTAACTTTGAATGGTAAACAATCAGAAAAAAGAACTACTGCTTTACTTTGAATGGTAAACTAACAGAATGCAAAGACAACTGCTTTACTTTGATGATAAACTATCAAAAAGCAAGAACAACTCCCTTACTTTGAATGGTAAACTATCAGAAGGCAAGAACAACTGCTTAACTTTGAATGGTTAACTATCAGAAAGCAAAAACAACTGCTTTACTTTGAATGGTAAACTAACAGAATGCAAGAACAGTTTGCTTTACATAAAATGGTTAACTATCTGAAAGCAAGAACAACTGTTTTACTTTGAACGGTAAACTAACAGAATGCAAGAACAACTGCTTTACATAAAATGGTTAACTATCTGAAAGCAAGAGCAACTGTTTTACTTTGAATGGTAAACTATCAGAAAGCAAGAACAACTGCTTTACTTTGAATGGTAAACTATCAGAAAGTAAGAACAACTGCTTTACATAAAATGGTAAACTATCTGAAGGCAAGAACAACTGCTTTACTTTGAATGGTAAACTATCTGAAGGCAAGGACAACTGCCTTACTTTGAATGGTAAACTAACAGAATGCAAGAACAACTGCTTTACTTTGCATGGTTAACTAACAGAACGCAAGAACAACTGCTTTACTTTGAATGGTTAACTATCAGAAAGCAAGAACAACTGCTTTACTTTGACCGGTAAACTAACAGAATGCAAGAACAACTGCTTTACATAAAATGGTAAACTATCTGAAGGCAAGAACAACTGCTTTACTTTGAATGGTAAACTATCTGAAGGCAAGGACAACTGCCTTACTTTTAATGGTACACTAACAGAATGCAAGAACAACTGCTTTACTTTGAATGGTTAACTAACAGAACGCAAGGACATCTGCTTTACTTTGAATGGTAAACTATCAGAAAATAAAAACAACTGCTTTACTTTGAATGGTACACTAACAGAATGCAAGAACAACTGCTTTACATAAAATGGTTAACTATCTGAAGGCAAGAACAACTGTTTTACTTTGAATGGTAAACTATCAGAAAGCAAGAACAACTGCTTTACTTTGAATGGTAAACTGTCAGAAAGCAAGAACAACCTCTTTACTTTGACTGGTAAACTAACAGAAGGCAAGAACTACTGCTTACTTAAATTTAGACCTATTTTACAATGGTCACTGGATAGATGTCAAGAAAAAATAAAGATGACAAAACATTACCTTCCCGGAACACCACTCATGACGTTGGAATTGTGGCTGCTTGCGTCTGTTGGTCTGAAAATACACAAAACTTTCATGTATTTACTGTTTTCTCAGTCATGTACTTAAGTATTATTATAATGTGCAATCCCAAGACTGTAAAGCAAAGCATAACTTTAAAATAGCCATTGCAATCTTTGTGCACCACTGTACCACTGAACTATTTTTTAGTTTGCTGGGTTTTTTTCTATACTCCTTTAAAAGAAATGTGTTTAGATCAACCGAATCTAACAAAAACATTGCTTTTACCATATCATGCAATTTAAAACCATACAAATATATGATACTGTGTTGAAGAATATTTTACTAATCCAAGTCTGCATATCAACATTATATAATTATAAAAGTCACCTCAGTTATGACTACTTACATTAAACATCATAACTAGCTCAGACCTGAAGAAAGCATGTTCACATTCAAGAATAATGGAAAATCATCTATACATTTCACAAGAATTTTATATGTAAGCTTGTCATATCAACAAGTTGTATCAACTTTACTTAAAAACAATAAAATTAAGAGTCTGGTGTATTTAGATTATAACTCTTAAAGGTCCAATACTAAGGAAAGCGAAAATTCAAATATACTTTAAAAAACACAGAAATAAGTTATTTTTAATAAAAAATGAAAGTTGGTATGTAGAAATTCTAAATAAACCACAGTACATGTACAATTATTTTTCTATGCATTATGAAGAAAGTTAAAAAGACCTGGGTAGTCATTTTGTCGAATCACTGAGATTTCAACATAATACACATACTTTTCTTTGTGTTCCAAACACTTTCTGTAAATTTTAACCTGACAATCTTCATTCTTTAGTGTATTGCATAAGGTAATGTAATTGCCAATTAAATAACTGTCACTTAAGTTTCGCTTAGTAGTGGACCTTTAAAGCAATATAACTACCTCAGCTCTGAGACCTTTGTATTAATATAATAATAAGAGAGAAAATAATTGCAGAAATACTAGACAAGTGCAAAAAAGCTGCGTCCTGGTGTTAATATAAAGACAGAACCTCAACCAATAAACAGCTCTGGAATTCTTCGGAACCGACATTTACAGTGTTAAGAAAGAAGTTATTGATCTCATGTGTCAACACACTGAACAATTAGCATGCAGCTTCAAGGCTGTAGCCACTCCACATTGTTATAGTGCAATCCTCAAACCATTGTATGTCACTGACAACCATTGGAGGCAGTAGACACTATAGATAGTTATAGTACAATCCTCACTGTATGTGTAGAACACATCTTTATTTTTGTTGCCATAAATGGTATTAACTGTATTACCTTTAAATAACAGTTATGAGATCTTATGTAGTAAAATATATACCCTAAGAAAGTATTTGTTGAAGTTGAAAAGTCTGTGATGATTTTCATATACAACCGATAAATGCTTGACGTACCAAACATTTTGCTAAACTATACTCAATTCTTTAAACCATTAAAAAGGTATTTGGCCATTATTAGCAGTTTTCCCTCCAAAAATTGGGACAAAAAGTGGCCAGTTACAACTACTGTAGTTTCGGTATTTCGCAGTTACTGTATTTAAAACTTTTAATTCTACAGAGAATGCATTGTAACTTTCCTTTTCACTTGTTGTTCCAGACTAGAAATTATGTATTTTTGCGAAGATTTCAATATTACATTGTCGCATATAATTTATTATTTCAATTGACATGTAACCACAAATTAAACCAGACTGCATGGCTTTCTGATATTAAAGTACCTTGGATATGTACTGCAAGTGTGAAACATTTCCTTATATATAAATAATCTTGGAGGAATATTAATTTACCTATCCCTCTGAGATTTCTCTAAAGAAGACCTCATTATTCTGATTCAGAAAACATGACCTGATTTCTTCTCCTGCCAATCAATACCAAGATTAATTGTCAGACAAAATGAGGCTCTTGGTATACTTAAGTGACTGTAAGAATGCCACAGAAATCTCATGAAAATCTGAAATTATACTTATCTTAATTTGGATGAATTCTTTAATATCATGTTTTACCGGTCCTTATTGGAGGTAAAACTATGTGGCATGAGCAAAGAAAATAACAGCATAACGCCTTAAAATAACTCGTTTAAATGATAATGCAATTACAAATGTATCAAAGGTTGTAATAAATGTACCACCCCTTTTTTGTATTTTTCATGTCTTTTTCCTTTACACCTACTTTTAAAGTCTTCATAGAAGCCTCTGGGGACCTACCAATATTCACAAGTGGGGAAGGGGGTTTCACTCAATTTACAAGACCTCTAAATCTCATACAATTTCATTATCCCCCCCCCCCCCCCCTATGTTTTGTCTGAAAGTAGGGAATAAACAGTGCCAGAGAAAACATATAGCAAACACAAGTTTCTTGCACTCTGAAAGAGTCATTTATTAGGGAGGTAGCAGCTTCTTCCTTATCAACTAACTCCCCCTACCCGCCCATCCACAACTTATTATCATACATGTTTAAAACACTTCATATACAAACCATCTCCTTAAAAGTCACCTTCAATTGAAATTGTTCTTTTTTACCACTTATCTTAAACTCATTTTGTATGATAAACAGGTAACTCTTGTTTCTAACCAGCTAATTACAATTACATATACAAGAATTAGTTGTCTTTTAATTCCTTGATTTAAAACCTGTGCATCATTATTACCTTGTATGCTTAACAGTGTCGTTATCCATATTTGCAAGAAGACCCTCCTCTTTCCATTTTTTTCCCATCATTATCAAAGGAATTACTTAACCATATAAGGCACAACTGAAACACTTTTCCGACACTCCTTATTTCACACGATTCTAATAGAAAAACATTCCAGTAACACACTGTTACAGTCACTCTCCGTTAATACTTGCAGGAGACACTGTCAAACGACATTTTTCAGGCATTTACAAAACAACCATTTTCCAGATGTTCTAAGTTGGATCAATACTACAGATTAATTCCTAGCGCCAATACATATTTGAAACATAATAAGTTCTTTGGCACCACTAAGCTTCTGAATTAATCAACTAGCATAACTCCATCAAAAAAAAAAATTAATTAGGTTGAAGAGACTGTCGTACTGACAGACTAGAGTAACCAATCAGATTATTAGAATTTGGTATGAGATACCTAAGTTTTTGTTTCCCATTTTTATTGATCAATGCAAAACATTGACACTTCCCTAAGATTCTGTTTTGTTCATTAATATATAACAATACAAATGTAACTGATTATGCTACTAAATTGATGATTAAAGGGAAACAACTCACCGTATCATGGTATAAATCACTTAAAAATATCTGAACAGTTTTTGCAGTAAGAAATTAACACTGATCTTTACTGAAATTTAACTGGATATGGAATTTAATTCCCTTACATTTAAACAACAGAACCAATGGTGCATGATCAAGCTTTTCACACAGCAGAATGGTGTGCTTATAAAAAGATGTGACTTGACATGTCAAAAACCTGAGCAGAAAAGTTTGGGCATGTTGCAGAAGGCGTGAACCACAGTTTGAATGCCAAGTTACCATCTATGACAAACACCTTTTCTCTTCTTGATTGGTACTTTTTTATGTGTGAATTAAAACTGAGTTTGACCAAAAACATGTCTGAAACATGTTCATCATAAACTACAACATTTTAACTTAAATTCTGATGATCTTTAAATGCTCTAAATTCAAGAAGAGCAGTTATTTTATGTTGAATTTCTTATCTCTGAAACACAACAATATAAAGTAGGCTTCCTTTAACATTTCAAACTAGCAAGCCAGTTTGCTGTTTTTCTATTCAGCACTGCCACTTGTAATATAAGAAGTTACTTATTTTTCTGAATTTTACAGTTTCAATACCGAAGTCTTTTATAGTTCTTCTTGCATCAAGATTTAAAAAGACATGCAAAATAAATGTCATCAAATGAACTTGAATGCACTGCTTATTCTAAATAATTTCAACCTGGCATAAATACTTTTTTCACAATATGGAAACCTCTGTACGTCCATTCACACAATGGCTTCCCCTCCTCACCTTCACTTACTCCAGCTTATATTTTAATCAACACTCTTTATAACAGGCTTTTTTCTATTTATTTGGCAGTTGCTACCACAAACTTAGAAAAAATACCTCCATTAATACAATCAAACATGAAAACATTAAATAACTTCTACTACTATGTGTTAAAATATTGTGATGGCTTTTTTATTTGCATACGTATATAGGACCATTCTTCAGCTAGAGTTACTGTACTTCGATGTAAAGTGGGAACATATTTGCAAAAGTTTCACTCAACTTCTCTGCACTAATCATACAGCTAAACTGTGATTAAACATTTAATGCTTGTCCCATCTGGCACCTGGTTATCTGGCACAATTCTTTGGTGCCAGCAACATAAACAGGAATGATCAATTGATCCCAACAGGTGTTTCACTGTAAAAATATTGTTATATTGATATGATATATGACTGTTCAAGTGGTATCAATACAATACAAAATTTATTTTAAGTTGGCATGTTATTACAAACATGATAAAACATAAGCTTTGTATAGCTTTTGACCAACATAATAAAAGTCATGGTATCTGTGACATATTGTATCAAAAAGTCCCAGCCCTGGTAAACACCCATACTTGAACAAGAGCTGTCCCTCGTAAGTGACGAGGTATCTCACAGTCTGTGTCCTCTCCATGTGCTCAACAATTGTGCCATGTAATTTTAAAATCTTTCCATACATGACAAAGTTACCATGTATACAGGACTCCATTACTTTTAAACTGTAAGTGTGACCTTGACCTTTGAGGAAAGGTCATGTAGTATTGATCTACTGAACAGTTATTTCAAAATCCTTCAATGCATGACCAAGTTACAGTCCGGACATGAATGTGTGCATATAAATAGGATTCTATTACCTTTAAATCCTAAGTGTGACCTTGACCTTGAAGGTAGGGACGTAGGTCTTGCACGAGACACTGAACATTAATTTTGTGCCAAGTTATTTCAATATCCTTCAATGCATGACAAAGTTACAGCCAAGACATGAAAAAAATGCAAGGATGGACGCAAGGACTGACAGTGCAATTTTAATAAAATGATGAATTATCTGATAACACTTGACTTTCAAAATAAATGACTGCAGCTACGCCTTACACTTCTTTTTAAAACATTTACACATTTAAATTCTTATACAAACTAGAAAATTGTTTCTGAGGAACTCAGACTCCCTCCCAAAGTGACCTTGACCATTGACCCTCTGACCTTAAACTCAACAAGAGCTGTCCATAAGACAGCACGCTCGACTATTGTGGGTGTTTGCTAATAAAACAAAACTTTTATCAGTATAATAGCAAAACAAAATTCTGCTAACTATTAAGTATAAACTAGGAAAGTTGAATCATAAAAAAGTCAAAATTTTTGGTAAATTAATTGTTTGATACAAAATTTACCCTGAACACTATTGCAAGGTTTGATATAACTACCATAAGTGGTTACTGAGATATGTGCATGATAGTACCTAGCAGGCAAAACTTTAACCAAATTTTCAAAAGTCAAACAAGGGCAATATTCACACTAAATTTAAACAAGAGTTATCTGTCTTGACTGTGTGACACCTCTTAAGACATTAAAAAAGTTTCAAGTCAAATCATAATTGGTTACTGAGATATGTGCATGATAGTACCTAGCAGGCAAAACTTTAACCAAATTTTCAAAAGTCAAACAAGGGCCATAATTTGTACTAAATTTATAGAAGAGTTATCTGACTTGACGTGTGACACCCCTAGAGACATTAACGAAGATTCAAGTCAATATCATAAGTGGTTACTGAGATAAGTGCATGATAGTACCTAGCAGGCAAAACTTTAACCAAATTTTCAAAGTCAAACAAGGGCCATAATTTGTATTAAATTTTTCAAGAGTTATCTGCCTTGATTGTATGACACCCCTAAAGACATGAACAAAGTTTCAAGTCAATATCATAAGTGGTTACTGAGATAAGTGCATGATAGTACCTAGCAGGCAAAACTTTAACCAAATTTTCAAAAAGTCAAACAAGGGCCATAATTTGTACTAAATTTTTTCAAAGAGTTATCTGCCTTGATTGTATGACACCCCTAAAGACATGAACAAAGTTTCAAGTCAATATCATAAGTGGTTACTGAGATATGTGCATGATAGTACTTAGCAGGCAAAACTTTAACCAAAAGAAGCAACGCCGACGCCGACGCCGACGCACAAGTGACTGTAATAGCTCTCCATATTCTCCGAATAGTCGAGCTAAAAAGGTAATTATTAACATTGGTTATCAACAATAACCCTACCAAGTTACATGATCCTACTACAATCAACCATTTTTCAGTCAATAATAGGAAACTGTTTTTATTATTAAAGCTAGGTCATAGTGAAAGGGACCTTTGACCCCAAGGCTTTCAATGGCCATGACCAACTAGACTTCATACTGATGCTTAAATACCTTCGAAGTCTAATGAAAATTCCAACACCATATGTTTTGAAGAAGACAGGACAATTTTTTTTCCCATTTCAAGCCCTTGAGACCTCGACCTTTGACTAGATGACCCCAAATTGTAATATGCACAGCAAAACTTCTTACTGATGCTTCCCTCAAAGTTTGATTAAAATCCAAAGAACTTCAATGGGTTTTGTAGGTGAAGAACTGACAATTTTGTAAAGTTTCAAGCCCCAGTGACCTTGGTTGTTTGACAGTACAACGGCAAATATATTATGATCAAAAATTGTAATATGTACCAACTAGACTTCACACTGATACTTTCTAAAAGTTTTATGAACATCCACATAAGCAGAAAAGGAAAAGTAAACAGGGCAAGGGGAAAAACAGTATGTTTCCCTCTGAAGGGTGATTATAATGATAATTAATATTAATATTATTATTATTTTATTAACGATAGTAACAATAATCATAAGACTTATTTTCAAAATTAGAGTAATGTTTCTTGGGGGGAAAAAACTGTACATAAATCAATGGGTTGATTGATATATTGATGATGGTAAATAAGAGAAAAGTTACATGTGCACATATTCTATAGTGTTTAATATTATTTATAATATCTATAAAGGGTGAATGGTGTGGAGTGGATGCTACATAAGTGATATAACAAAAAATAGAAACTATAATTATTTAAAAAATATTTACTTGTCATTAAAGGGACACTGTTTGTGTCAAAATAACTGGCATAATATAGTTTCCTTAAATTAATGTGACCACTATATACAATAAACAAGAGGGCCAAGATGGCCCTATATCGCTCACCTTGGTACAAGTCCACTTGCCTGGTGGAAGATCACTAGATAATGTTATATACCAAATAAGTTTTCCTATATACGCCTTTGTAAAACAATTGACCCCCCCCCCCCCCCTGGGCAAGGTCAATTTTGACCCCAGGGGCATAATTTGAACAAACTTTGAAGAGGTCTACTAGGCAATGCTACATGCCAAATATCTAAGCTATAGGCCTTGTGGTTTCAGAGAAAAAGATTTTTGAAGTTTTCCCTATATAAGCCTACGTAAAACTAAGTGACCCCCGGTGCGGGGTCAGTTTTGACCCAGGGGTCATAATTTGAACAATCTTGGTAGAGGTCCACTAGCCAATGCTACATGCCAAATATCTAAGCTCTAGGCCTTGTGGTTTCAAAGAAGAAGATTTTTAAAGTTTTTACTATATAAGCCTATGTAAAACTAAGTGACCCCCGGTGCGAGGTCAATTTTGATCCGAGGGACATAATTTGAACACTCTTCGAAGAGGTTCACTAGCCAATGCTACATGCTAAATATCTAAGCTCTAGGCCTTGTGGTTTCAGAGAAGAAGATTTTTAAAGTTTTTCCCATATATTCCTACGCAAAACTAAGTGACCCCCGGTGCGGGGTCAATTTTGACCCGGGGGTCATAATTTGAACAATCTTGGTAGAGGTCCACTAGACAATGCTACATGCCAAATATCTTAGCTCTAGGCCTTGTGGTTTCAGAGAAGAAGATTTTTAAAGTTTTTCCTATATATGCCTATGCCAAAACTAAGTGCCCACCCGCGCGGGGTCATAATTTGAACAATCTTGGTAGAGGTCCACTAGACAATGCTACATGCCAAATATCTAAGCTCTAGGCCTTGTGGTTTCAGAGAAGAAGATTTTTAAAGTTTTTCCTATTTGTTGCCATAGCAACCAGAGTTCTGCATGGAATGGAATTCTTTGAACAACTTTGATAGAGCTTCATGCAAGGAACATCCCTGCAAAGTCTCATCAACATTGGCCCAGTGGTTTCAGAGGAGATGTCGTTTGAAGGAAATGGTGGACGGACAGATGGACGTACGACGTACCACGTACGACGGATGCCGGACGGAATGCGATCCTAATAGCTCAGTCTGGCACTTTGTGCCAGATGAGCTAAAAATGCACAAAATCAGCTTGAAAATAAGCCAAACTTCATCCCAATGTCAGCTAGAAAACAAGAGTATTGTTGGGAACACTAGATGCCCCATAAAGAAACAGCAGGGTTTCATTTTCAACTTGGTAGCAAAGCTTCCTTCCACGGGCATTTGAAAGAACTTGAGCTTTTAGTTGGTTAGAAATAGCTAAGTAAATGACTATCATTAATCAAAGGGCTTTAATGTCATGAAAAATCACAGAGAATGTTAAAAGAACATCTCCACTTAGCAGATGTCATGAACGATTCGCTCAGAAGCCACTGTATGTTAACTACATCATCTCATGCATTGTTCATTGACCCTAGTCTTACTGTAATACTGCGCTTCCCAAAATCATGACACTCTTCAAAGAACAAGAAATGTATAATTTCCTAACATGAATTTTGTTCTAAATAGAGCATTATGTACATAAGGTTTTAAAACTTTAGTCAAATGTTTGTATAAAAAAGAATATCACTTATAACATTGATTCGTCTGTAAACATTTTCATTGATTTTCTTGAACATTACGAAATTTTCAGTTTTCCCTTGTAATTTTGTACATTGTACATCAGCACGAATTGAGCAGACAATATTTCACTTTCATACTCAACAGTTTTGAACATTTAAATGGTGTAGTGTCAACCAACTTGCACTTTGAAATTTTGTACTGGCAGCAGGAAATTTACAGACAGCAAATCACGTGCAAAAGCCTCTTATCTTCACTAAGACATTTATACTTATAAAACCTGCTGAGTTTGACAAAACTTTTAATAACAATGGTACTATGTACTGTATAGAGTTGTCCTTTCCTGTCTCAAGAAAAATTCCACTACCCAGTCTTAATAGTCAGAGGGATAATGATGTAAAAATGTGACAACATGCAGACCAACTTTCATAATGATTGAGTACAAAATGCAGACTCAATTTAAGGGTGTTCTAAATATTCTAATAGTGTAACCTTAGGTTTTAACCTGTATAACTCAGTTTCAACATTAACTTAATGATTATGAAAATAAATATAATGACCAATTTCTAAGCACCAAAACAAATATTTCTGACCAATTTTCGACCATTGAGACTAAATTATAATATTCTGACAAAGGGTATAAAATGTGTATATTCTAGGACAAAAAATGGGTAACAACATTAAATGATAAAACAGAAACATTGTTAACACTCTCATGCAAGACTCGGGAAATTTTGAAATCTCAATTGGTCCGGGGTGGCCAATCCACGTCTTTATCTCCATCCTCGGTCACAAACCATCACCGTTTCTTCCCCCTCCCCCTTCCAGATTGGCTGCCAACACGGACCTTTATACACGTAGGTTTTCTGCCTATTCTTTGGCCAATCACTCATCATCCCGCAAATCATCGCTGATTTCGATCACAGTTTCTTCCCCTACCCACTTCATGATTGGTCGCAATTACTGATCCCATCACTCCGCCTCATTTAATACGCCGCATTTTACAGTTTATTTGTTATTTCAGTTGTTATTCTAAATTACAATTGTTTGGAGTAACTGTCATCAATTAATTCATTTCACCTGCCTCGTGTTTTGACCGATTATAAGCAGCGCCCGAGGCAATAATATTGATAATGTGGACTGATTAACAAATGATCGCCTCGGGCAATTATCTTTACATGCTAATTGGGGATACTTGGGAGGTGCAAATACACAGACAATTGTTGTAAATTGACTTGCATTTTGACATTCAGTAGATTTTATGTAATTTAAAGAAAATCTTTGGACCAAATTTTTATTAACTTTTTGTCACTTGAATTGGTCTGACAAGTTGAAAATCTGTCCAGACCGGGAAATTTTCAGTTTTCCCTGAGCCATGCTCTCATGTAACAGACAGAATGATGCTGAACAAATGACAATCACGACAGTAATTGTATGTTTTTTGAGTTTTATCCTACTACTCGATCATCCATATGACCAAAGCCCCCAGAAGAATTTTAGTTATCTTAGGTTTTGGGGGATAATGCAAGATACAGAACACATCCCGTTCCAGAGACACCTACAGGTTTTTAACATGTGCAGTGTACAGCACCGATACATCAGATTTTGGTCTTAGGTCTCATTCAAAAGACCATTAGTTATGTTAGTGGAGGAGCAGGGAATCCAACCTGCTATCCCTGGATTACAGATCTAGCATGTTGACCACCTGGCCACAAATCCACTCCCAATGATAGCTCACACTTGAAAGTGCTTATACAGTCTAGTGAGCTAAAATCAGGGGAGACATAGTAAAAGTGATAATGTTCCATTTCTTTGAACCAAAGTAAACTTGTTGTTACTTACTTACAAAATAAAGAAGTTCAAGAGTTGTTTAAAAATCCGAAATGTCCAGAAGAGTATGTTAATAAGCAAGTTATTAGAAAAATAAAGATTAAAAGCTCTAATTATGCTATAAAGTAAACTCCATGTTACTTTGTACCTTTGGAGCTTGATCACTGGGGAGCTACAAAAAAGATTACATTGTATGTAATATAAGAGTGTACTTTTAGACTTTGAAACAAAGCACTTGAAAGCACCAAGAGATATTAAAGTTAAGATCAAACATTCAAATGAAATTTATATAGAGTGTGAAATAAAAGCCTGCTATCGAAGTATTATTATCTATTTACCAAGCAATATTTCAGAATGCTGTACATGCCCAGGTGTCAGCAAGTTCAACCATAAATATAATTGTTAGAGACTGAGAGCCCATTCCGCTTTCGTACACCATTCTGCTGCTACTAGAATTTCTTTTTGGAACTTATTCTGTTCTAAAGTGAAGCTGTTTCAGCTTGATGGGAGTATTCCAACATGCAAAATGCATAATAAGTTATTTTTATTTGGAGTTTTCTGGCTTTTGCAACAGTGTTCCTGCTTTTCATTCCTATCATAACAAGAGCCAATGTCACTTACATCTACTTAACTTGAAAAAGAGGCTACAGACACCAAGTAAGGATTGGGCGGCTCAACCAATGATCAAACAAATGACCACTAGATTATTGGCTATTATAAGCATGACCATCTACTATACTAACATGCAGCCCTGCAAGTACTCATTAAGTAATCTAACTTTCTATATATGGCGATTTAAATGTCATTTCAATCACAGGTGGAAGGAACATACCTTTGACTTTTTTTTCTTAAGCTAATGCTTTTTTCTATGCATTTTAAAATTGATATCAGTAAAAAAAAATTGAAAAAAAAAATTTTTTTTTCTTCATAGCTCTTTACTATAGACAAGGTTCCCAACACACTCTGTATGAAAACAAGCATGTCGCTCTGAAAAACTCTTCGATTTCTTTCAAATTTGAGTTACGTTAAACAAATTTGAACGAATTCTAGAGAGAAATGATAGAGCTTTAAGAAAGAGTTTACTTCAATGGAAAATTCCAAGCCGTTTTCATTCTACAAGGAAAATACCAACGCTGATATAGCGATTTTCGCTAAAACCAGAAAAATGTCACACATATTCCGACAGTGATTTTCGCTAAATTCTCCACTAATATTGCGGTACTGCGGAAGACAACCATTAAAACAAGAAATATATATTATTAGACTACAAATCATGGCGTAGATCGTACCTTTACATCAATGTGTTCGATACTACAGCGGATTTTTCAGTTTTTGTAATTGTCAAAATGTATTAGCGGCCATGAAGGTCCGAGAGGTTGCGCAGTGATTTGTAACAGCTATTCAAGGACATTATCAAAACATATCCGAAGGCGATTGAAAGTGAAAGTAAAAGCATTAAGTCAACAAAAAATGAAAAAATCTGCCGTAGCATCGAACCCATTTTGAGTAAAAGTACGATCTACGACATGATTTGAAGTCTAAACATATATATTGCATGTTTTGATAGTTTCCTGTCGCATTACCGCAATATTATTGGAGAATTTAGTGAAAATCACCGTCTGGAAAATGTGTGACATTTTTCTGGTTTGAGCGAAAATCGCTCTACAGCTTTGGCATTTTCGCTTGTAGAACGAAAACGGCTTGGAATTTTCCATTGAAGTAAACTTTTTCTTAAAGCTCTATCATTTCTCTCTAGAATTCGTTCAAATTTGTTTAACGTAACTCAAATTTGAAAGAAATCGAAGAGTTTTTCAGAGCGACATGCTTGTTTTCATACAGAGTGTGTTGGGAACCTTGTCTATAGTAAAGAGCTATGAAGAAAAAAAAAATTTTTTTTTCAATGTTTTTTTTTATTTATTCTGATATCAATTTTAAAATGCATAGAAAAAAGCATTAGCTTAAGAAAAAAAAGTCAAAGGTATGTTCCTTCCACCTGTGATTTCAATACTTTATTTAAAATGACAATAATTTTCATCAACTTGTGTATTTTTTTAAGATACAGTACTGAATGTTAAGAGTCTGTCTTTGCCTTAAACTTAATTAAATCCACCTCATGGTTAATTAAAACGACCTTATTAGTAAAAGAAATAAATGAGCTCTGTAATTAATTCTGAACTAGCTATCTATTTTGTTTACATGTAAACACTTAATCTTTATCAGTTAGTTCATGTAGGAAAGAGACATAAAATACAATCTTTATCATTGATAAGGGAGCAAATTGATTTATAAATGAATGACAAACCACCATAGGGGGGCTACCCCAACTTAAATTAAACAAATAATGTAAAGAATGGAAAGATTATAATACCTAAAAAAAGAATACACAATTTTAATAGTTCTTCATCAAGCTTTTACGTGAATGTTCGATGTGTTAAAAACAAGCTCATCAAAATGATTTGATAAACACAGTTTTGAGCCTTAAAACACTTCATCCAAATTTCATGAACAATTCTTTAAAATGTGACCCAACTTTCTCTACTGTTCATATGAATTTAGGACTGTACTAATAGCGTTTCATTCTTGCTTTATAAACAGTCAAAGACCAAACAAATGTCAGGGGCCACTACCTTTGTACATAATGGTAGCTGAGTCAGGCAGTTGATGCCTATAATTGTATGACTTTAAATTTATTTTACAATTTAATGTTATTTCTTCCAAATTACCAGGGCACAAAATGTAGCACTATTTAATGCAGAAAAGTCGTAAGGAGCCTTGGACCTGATGCTTCAGTACTGACATACATGGGCATTATCGAGTAAATAGTGGGGCATGATTTTTTGAAAATTCAGTGCACTGAACAATATACAAGTAGAATTCCTGGAAGGCTATGACTTACATAACCTGTATTTTTCAATTTAAAAATAACCCAATCCTAAATCAATAAACTGAAGATTTTTAAATTGTATGAATGTACTTCACAAAGCCTTTGTTAAGTGAATCAATACATAGGTAAATAAAAATAGTTCCTGTTCAATCTAGTTTAAATATGACCAAACAAAAAGTACATTTGTGGTATATACAATACTTTTTTTTAACAGGTTATGAATGGAGAACCAATTACTAGTGAATGACAGATTGCATTTAATAAACACCAGTCCTAGTTGAACTTTAGATTTAATTGTAAGCAACAATAAAATATTCATAAAAAAATACAATTAGAATAAAATAGCCGAACGCCTGAAATTGTTTGTGATTGTGAAATGAATCATAGTTTTCTTTGTAAATTGTTAAAAACTTCAGTCACAATGGCTTGTCCAGATACAATACCAAGTCACCTAGTGGTTATAATGGTACATACCACTTGAATTAGTTTATACTAAAATACCATTTTAGAAAAGTTGATAGCCGTATCAACCATCATTTTTATAGTAGAATGCTAGATATCACCATCAATGAAGGACTGCAGCATTTATAAAACAGACAATAATAGTTTACAGCAGATGCAGAGTACCTGATGACAACATCATTCAACCTGGAAATACTCTGACATTTTGTATGTGTGGTGTGAAAGGAAATATTTATTCCCAACACAGTAGGACATCAGACTATACCTATACCAAACAAAATAGACACACCTGTTTCTGAGACAGAACATGGGGAGAGGGTACAAGCGGTAAATCTCCAGTAATAATGACCTGAGACCTATCATCAAACTAATTAAAACAAGAATAAATAAATATTAGACCATAACTCATTGTATCCCCTGACCATTGAACTTCACTAGCAGTGTATCCAGATACATAAACCGATTGTTGAGCCTTATACATATGTCAACAAAACATGTATTAGGCTATGTAAGGACAAATAGGTTGTAAAAACATTTGGGGTTAACAAATATTTACAAAGAACATCACGTCAAACTTCACATCATGTCATGTAAGTCTAAGTATAAAAGTGAAGCAGTAAAAGCATTTAGTCAACAAAAATACCTAATTAAAGGCTCAAGTATCGAACCCATGTTTAATTAAAAGTTCATCTACCATACTTGAAGTAAAATATATATTGCATGTTTTATAGGTTCTGTCGAAAGTGACGAAAGTGTTGAGAATTTAGTGAAAATGCACCGTTGGAATCAATGTGTGACAATATTCAGTTTGGCAACACCAGTTTTATGTTCAATAAATAGCAACCAAATATTTCAAGTTTGTTTACAAGAAACTGTTTACTGTAAGCTTTATCATTACCTCATGTGATGACTCCATTGAACAATTTTTTAACTTGGCTCCATAATTCCTTACAAAATAACCACAATGAAAAACAATTTATAGTTTCATGCTCTTTCCATTTCAAAACAGACACACAAGGAAGCTTTCCATGAAAGTAAAAATGACTGTGGTCCAGAAATTCCTGTTCAATACATTTTAAAACTTTAAAATCCATTCTGATATCACATTTTAAGTCAATATAGCACCCATAAATAAAAATGTCACAGGTACACACTCTTCAAAACTGGTATGACTGATTGTGAAATGAATCATTGTTATCTTTGTAAATTGTTAAAAACTTCAGTCATCAATGGCTTGTCCAGATACAATACCAAGTCACCTTAAGTGGTTATAGTCATGGTACATGACCACTTGAATTAGTTTATACTAAAATCACACTGTATTTTAGCAATGAAGTTGATAGCCGTATCAACCATCATTTTTATAGTAGAATGCTAGATATCACCATCAATGAAGGACTGCAGCATTTATAAAACAGACAATAATAGTTTACAGCAGATGCAGAGTACCTGATGACAACATCATTCAACCTGGAAATACTCTGACATTTTGTAGGTGTGGTGTGAAAGGATCTATTTATTCCCAACACAGTAGGACATCAGACTATACCTATCACCAAATGCCAAACTAGACACAATCCTGTTTAGGCTGAGAAGCAGCTAGACATCGTGGGAGAGGCTACCAAAGCGGGTAGTACCAGAATAATGACCTGAGACCTATCATCAAACTTAATTGAAATGAGCTCAAATGAAATATAACCATAACTATTGTATCCCCTGACCATTGAACTTACTAGCAGTCTATCCAGAACATAAACCATTGTTGACCCTTATACATATATATCAAAACAATTTTTGGCTTATTTCAAAAGACAAATACCTTATAAAAACATTAGGGGTTAACAAAATATTTAACAAAAAAACATCACTGTCAAACTTCACTTCATGTCATGTAAGTACTACCAGTATAAAAGAAGCACTAATATCGCATTGTACAAAAATACCTAATTAAAGGCTCAAGTATCACTGTTTAATTAAATTCTCTACCATACTTAAAAATAATTCTGTTATAGGATTGTGAAAGTGACAAAGTGTAGATAAAATGCACCTAATCAATGTGTACAATAACCATGGCAACACCAGTTTTTGTCAATAAATATCAACCAAATATTTCAAGTTTGTTTACAAAAACTGTTTACTGTAAGCTTTATTTACCTCATGTGATGACTCCATTGAACAATTTTATAACTTGGCTCCATAATTCCTTACAAAATAACCACAATGAAAAACAATTTATAGTTTCATTCTCTTTCCATTTCAAAACAGACACACAAGGAAGTTTTCCATGAAAATAAAAATGACTGTGGTTCCAGAACTTCCTGTGTGTTCAATACATTTTAAAACTGTTTCGTAAAATCCACTCTGTACACACTTATGTCAATTTAGCACCCATAAATAGAATTGTCACTACACACTCTTAAAAACTGATATGACTGGTTCGCAAATATTGATTTGCAAACTTAAATCGCTTTATAACCTATGATCGATGATCTTGTTTATATCACAGTCTGCAATAACTCTTAAGTGATACACAGTCATTATAGATTGATGACTAGCTGAATAATTTCATAGAAAATCATACTGTATTATGTCACTTCAATGAAACTGATGAAGCTCCAGTACATCTGTCACTTTTCAGCAACCAGTTTTCCCATGTAATAATGGGTTAGAGATGTTAATTTGCCTGTAGATATTTATCTGGAATCGATTTGTAATACCTATGTAACATCACAGCTTTGATCAATTGAGAATCTATATTGTAGTCGCATTCACACTATGTCTCCAAGTATCCAACAAATAGGTGCATGCAATTCAAGGCACAGAGAGAAATAATGCAGCCACAGCTCATCTGAATTTACTTATCAATTTTGTTAATTTCATCCTGATGAAGGTCTGTGCTGGACAGAAACCAGCTGATTAATAAATATAAGCCTCCCACATTCTGGTGTTTCACCTGTTGTTCCTCTTATTTTTAATTTATTTACCATTGTTAATTCTATGTCAAACAACATTTTCAGTTTGATAAGGTTTTGAAAACTCAGGCCATACTATGAATACTACAGTACACAGCCTTAAATTTGCCTTGTGACTTCATAAGAGCATACACCTTGACATACCAAACAAATATCAATTTGCATCATCTTTTCTTCTTAGCATGTGTTACGTTGACATTTTACCTAAAGATTCCAAAATTAAAAGAGACCATAAGTTCTACTTACAGTCATCAATATGTCGGTCATAGGTTCGAGCCTCGCTCGCCTGACTACCATTGGCTATAATACAAGAGATCATGATTCTAACATAATTCGTAGAGGTCCACCACACAATGCCAAGTAACATTCCAAATATCTATTCTCTGCCTATCAGCCTTGTTGTTTTTATAAGTTTTGCCTAAATAAGCCTAAGTGAAATCAAATGACCTCCCCCCTCCTGGGAAGGGTTGATTTTGACCAGGGGTTTATGATTCGAACATTATCTTGGTAGACGTCCACTATGTATTTCTACATGCAAAATATCTAATCTTCAGGCCTTGTGGTTTCAGAGAAGAAGATTTTTTAAGTTTTTCCTATATAAGCCTACGTAAAACCAAGTGACCCCTAGGCGGGGTCATAATTTGAACAATCTTGGTAGAGGTCCACTAGAAAATGCTACATGTCAAATATCTAAGCTCTAGGCCTTGTGGTTTCAGAAAAGAAGATTTTTAAAGCTTTTCCTATTTGTTGCCATAGCAACCAGAGTTCTGCATGGAATGGAATTCTTTGAACAATTTTGATAGAGCTTCATGCAAGGAATATCCCTGCAAAGTTTCATCAACTTTGGCCCCGTGGTTTCAGAGGAGATGTCCTTTGTAGGAAATGGTGTACAGACGGAGGATGATGGACCCCGGACGAGTACAAACAGCTCTATCCTCCGTAAGAAACTCTGCACTTTCTCACACAAGAGACAATGGTCAGTACCAGAGCTGGAAACCCATGACTCTCAATTAATGAGAGGTTATACAGCGATTTTAAGTCAGCAATTCCTACCCTTTGGCCACCAAGGCCTTATTTAGTTGACTGTTTCTAAAGTAAAAGTATTAATTGCCCCATGTAAAATGAAGATTTAATATGTGATTTCAATGCTTCATGTTGCATTTGTAGAGGTTTAATACCTGTTCCAACTATATTTTAGTTATTTAAACAGGTGGGAAGATTACCTAATCATCATTCCTGGGAAGAACCTTATACTGGTACTATAGAACACCATCCTCCTTTACAGACTGCCAACCTTCTCACATAAAGAGACACCGTCGGTAGCAGACTTTAACCCATGACCCTCAATCAATTAGAGGTTACAGTGATTTCAAGTCAGCAACTCTAACCACTTGGCTAAGGAGGCGTATCTTAATGCTTCCCTTTTTTTGTTGCTGATTCAATTCACATAGGTATTTATTTCCCTGCAGTCCACTGTATCAGTAACTTCCAATAATCAATAGTTTATACACTGTCCTGAAAATTGAACCCATGATCAATACCCAGGTAATGTTTGAACATTATACCTGATTAAGCATAATAGAAGTGTTGTTCACAATAGAAGAGGTTGGCAAATAATTACAATGCTGTTCAATATTGACTGTATTATTACTGGACTGTCCAGACTGCTGTAATATTGTCATATTGATTTGAATAACAAGACAAGTCTGTTACAGCTCTGAGAAGATTTAACAATCTACCCACTCTTAAAATGTATAAACATTTAAACAGACATATATGGGATCATTATAAAATTGAACCTCTATTACATAAACAATGTTTTTCTGTGATTTGACTGGGTGACCTAGTTTTTGAACCTAGATGATCCATATTCGACCTTGCCTAGATTTCATCAAAGCAATTATACTGACCAAATTTCATGAAAATCCAACGAAAAATGCAACCTCTAATGCATACACAAGGTTTTTCTATGATTTATTGACCCTTGCGACTTAGTTTTTGACAACAGATGACCCGTATTCAAACTATATGGAATCAAGGTAATCATACTAAACAAGTTTCATGAAGATCCAATGAAAAATGCAACCTTTTTTTGCATACACAAGGTTTTCTATGTTATATCCCAGTGACCTAGTTTTTGACCCCAAATGACCCATATTCAAACACGATCTAGATTTTATCAAGACAGTCATCCTGACCATGTTTTATGAAGATCCAGTGAAAATTGCAGCCTCTATTGCATACACAAGGTTAAGTGTGGACAGACAGATGACAGACAGCATTTACCAGTTGATCACAATAACTCACCTCGAGTGCTCAGGTGAGCTAAAAAAAGGGGATGAACTAGGTCAAAACTGTCTTGAACAAAATAATATAAATAATTTAAAAGCCACACAGTAAAATAGGAACAAACCAATTATGTATTACTGGTGATACAGCAGATCACAGAACAAGCTACTTCTGGATCTTCAAACATTCATGCAAATTTCCTAGTCTGATGAATTAATAATGAAGCTTAAGATGTCTGGGAAGATAAAGCATAGAGCTAAATGTTTAAAGCTGCTTGAACTAGATGTACTCTGGTAAATAATGGAAACAACAGTATTCCTAGTAATGATCAAAAACTTTTCTTCTAGACCAGACTAAAATCTCTGGATTCTGATTGGTCTGTTTCAGGAACTGGATTAACATAATTCAAAGACTTGGATATTTGGTTTGTCAAAAAAGAAGAGCGGGGATTATGCAAAACTAATGTTTCTTCTGCTTTGCACTTCTTCTAATAGCTGTTTTCAAAGTTTGAAGTCAATCACTCTACAGGGCAATAAATTTACAGCAAAGTGATCTCACAGGCTAAAACTTTAACTGAGCTTTGAACAGCAACAAGATGATTTAAACACTCTCCAGGAAAACAAGCACTTTTCAAGCTGACTTAAGCATTCTTCAGAGAAGTTTTACCCTGCATAAGCACACCCTCTTCACAGGAAAATAAAGCAGGTAGTGGTAAGCTGCTTAGAAAACTAGTTGGCTTACAATAAATAACTATCTAGTCAAATGTTCTGCTCTCTCTGTCTCTGTCTGTCTCTCTCTCTGTCTCTGTCTCTCTGTCTTTCTCTCTGTCTCTCTCTCTAGTCTCTGTCTCTGTGTGTGTGTCTCTCTCTGTCTCTCTCTCTCTATCGTTTTTAACTAGAGTGAAAATTCTGTCAATTTATGAAACCAGAATAAGCTTTTGCATTGATAGATCTTTGGAACCTTTCTGATGAATAAAGTAATGATGGTGTAAGTCTTAGTTAATATCTCTCAGAAATTCAAAGGTCTTACGATCATGATGTCTCAAGGCTTTACATGCCTTAAAAAGACTATATTCTAATGGAGCTTCATTTATTTTATGTTTTTCAGTGGTTTATCCAAATTTAACGGTGGATTATATCCCGTTAAACTCATTGTCCACTCAGTGAAAATTATCAAAATTTTCTGCTCAGATTAACGTCAAAATGTATACAGAGCATAATGATTGCTGGAAACCATAGGATTCTGATATATGAAAATAATATACGTTTGTTATGCTATCTGATGACAGTTTCCTCAATTTTTGACATTTTATTGAAAAAAACTTAACAAAAGTAAAGTTTGTGACATAGAATCAACAGAAAAATTGTTGGTAGTGATGTAATATCACAATAATTATACACTTGACCATTTTCACACATGGCTGGCACTTAGAAAGCCAATTAGAATAAGCTAGCATGGAGAAACATATTTACACTTGAATATAATGAAATTTCATCCATCTTTTATAAACGGACAGTTGAACATTACACCAAGAGAATATTCTCCCGTCTTCCACCTGGTTTACTAAGTTAGAAAGACAAAAGGTGCAGTGGTGTCAAACAGCATTAAGAATTACTGGAACACATATCTGAGTACTATACAATTCTGTGCAAAAACAATTTAGAAAAATAGTGCAACAACACTGTTGAGGAAAGACTCTTGCCAGCTGGTTCATTTCCCTTCTGCTGAACCTCACTGTGCACATAATAACTAGATCTACATGCCAATTATGCAGAATTTTTTTAGCTGCAATGGAAATATGAAGACTATTAACTATAAATGTATTTCTTTCCTCCTTTCTGTCTTCCACACAAATTACTCTAAACTGACTTGCAAACAAAGTGGCTAAAACATTTTGTTTGCTCTAAAGTTTGCATTAGAGGGACACTGTAGCCCCAAGTAACTGACACTGTGTCATATTACATTATTGTGGAAGTGTTGATGTACATTACAAAATGTTCCAAATATGGTCTATCAAGCCATAAAATATTCATCTCAACAGTTTATAAGTCAATGTACAGATAAAGTTGGAGTGACAGGTGCAAGAAGTGCTTTTCAGTATGTGCAGTTGAGAAAACCTATCAAAGGGAAGAAACTCATACATAAATAAGTACACAATGAGTTACTCACCCTGGATCTCCTGCATACATAGTGATTAGTGTAATCCCAGAAAACTCCTAGAAGACAGTGAAGAAAGCTGTGTTATATCTATATACTACAACTGAGAAAACACACACAAGACTCTACTCTGCACCATTTATAAGTGTGACAGTCCTAGATATTGCATTTTTTTTTGTTGATTTACTATCAAGAGCTAGTGTTGAAAGAAATCAGGTGTTGTTTCTCTATGAAATGCAGTGCAATAAGGCTGCTAGGTGCTCAAACCCAGCATAAAAACACAGTAGAACACATCATTTGTAGTGTTCAACAATAAGACTGCAAATTTGTATTTAATCCCCCATATATCCTGTAACACTACAGTTTTCTTCACATAATCACTGATGCTCTATGGGAGAAAATACTTGGCACAAATGCGCAAGTTTATCACTTACTAAATTAATTCCACTCACATAAAATTAATGTGAATTTTATGTGTCACTATAATTCAAGAAACACATTCACTTTCTATTCATAGGAAAACATCAATATAGCTTCCACATCAATATCCAAGTCTATATTACATGTACCATCTTGATATTAAACTTGCCTATAGAATTCTTCAGTTACCCCATGCACTATTCAATTACCCCTGTAGCAAAGTGCTCTGATTGGAACAGGGATAAGTCATTAATAATTCAACAAATGTATTATCACATTGACTGTTACGCCTAATATACATACACATTTGTCCAATAATAGTGACTACAAGAACTGACATGATCCCTCGTTTCAATAATTTAATTGAGTGGAATAAAACCCGTGCCTTTAATTCAGACAGTAAATTGACACTTTTTTATGGGCAGGGTATTCAATTTACACTAGCAATATATATTAAAATCTGACAAAGTAATGTTTAACTGTTTCAAGGAATTTCCCTGCTTACTTTTTAGCAACAAAGTTATTGTGAATTTATGAAAATACAACATTGTAAAAGTGGTTGTAATACATGGTAAAAGCAAATGACAAATGACTTTTAATCTTTCAGATGCTGCATTCACATGATTAATGAACTGCAGTCGGAGAAGAAATTGAACATTGCTTGAAAGTCTGACTGATATCTTGCCAAGAAGCTCAGTTACCCTAGCACCACTTGCATCAAATTTTGTCTCAGCTTTCTAAGTATTGATCTGAGATGAGTTAGCGTTTAAAATTTAAAACTTAACGTATCTCCTGATCGAAAGTTACAAATGAAGGAAAGAACCAAACTATATACACAATTGCGGCTACTTTCTTGTTGTGAAGGGTTTTTGAATTTTCAATTTCACTACTTTAACTTTCTAAAAATTCCTCCTAATTTTTTAAGGGAAACAGCCCCGAAACTTCCAAGTGTAAAGGTCCTTTTGAAGCCAATTGAGGCCCATTTCAAACACAAACATAGCAGTCAATACATCCACTTCAGGTACATTTATTTCTTAAATTTCAGCCTTCCTCTACTTTTTAATACGAGTTTCGAAATACCTGTTCGAATTTTAATTTCTATACAACAACAAACAAATTTGAGAGCTACTCAGACTACTATTAAATGTATTATCACGCCAATATGTCATACTTTCGTTTTTCATGTGGTAAATGATAAATTCACATAATTTAAAGTACCTTACAAAATGTCTTAATCCAAATTCTACATTTAAAGATTTGTATAAACTGTATTAAACTACCCCTGTAGTTCTGTAATCTGAAAGTATTTAAGACTCTGTTATGGTTCATTAGTGCTACTTTCAAATTCATAGCTGATTAATGTATTGGAACATTGCCTTCCACATGACATGAACCGACTTTGTAAGCAGTCAAAATACAGAACCCGACAAACTTGAAACAGACTGTACTTCTGTAAGTAAATTTTTGGCATTGTATATTATCATGCTGCTATAAATAAACATTTTATTTATTTTTCTACAGTTCAGCAGCAGCAATTACATGTAGAAGATCATTGTTGATCATTGTGAGTGACATTGCCCCCCCCCCCCCCCTTTAATCGGGTTTTAACTCTTTACAATCATCATGTCGGAACATATACAGGAAACGAAAAATTAATGTGTTAAGAGTGCTGAACAGAACGAACATAAGTTTTATTGTTAAAATGTAAAGTATTTTCATCTGTATTTTGAAATTCACGACGTGTTATCTTAACATCACGCTGGATGATGCTGACATTAAATTACAATGTACATGTATTCTAGCTTTTAATTTTGTGATTATTGTTTTATGGGCGGTGACATGCATTTAAATGTTTTAAGATGTATTTTAATAAAGTCGATAGTGAAGTTATTCATGTTTGCAATGAAGACTGTCGTGATTCACGAAACAAAGGAATGACCGGAGGTATGTAACTTACAAAGTCTCATCCCCCGAAAATCTGGCCACCTCGGAAAACCAGCCGATTTTTCTCCGCCCAAGGCCGTTCGGTATTTCTACTGTATATACATCTATATATCTTCCAAGTTTCAACTGAATCCCTTGAATTGCTTTTAAGAAATGCTCCAGACAAATTATGGTTTAAAGAAGTGTGATAGCTGTCAAATGTGCAAGAGTTATAACTCTTGTGCTGCGCACAACTTCACATAGCCATCTATCGTTGTTCTAAGTTCCATACTAATCCTTCCAGTAGTTTCCAAGTTCTACTCCAGACAAAATTTGGAAAATTATGCTTTTAAAGAGTGGGAGAGGGGAGATAAATCCACTGTCAAGTGTCCAAGAGTTAAAATTCTTTTGCTGTGCACAACTTCACAGTGTAGTATATCATTGTTCCAAGTTTCATTCAATTCCTTCAAGCAGTTTCCCAGTACTGCTCTGAACAAAATTTCATTGAATCACTTGTTATGAAAGACATATTCCGTTTCCCTTTCAGGGGCATATTTGTTACATTACGACTATATTCATACACATGTGTCTGAGGTCTTTCTCTGAAACCTGTGAAAGACAGACAGTGTTTCTTTACAGAAAAAACACATTTCTTTTTTAACCAGTATCTGGGCTTTGTACCAAAATTTTGAAAATGTAAAGTATGCTAGTTCAATGATGTTTCAAGCTTGATACAATCTGTAACCATAACAACAAATATTAGAATGATAAATTCACATTCAATTATTTGCCTATATTTGTGTCTGTCTGTGAAATTCATTCAGCTCTAGCTGTAAGTGATTGTAACTGATTGTACTTGGGTAACTAGGCTTGTTATTACACTTGACCAAGATGCTGTGCAACAAAGTCAGAGTGGACATTATCAAACACGAGACTGGAAACTATTACTCAAGTTGCAGTCATTGATCCAGTCATTGTGCAAATTAACAGTAAAACAAAGTTTAAACAACTGAATGAAAGATTTTACAGATAGAGAGGAATATGGTCACATATACATGAAACTACTATGAAAGAACCCACAGACGTTTCTTGGTTAACTTCTCACCTAATAATCAAACTAGATCAACATGGATATGGTAGCTTCAAATTAAAGGAAACTTGAACAGGATTTGAATACAGCAGATGAGGAAACAGATGCATGCCTTCTTTATGTCTCCATATAATGGTATGTCTTCATAAAAGAGACATGAAGAATAATACAGAAACTCTGTATTTAGATAGAGGTACTTCACAATGAGTCCTATGAATAAAAGATAACTTGTATACGTGCTATCATCAGCAATAACATCACCCACTTATTGATTCTTTAATTCCTGATTCTGTTCTATCTTGCTCTAAAATGAATGGATCAATTTACCTTGGGAGTTTTGTGTTCAATTGTATTAAAATTTGAACCATAAACTTCAGATCAAAATATGATGACAAGCTGATTTCCTTACAGCAGCAGAAGAAATCTGATTTAATTTGATTTACCATGAAATGTCTTGTGCTACTGTGACTAAAACTTACGCTCAACACAGACAGACAAGCGCTATAATGTGAACCGTGGCTCTGGAGTAATAAGGTGCGACCTCAGAAGCGAATGTCCCTGGGAACACAGAAATGTGTTTGCTGTAGTGAGGTGTTGTTCTGGAGAGAGTGTCTTTTGAGGTTTTTGATCTCGGGAGGTGTGGTTCTGGGAGGTTTGACCGTATCCGCTATCAAGAATGGTTCAACTCCTATACATTGTCCTCACAGTGTTTACTAACTGGATCTTTTTTTAAAATCTAATCTGAATATAGATGGGACTCTTTACTTATTTATTCATTGTTGATTGTGAAACAAGTTCCTATACAACTTAGATTATCACTGTCTAGACTCACTTAAGATGGAGTGAACCTTCAAGAGAAAGAAGTAATGTGGAATGAATGTGTCCTGCTAATATGAACAATACCACCATGGCACAGCTGGGTATCAAATTAAGGACCCTGAAGTGCACGTGTAACCACTGCTACACAACAGGTTCATAAACGCAGACTGATTGTACTGCTAAGCACTTATCTAGCAGAGTGTTCAGTCTTTCAAACTGCATTCACAGACAATTAAAGTATTTATTCTAAAGCAAATTAGTTATGTGTTCATGGATTCTCCACTGTTAATCAGATCTATTCTGTATGAACAAGAGCTGTCCCTCACAAGTGGCAAATGCCCCCGAAAGAGGTGTCTCACAGTCTGTGTCCTCTCCATGTGCTAAATAAATGTGCTATGTAAATTTATAATCCTTCCATGCATGAAATGAGTTATCATGCATTTAGTATTCCATTACTTTTAAACACAAAGTGTGACCTTGACCTTTGAGGTAGGGACAAGGTTCATGCAGACAACACATTGTCTTGATGTACTGAACATTTGTGCCAAGTTATTTTCAATCAATTAATATATGACAAAGTTACAATCCTTACACAAATGTATGCATATATACAGGATTCCATGATGGTAAACAAGTATTCCAACTTTTAAAGTAATATCTAAAACAGTTCAGTCAAAAAGTGGACTCAGGTATGAAAATCTTAACCAAGATTCCAAGTCCATTAAGGACCTTAATTTTTCAAAAAATCATTGACAGAGTTACCTTCTCTTGCCTACAGATAGAGGTAATGATGCAAACAAGTATTCCAACTTTCAAAACAATATCTCAAAGGGTTAAGTCAATAGTGGATTTTACCCCTATTCAATTTATTTTTTAAGTCAACAAGAGCTGTCCATAAGACAGCACGCTCGACTATTGTGGGTGTTTGCTAATAAAACAAAACTTTTATCAGTATAATAGCAAAACAAAATTCTGCTAACTATTAAGTATAAACTAGGAAAGTTGAATCATAAAAAAGTCAAAATTTTTGGTAAATTAATTGTTTGATACAAAATTTACCATGAACACTATTGCAAGGTTTGATATAACTACCATAAGTGGTTACTGAGATATGTGCATGATAGTACCTAGCAGGCAAAACTTTAACCAAATTTTCAAAAGTCAAACAAGGGCAATATTCACACTAAATTTACACAAGAGTTATCTGTCTTGACTGTGTGACACCTCTTAAGACATTAAAAAAGTTTCAAGTCAATATCATAAGTGGTTATTGAGATATGTGCATGATAGTACCTAGCAGGCAAAACTTTAACCAAATTTTCAAAAGTCAAACAAGGGCCATAATTTGTACTAAATTTATAGAAGAGTTATCTGACTTGACTGTGGACACCCCTAGAGACATTAACGAAGATTCAAGTCAATATCATAAGTGGTTACTGTGATATGTGCATGATAGTACCTAGCAGGCAAAACTTTAACCAAATTTTCAGTCAAACAAGGGCCATAATTTGTACTAATTTTTTTCAAGAGTTATCTGCCTTGATTGTATGACACCCCTAAAGACATGAACAAAGTTTCAAGTCAATATCATAAGTGGTTACTGAGATATGTGCATGATAGTACTTAGCAGGCAAAACTTTAACCAAAGAAGCAACGCCGACGCCGACGCACAAGTGACTGTAATAGCTCTCCATATTCTCCGAATAGTCGAGCTAAAAAGTGACGTAATTCTCACAAAAACCCTTTCAGAGTTATGTACTCTTGTCTGTGGATGGAAGTAATGACGGTATAAGCATGGTAAGTTTCAAAGCAATATGTAATGGTTTCGAAACAAGAGCTGTCAGTAGGACAGAGCACTCGACTTTTTCAGGCTTGCCAATAAAACAAAACTTTGACAGTTAAGGGTACACAAGACTTTAACTAGAAATTTCTAAGTACAGATCAAGAAACATTTTCACAGAGTTTTCTTCTCTTACTTACAGATAGGTGTCACAATGCTTACAGTGTCATGATGGTACATAAGTACTCCAACTTTCAAAGTAATATCTCATATGGTTAAGTCAACAAGTGGATAAGAATGAAAATTTTAACTGAGTTTCTATGTTAAAAAGGGCCATAATTCATATAAAATCCTTGACATAATGAACTACTCCTGCCTATGTTTGGGAATCATGATGGGGGCAATGATGTTAACAAACATTCAAAGTTTCAAAGCAATATCTCTAAGGGTTAAGTCAATAAGTGGATTTTACCCATATTCAATGTATTTTCTAAGTCAAAAAGGGGCATAATTCTGTCAAAATACCTCTTATGGTTTTGAAATGAAGTGGGGTGGTACGAAAAACTTAACCAAGCTTAATACACTTTATAAGTCAGAAAAGGGCCATAATTCTGTCAAAAAATTTGGCAGAGTTATGAACTCTTGTCTGTAGATGGAGGTAATGATGGTAAACAAGTATGGTAAGTTTCAAAGGCATACCTCTAATAGTTTTGAAATAAAGTGGGATGGTAGAAAAAACTTAACCAAGGTGTGACACAAATGCCGACGTCATGGCAGGGAGGATAGCTCCCCTTTTCTTTGAAAAGTTGAGCTAATAATTGGGGGTGGTACGAAAAACTCAACCAATCTAAATGCACTTTCTAAGTTGAAAAAGGGCCATAATTCTAACAAAAAACTTGACAGAGTTATGTACTCTTGTCTGTTGGTGGAGGTTATGATGGTAAACATGGATGGTAAGTTTTAAGGCAATAACTCCCAATAGTTTTGAAATAAAGTGGGGTGGTACAAAAAACTTAACTAAGGTGTGACACCAACGCAGACGTTGATGCTGACTCAGCGAGTAGGATAGCTCCCCTTTTCTTCGAAAAGTCAAGCTAAAAATAGGAAAACTATATGTCCCAGTTGTATGGAAAGAACAAAATTGAGAGGAAAGGAAGAAGTCAGCTGTAAAGAGAAAGATTCTTATAACTGTACATGTTTGACATTGATTGAAAATGTGTCATTTGAATTGCTACACAGAAACATTTAGCTAAATATTGTCACATTTAGCATCCAATATATTGTTTTGCCATTGATGCCAACACCACAGCTTTAACCTTATATAAGAGGGCAATTAAAGTCTTGACAAAAATACGCTCAGTCATATGACAGTGTCAAGTACCGAGGCTAAACAAATCCAATCAGTCAGTCTTGACAAAATACTCTCTGAACTACCTCACAATAGGGTGTGAATACCTACCTTTTATTCAAAACAGCTTCAAAAAGTCCAACTCCAGCCTGGCTATAATATCTGAACTTGAACCTACAAAGTATAATGAAATAGTAATCAGTGTACATGTATGTTCATTCTGTGTGACCTTCACACCATTACCTTCAATTTTGATGCACTGTGTAACCGTTAAACGTTAGATTCCATGTTAAACTATAGTATAAAAATATACAATAAGATAGCGCATTCGACTATTCTCAGGGCTGGCAAATAAAACAAACCTTTTGGCAGTAAAAGGCAAAACATGAGTCTAGTGCATTTCAAAGTGTTATCAAGGGCTATAAGTAGAAAGATATTATATCAACAGCTATTAAACTTAATTGTCAGACACTCCTGAACACTACAAATTTTCAAATTAATACTTTTAAGCGGTTACTGAGATAATTATGTGTATGCCAGTACCTAGCACACAAGACTTTAAGTATGAATTTCTCAGTACAATAAAAAATATGTTTGACAGAGTTATCTTCTCTTGCTTACATTTAGGTGTCATGGTGATACACAAGTATTCCAACTTTCAAAGTAAGATAATACTAAAACGGTTAAGTTAAATGGTTGAATCAAAAGGTGGACTTGTACAAAAAACTGAACTTAATTTATAAGTGTCAACGTTTTATGGATGGACAATTTATTTTGACGACATGCAAGCGGTTTCATTAAGTGCCAACCTTCCCTCTTTAAATTTGGTGCACCAATAAGAAACAATATGTTATGTGTTTTAACCCCGTTCTCAGAAAGAATAATAGTCATATACAGATGGTCAGTCAACTTCATCGGTGTCAATGACTCTATAAACAATAAGAAACATCTCTGCACACACATACTGGAAGCTTTCTTACTAAGACCAGCATTATTTCTCATGCAAATAGTGGCAAAGTTAACACCCTGAATTTGGTAAGGAATGAGCTAATTACATGGCTTCTGCCCCTATGGATTCAACAATTAATAAGATATTGTAGAATGATCACGAAAGGAAATTTCCATAATTGCGAGACGTTCAATAAATGTTACAGTACCATAAATTTGTAAGCTTAATACAGAACTTTCCTTAGAAATACCGGTAGATAAATGATTCATTTTCACTTTTTCAGACAGGTTAAAATCACTATTTCATTTGGTTTTAAGATTTATTCCAAAAATAAACATACAGCTGAAATTTTTGGCCTACATTTTTGAAAGGCCAACTTATAAGTAAACAAATTAAGCTGATAGGTTCTTATTGGACTAACGGAACCTTTCCACCATTTCATGTCACTAAGACAGTCATACTATTCATACCAAGAAACTGAAAGACAAATCAAAATAAAAGTTTCCTATCTGATTCCAAATAAAACATTAACTGTTACACATATAACTGATAAAGAATTTCTTGGTCAAAACAACTACAATGACAGTTATATCTAAATGAGAAAGTAAAAATAACTAACCAGTCACAAGTTTCATCATCCATTCTCAATTGAAATTAAATGTTATCATGAATAAGATGTTGAACTTACTGCAAAATAGCAGAAAATGACAAGATGAAATTCAATCAAATGCAAAGACAGAAATCGGCTTAGCTGCAGCGTAAACAAATTTTTCTATCTGAAATGCAGCACATAAGACTTCCTCTCCAGTGGAAACAAGTCATATTTCAAACAAGTATCAAATTTAAATGAATTTAGGTCTTCTACAACTGGAATCAAATGAATATAAGCTTCAGCTAGATCAATATGAACATGCATACTTTTCCCTCTCTTTGTCACATTGGCAATTTCTGTCATTAGCACGTTACAGTATTACCTGAGAAAACTTGTACTGTACAGTAATATGTCACAAAGAGGCTTAAACATGCTGTCAATCAATGCTGCCAGCTGCCTGCATGATAACAAATTTTCTAATTTATCTTACTTAGCCTTGGCTAAATATCAGTATGATCAGTGTTCAACATTGACAAGTTCTTCAGCTTCAACATTAGCTACCCGTAACGTTTTTTGTGACCAGTCTCACATATAACAATGCCAACAATGTTTAACTTCAGAAATTGTCATGTTATGAACAAAGTTGAAAAAAAAATTTGTCACAAAATAAAACAAAAGTGATGGCCCTATAACGCTCTCCTGATAACCGGAACAATTACCTAAAGAAGTCACTTGTTGCTGAAGTAGTCAGTAGTTGCTAAGAAAGTAATTGGTTGCTAGAGAAAGTCTTCAAAAGCAGTCACTGGTTGCTTAAAGTCACCAGTTGCCAGGGGCAGTCAAAATGCTGATAAGGAAATCAGTGGTCACTATGGAAAGTCAGTGATTGCCAAAGAAGTCAACTGCTGATACAAAGGAAGTCACTGATGGCTAGAGGATGCAAACAGTTGCTAATAAAGTCACTGGTTGCTAGGGAAACTCAATGGCTGTAAGGGGACTAAGATGTTGCAAAGTAAATCACTGGTTGCTCGAGCAGTCACTTGTTGCTGGTTGCAAGGCAAACACTAAGGAAACTGATGGTTGCTAAAAATGTCATTTATACCTAGGGGACTAAGTTGTTGCAAAGGAAGTCAATGGTAGCTAAGAAAATCAATTGTCAGTAGCTGTCAAAGAAGTCATTGGTCGCTTGCTAAACTCACTGATTGTTTGGGGACTATGTTGTTGCTAAGGATGTCATAATATTGATAAACTTAATAGAGGTCCAATATACAATCGTACAAATCTAGTCCTTTTAATTTTGGAGAAGAAGATTTTTAAACGTTTCTATGTGAAACAAATGATCCTCAGGCGAGGTCAATATTGACCCTGGGGATAGATTTTAACAGATTTTGTAGAGGTCAATGCTACATGTCAGCTATCTAGGCTCTGGGCCTTGTGGTGTCATAGAAGAAGATTTATAAGGTTTTTCCAAAAGAAACCTATGGTAAAATCACATTACCGCCATGGTGTGGTTAAGAGAAGATTTTTTTTAAAATTCTGTATAAGCCTATAGATGTTAAATCAAGTGACACCCCAGGTGGTGTCAATTTTGACCCTGGGGTCATAACTTTAACAATCTTGATAGTGGTCCACTAGGCAATGCAAAACATCTTGGCTTTAGGCCTTGTGGTTTCAGAGGAGAATATTTTTTTTTTAATTCTACTTGTTGCTATAGCAAAAAGAGTTCTGCATTGAATGGAATTCTTTGAACAACTTAGGTAGAGTTTTATGCAAGTAACATCCCTGCCAAGTTTCATCATCATTGGCCTGGTGGTTTCAGATGAGATGTCTTTTGAAGCCAAATATTGACAGACAGACAATCATCCACCCTAAAAGCTCACCCTGGCACAAAGTGCCAGGTGAGCTAAAAATACAGTTCAGAAATATTGCGCCTTTCAGTTTCAGCATACTTTAACCACCTAAAATGCTTGTGTGAAATTTAAAAATGTATCTGTATAATAAAAGTGCAGTAGTTTTGAAGATAGCAAGTTGCATACAAACCTTTAACCACAATTGAAAAAGGGGTATAATTTTTCCAAAATTCATGCAAGTGTTTCTGGAGATTTATTGTGGTGTCAATACATGTATTTAAATGACTTTTTGTGTACTGTTATTTTTTTCTGCATGATCCTATATTTGATACTTCAAAATGTTAAAGGTGTAATGATTTACCTTATTTCACAGCATATGAACTGTACCTTATAGCCTTCTAGCATTCATACCATGTGACACTTCCTTTAGGATTCTATATTGTGCCAATATTCATTGCAATTCTTTCAAAACTAAGGAAAAAAAAAAAAAAAAAAAAAAAAAAAGAAAAAAAAAAAAAAGAAAAAGGGGGGGGAGGAAAAAAAAAAAAAAAAAAAAAAAAAAAAAAAAAAAAATTTATATATAATATTAATTTTTATTTTAAAAAATATAAAAAAAAAAAAAAAAAAAAAAAAAAAGGGGAGGGGGGGGGGGGGAGAGAAAAAAAAAAAAAAATTTATTTAAGAGAAAAAAATATTTTTTTAATTTTTTTTTTTTTTTTTTTTTTTTTTTTTTTTTTTTTTTATATTTAATTTTTTTTTTTTTTTTTTTTTTTTTTTTTTTTTTTTTTTTTTTTTTTTAAAAAAAAAAAAAAAAAAAAAAAAAAAAAAAAAAAAAAAAAAATTATTTTTTATAAAAAAAAAAAAAAAAAAAAAAAAAAAAAAAAAAAATTTTATAAATTTTTTTTTAAAAAAAAAAAAAAAAAAAAAAAAAAAAAAAAAAAAAAAAAAAAAAAAAAAAAAAAAATATTTTTTTTTTTTTTTTTTTTTGTGGTTTACAAAAAAAAAAATAAAAAAAAAAAAAAAAAAAAAAAAAAAATTTTTTAAAATTTTTTTTTTTTTTTAAAATTTTTAATATTTTTATATCTACCCAATTTAAATGTAAAAGTAGAAATTATATTAAAAAAAAAAGAAATACTCAACGTTTTAAATACTTTCATATTAAAGGGGAGTAATAACAAAATTTTATAAAAGTTAATAAAATGTAAATTTCTGATAGGGATCTAACTCTATGTAATGGGTCTTTTTGTTCATTAAATAAATCTCTAACAGAATATACAAAAAATAAAAATTGTCATAAAATGTTACTTAAAAGTAATTGACCACCTTATCACATGAGTTTCATGCATTAGAAAAGTTTCAAGTTCAACGAGGCATAACTCTACAAAACCTTGATGGATACACATTAACATTGTGTCTTGCATATTTCTATTACACATGGTGATTGTGTGTACCAATATTCATTGCAATCTTCTGAAGACTTATCAGTAAAAGGGGGACTTACCAAGTAAAATATATTTTTACGTTCTCATTTTACAAAAACATAAAGTTATTTATGATTTACTGAAGTTTTCTATCTGTTGTTGGATTTTTAATTCTCTTTAGATTTTTATTGCAGAATTTCAGCTGATTCAAAGTCCATGAAAATCAAAGACCTGCAATTACATCATACACTTATTTTTCTGGTTGGCTATATAAACAAACATGGCAGATATTTATTGGAAATTAAAGATGAATATTCCTGAACACTTAGCATCATAGTAACCTTGAGGACATTATAAGTGCAAGAAAAGTCATTTGTATATATCTTTATTTAAAAACTATTCTTCTTTTCTTACGAGCGTGAAATCCAATGTCACTTGGATAGATCTATAGAATATATTAAATCGACTGAACCAAAATTAAGTCATTCAACCTATGAAGACAAGAAACAACTCATAATTAAGTCTATTCAATATATAATCTTTCATATGCCACAGTTAAATGTCAAAATATCTTTATTTAAATGTCCTGTACAAGTTAAGTTTCAGTACAGGTTCGAATTTTCACAAATTGGTTGCCATTTTCTCAGTAAGCTTTGGGAAAAGATCTCTGCGTCAAATTGCAGACGTGTCCCGATTGAGATCACTAGGATAATTATTTATATCACAACCACATGCTTTTCTGTCACAACACTTTTTGGTTTTTTTTAAAAAAAAAAAAAAATAAATTTCTTTTGGGTGGGGAAATGCTTTTTTATCATTTATGAATGGTATCGACAATATTTCATTAGATGGAATGTTTAAGTTTTCAAATTTATATACTCGAGGACATAGTAAGAATTTAGTTCTTCCTCGTTCACTGAAAACTGTATGTCTTACCTCTTTCTATGTACATACCATTGACACCTAGAATTCTTTAACGGAGACCATGGTTAGTGCAAAGTCAGACCTTCAGTTCAAGACTCAATATGATAAGTACTTTTCATGTTCAAAATATGACACTAGTGACATTTATTAAGCCATCGTTAAGAAATTCAGCTTGAAATGATTTATACACCGGAAGCCTTTTTAAATTTGTTTGACAACATTATTGATGTAGATGATAGATTATTAGATCTCAACAACTCTACACAGACCAAGTAAGTAAGACGTGATGACGCACATGAACATCTTGTGTCAATTTAACAGGGATAACATTATGTTTTGCAGAGGCAAATCCAAATGATTAGGTTTTCCTACTTTCTGAACAGCTGATATACATTCAAAATACTCCAAGCATAGGTTTCCCAACTCTATATGTAAAGATATACGTGTGTCATTTTCATCAAATGTTTTATTCGAAGATATTGTTTCTGCCTTATTTTTAAAGAAAATCTGTTCTCACTTGTATGTTTTCTTATGAAGATAATCATTCAATATTGGCAAGGGCCATGTAAGTCTCAATTATTCCACCCCAAACGCAGACCCATTTTACGTACGGACATTTTATAGATAATCTGCGCTTTTACCTCGGAGGCTGGATAGCGGATAGCAAAAATGTAACGATATTTATCTGTTAAGTACAATTATTTGGACTAGGGCCATGAGGTCTAATCCCACACTGAGAAACTGCTTTTTGCATTATGATTTTCATAATTAAGTGACTATTTTTTTCCTGTCAAACCAATCATAATTCAATAGCAGTGTTGAATTCATTGAATACTCAATAGTATATTTCAATGGTAAGGTCACTTAAACTGACAAAGTTTGATGAAATACGTAGAGCAAGCTTATCAACTTATCCCCAGCCTGATCAAAAAATTATAAAAATGCCATGCAAAAGTCTTTGAAAAGCAGCAAAGCCCTTGTTGATAATGTAAACAATAAAGACAAATCATGGTTATGCGTTGCTTTACTTAACTTAATACAAAATTGTACCATAAAAAGATAAAACATTAACTCATTTGGTCTTACAGTAAAATTTATCTCCTGTAGTGTGACTTCTTTCAGTAAAGAAATCCTGCATGCAAAGACAGGAAAACTATTTACACTGTTTGCTGCTAATGAATAACAGACTTTCTGATTGGTCGATATTGTTTCCGTAGACGCTCGGTATGGAAACGGAAATAAGCGGAGAGTAAAGAAATTTCAAGAGCTTAAAAATGGTACTATTACTGAGTCTTCTTCCGGTTTGAGGCCAGGAGTCCTTCAAGGCCAATAGCTATTCATTGTTAATGTTTAGTGTATATGACTAGCGGATAATAAATAAAGTATGTATGTTTGTATGTATAAACTTCTGCCAGCCGTGCTTTACCACCTATGGGCTGACACATCACTGTACTGCACCCAACACACGAAACCACCGTATGTGCATGACTGAAAGCTGTGGTTATAATCTTGTGTAACACATAACAGCTCAAGATGAAAAATAATTTGTTGCTGCTATTCATATGCATTGATATATAGTCATTAGGCTATTTTTATCTAACGTTCACTGTTTGGGTCCCTGCTACACTACACTCACAAGTGTTCATATGGACTTATCAGAAGCCTTTGATTTGATTTGAAGCAAATTTTATAAAGATCCGTCCATAAGAGTTGTTTCTTGTCTCCACAGACCATTTGGAGGCTGTCGCAAATCTGTCGCAAAGAACCCCAGAGGTGTCTTTTGTGAAGCATGCTTCCTTTGGTGGCACATCAAATTTGCTGACATATCCCCAGCAGAGTACGGATACCTGGCTAGCAATGATGACCCTTGGCTATGCTCCCAGTGCAGAAACTTTCATTTCACCAACAGCTTCTTTGAACAGTCCTATTTATCAGTAGATGATTGTTTTATTTCCATTAACTGTGATGAACATATCAACAACTTCAAACCACTTACAAATTTGAGAAAGCAACACCCAAGACGTTTCATATGCGGTTATTTAAATATTAACAGTTTAAGAAACAAATTTTACAGTATACCAGAAATTTAATTACAGAACTCAGTTGATCTTCTCTTTATATCTGAAACAATATTAATGACTCTTTCCCAAATTCTCAATTTTCAGTTGACAACTATCATATGTGGAGGGCAGACAGAACAGTATATGGCGGTGGTATTATAGCATACTTGAGATCTGATATAGCAGGAGAAAGAAAGCAAAACCTAGAACTTGAACAGTTAGAATCTATCTCTGTAGATGTAAATTTTAATAATCTCAAATGGATAATATTTGGTACTTATAAGCCTCCATCTACAATTAATCATATTTTTCAAGAAAATTTTGACAGCACTATCGATAAAGCGGACTGCGAATATGACAACATCTTGGTAATTGGGGACCTTAACTATAATATGCTAATAGATGATAAATGTCAGACCTTAAGGAATTCCTGTGATATTTTTGATCTTCAAAATGTTATCTCTGAACCAACGTGCTTCAGTAACAATACTACTCCCACATTGATTGATGTAATGCTGACCATAGAGGTTCAATTTAAACAATAGACTAAAAATTCGGAAAATAAGTTTTGCTCTTACAGAAGTTTTAAGAATTTAAATGTGGATGATTTTAATTCAGACCTAAGTTCCAATCTTTTAAAGTTGGATTCTAGTCATAATGATTTTAACAGAATATATAGTGATTTTAGCAGTATTTTTATGGAAACTGCAGACAAACATGCACATATAAAAAGTAAAAGGGTATTACAAAAGCCTGCACCCTTCATGAACAAAACTCTAAAAAATGCAATTTACACAAAAAAAGAATGTTGTTTAATAAATTCAGTAAGAATTAATCATCAAACAAATGGGAGAATTTCAGAAAACAAAGAAATCTGGTTACAAGTATAAAAAGAAAATCAATGAACAAATATTTTATAGATCGTTGTGTTGGGGGGTGCAAATCTGCTGACTTCTGGCCCACAGTCAAACCTTTTCTGACAAATAAGGGTAGCAAAACCGAAAAGGAAACTATACTGTGTGAAGAGGGTAAAATAATTACCAATCAACAAGAAGTTTGTAACATTTTTAACGATTTCTTTGTAAATGTTGCCCAAAATATTGGAAACAACACAATCGCTGCAGATGAAAACCACCCGAGTATAGCAGCAATTTTATCAAACAATAACATTCACTCTGAGTTAGTTTTTCATTCAGTGGAATCATCTTTAATAGATAAACAAATATATAAATTAAACATCAAAAAGGCTACTGGTTTAGATGGTATTTCCCCTAAATTGTTAAAATTGGCCAAACCCTCTGTATCGGGGTATATTACATCAATGGTCAACAAATCCTTTGAAACGTCAATCTTTCCAGAAAATTTGAAAATTGCACAAGTTATACCCCTACATAAAAAGAGCACTATGGAAAAATGAAATTATCGCCCTGTTAGCATACTTCCAACTATATATATCTAAAATATTTGAAAGAGCAATTAACACACAATTAACCGATTCTTTTAACCAACACTTTGATCCATATCTCTCTGCATTTAGGGCAGGCTATGGCTGTCAAACAACTTTACTTAGGCTTATTGAATACTGGAAGCAGGCACTAGACGAAAACAAATATATTGCATCAGTATTAATGGATTTAGCTAAAGCATTTGACTGCCTACCTCATGATCTACTCACTTTAAAGTGTTATGGTGTTTCTGAAAACTCTCTAAAGCTAATAAGCAGCTATCTAAACAACAGAAAACAGTGCATAAAAATAGGACAGTTTAAAAGTGATTTCCAAGAAATATAAAAAGGTGTCTCTCAAGGTTCAATATTAGGTCCCGTGCTTTTTAACATTTTTTTGAATGATATCTTTCATTTTGTAAATAACAGTAAATTATATAATTACGCGGATGATAACACCTTGTCCTGCGCAGATCATGACGCCAACTCAGTAAAAGCCGCCTTAGAACAAGACAGTATTTCGCTTATAAATTGGTTTTCTGACAACAAAATGCAAGCAAATCCCGACAAGTTTGAGGCAGTAGCAATAGGAAGTAAGACCAAAAAATGCAATTTATCTTTTAATCTGTCAGGAAATATCATTAACTGCGAAGACGAAGTAAATTTACTCGGAGTTACTATAGATTTTAAGTTAAATTTCGAAACCCATGTTTCAAATACATTGTATATGCAAAAAGGCCTCGAGGTAACTAAATGTTCTAAAACGTACCGGAAGACATCTTTGTAAACTAGGAAAACTTAATATATACTATTCCTATGGAATGCGGGTTGGGACATGCCAAACTTGCTAATTGCTACTTGCGGATTGCCACTTACTTATTGATAAATACTGGTGGAAACATGCCATTTAGTAATTGCTAATTGCCACTTGCTTCTTGCTACTTGTTTATTGCTATAGCTACTTGCCACTTGCTTATTGATCAATGCTGGTTGAAACATGCTACTTGCTAATTGCCACTTGCTTATCGCGGTTTTGCCAATTGTCACTTGCCACTTGCTATTTGCTTATTGCTAAATGCTTGTTGAAACATGCGTCTTGCTAATTGCCACTTGTGGTTTTGTCAATTGCCACTTGCTTATTGCCAATTGCCACTTGCTAATTGCTACATGCTACTTGTCACATGTTAATTGCCACTTGCTAATTGCTAATTGCGGGTTAGGACTTGCTAAATGCCACTTGCTTATTGCGGTTTTGCTCATTGCAAATTGCCATTTGCTAATTGTCACTTGCTAAATGCCATTTGCTATTTGCTAGTTGGGACATGCCACTTGCTAATACTTACTTGCCACTTGCTTATTGCTAGTTGGGACATGTCACTTGCTAACTGCCACTTGCTTATTGTTAATTGCTTGTTGCCACTTGCTACTTGCTAATTGCCTTTTGCTTGTTACTAATCGCTAGTTGCCAATGGGTTATCGGTATGACTACCGAACATTGCTAGGAAATAACGAACATTCGCTATTATTATTTTATTGAAGTAAAATATTAAGTTTTTTATGTTAAAATGGAACATGCATACCAAAAAATATATTATATTCAATCACATTCAAGCTTTTAATTTATACAATTTCAAAACGCGTGATCTGATTCATATTCATGAACATTGAACATGAGTTACTATTAAAAGTTAACAAGACATCTATAATGGTGTATGTATAGATTATATATGTTATAAGTTTATTATGAATTATTAATGATATTTCATACTGCAAAATATATTTAATATAAATAATCTTGCATCTGAAGTCTGAACAAATTAGATGAGCAAACACCGAGCATGAACCATCATCTGATCATTTTTTATTTAAAAGTGGAAATTAGCAAAAAGCAATTAGCAAAAGCAATTAGCAAGTGGCAATTAGAAAATGATAGTTGGCAATGAGAAAATGGCAAGTAGCAAGTGGCAATAAGCATGTAGCAATAAGCAAGTGGCAATTAGCAAATGCCAATTAGCAATTAGCAAGTGGCATGTCCCAAGTAGCAATAAGAAAATGGCAGGTGGCAATTAGCAAGTGTCCCAATTGGCAAATGGCAAGTGGCAATTAGCATGTGGCATGTCCCAACTAGCAATAAGCAAGTGGCAATAACCAAGTGGCATATCCTAAGTAGCAATTAAGTATTAGCAAGTGGCATGTATCAACTAGCAATTAGCAATTGGCAAGTGACAATAAGCAAGTGGCAAGTGACAATTAGTAACTAGCAATAGGCAATACGTAAGTCGCAAATAAAAAGTGGCATGTCCAAACCTGCAATCAGCAATAAGCAAGTGGCAATTAGCAAGTAGCAATTAGCAAGTGGCATGTCCCAACCCGCATTCCATAACTATTCATTTATACTTTCTAATTTCAATTTTTGTCCCTTAACTTGGCACTTTTGCGGAGAAATAAATACGAAAAAGATTGAGAATATACAGAAAAGAGCATTAAAATTTATATACACGTACAATGATTACAACTCAGACTATGAAGGATTACTTCAAAAATCCAAACTACCAATATTTAAAAATTAGAAGACTAAGATACATGGCAATAGAAACCTTTAAAATAATAAATAAAGAGACACCAACTTATCTTCATGATTTAATTAAAATAAAACAACATTCTTATTCCTTCAGATATACCAACACAGGAGAAGTTCCTCAGGTAAGAAGCTCAAGATACGGCCTCAACTCTTTCCGCTCCGCTGCCCCCAGGCTCTGGAACTCACTACCCCAACATTTTAGGGAAGTCACTGGCCTAAGTCAGTTCCAGAGCTTGATTGGATCATGGGAAGGAAAGAGTTGCAAATGTTCTTGCTGCAGAAGTTAAAAAATTATAATTTTCATTTTGTTTTATTTCTGTATATCGTTCAGTTTGTATTGCTTATAGTTTCTATTTTCCTTCGTTGTGTCCTTTTCAATTAAGTGTTAAAAATGGATAGATCTGACTGTTCTTCTATTTACTTATCATTTGTGTATTTATTGCAGCTACTGTTGCTATTTTCTTTTGTCAATGTACTGTGAGGAAGTTGCTGATCAGTTCTTTCCAAACCTGGTTTGGGGGGATAAATGTTCTTAATCTCCTTTTATCGGTCACACTTTTGTGTTCATATTGCTTTCAGATTCTTATTCAAAATTTTAAGGCAGTTTTAGACCTAGGTCAAGATCAGCAAGTTTCTCGCAGATTTTAACTTCATTTTAACTTTCTCTACATGTAACTATTGCTTCCATGTGTTGTTTGTATGTTATATCTGTTATTGTTAAACAGTCGGCCAATAGCTATGCATAGCTAATGTTCATTGTAATGATATTCCGACATGAAATAAAATTTGATTTGATTTGATTTAATTTGATTTGAGAGCAACTGTATTAGCTTGTATTTGTGGATGAGACTTCGGCATGTCTCCTTTCATGCATATTGCCTTTCAAAAGTGTTTTTATGTGTCCAAAATAGGAGATATTTACCTGACTGCAATTTCCAGCCAGTTTTTGCCAAAGATTAAATTTGATTTCAGAAGCCTCTGATTGCCTCCCTCGTGATTTATCATTACTTTAACTGAAAGCAGACGGTATGTCCGGGCAATCAGTTGAATTCTAAATGTATGACTTGAAAAAAATCAACCAGTGATATTTTAAGATTGTATAAAGGTGCTCCTCAATACTCCATTCTTTGAAAGTAACCTGTATAACTTTGCGGTGACACCATTAAAGAGGTAGTCAGTACTCTTGGAGAAGACAGTGAAATTTTAATATCTTGGTTTTCGGATAATAAAATGCTAATCCAGATAAATTTCAGCCGAGCGTTATAGGAAAGAAAACTAAAGAACAAAATCTATCTTTCAACCTTGATAATGAAACTATAATTAACTGTGACCAAGAAGTTAAATAACTTGGAGTAACCATTGATTCGTATACAGATATCAAATATTTTAAAAACAAAAGCAAAAAAAACATCAACACACATCTCGACAACTAAATATGTTACAGAAAATTAGAAAATACCTTTGTAAATTAGGGAAGCTAACTATTTATTACTATTTTATTCTTTTAAACTTCTATCCTGTAACTTAGCATTTTTGTAAAGAAGTCGATACTAAGAAAATGGAAAAAAATCAACAAAGAGCTTTCAGATTATTATACCCCCACAAAACGAAGTTGGGGGGGGGGGGTATATAGGAGTGAGCTTGTCGGTTGGTCGGTCGGTCGGTCTGTCTGTTGGTTTTATGGTTTCCGGATGATAACTCATGAACGACTTGACCGATTTAAATAATATTTGGTACACAGGTGCAACATAAAAAAATACAGGTCAAGTTCGACTTTGGGGTCAGTAGGTCAAAGGTCAAGGTCACAGTGACCCTGAACAGTAAAACAGTTTCCGGATGATAACTCATGAACGACTGGACCAATTTAAATAATTTTTGGTACACAGCTGTAACATCATGAAATACAGGTCCAGTTTGACTTTGGGGTCAGTAGGCCAAAGGTCAAGGTCACATGACCTTGAACAGTAAAACGGTTTCCGGATGGTAACTCATGAACAACTTGACCGATTTAAATAATTTTTGGTACACAGGTGCATCATCAGAAAATACAGGTCAAGTTCGACTTTTGGGTCAGTAGGTCAAAAGTCAATCTCACAGTGACCCTGAACAGTACACAGGTGTTACATCATGAAATACAGGTCAAGTTTGACTTTGGGGTCAGTAGGCCAAAGGTCACAGTGACTCGGAATAGTAAAACGGTTTCGGATGATAACTCCTGAACGACTTGACTGATTTATATTATTTTTGGTACACAGCTGTAACATCATGAAAAACAGGTTAAGTTCGACTTTGGGGTCAGTAGGCCAAAGGTCAAGGTCACAGTGATCCTGAACAGTAAACTGTTTCCGGATGATAACTCATGAAAGGCTTGACCTTTTGAAATAATTTTTGGTACACAGGTGTAACATCATGAAATACAGGTCAGGTTTGACTTTGAGGTCTGTAGGTCAAGGTCACATGACTCGGAACAGTTAAACGGTTTCCGGATGATAACTTAAGACCGCTGGGGCTAGGATCATGAAATTTGATAGGGAGGTTAGTGATATTAACATGTTTGAAATAAACCTATTAAATTTAATAATAATCCATACTTTCCAACCTTACATATTTTGTGTGCTATTAAAACAATACATTTACACAACTTATTGTATAATAACTGAAATGTATGTCCTTGTGGCCATTCCTTTCTTATGGTTGCCATACTTCTGTGACAAAGCTGTATTGTGGGGGTATAGTTCGTCACTCTTGTGACAGTTCTAGTTTTATCTATGATGACTTCGGCTCAACTTATGAAGAATTGTTAATCAAATCCAAACTACCATCAATGAAAGTCAGAAGATTATAAGATCTATAGTTTTGGAAAGTTCGAAGATTTTTAATAAACAATATCCTGTCTATCGTCATGATATTGTTAATCTAAATCTAATTCTTATTCTTTTAGATATACAAAGACTGCTTAAATTCCATAGGTAAAATCAACAAGTTATGGTATCAACTCTCTCCGCTTCGCAGCGGACAAGCTGTGAAAATCACTACCCAAACACTTCAGGGATGACGCAGGTTACAATCAGTTCCGCAGTTTAGTTGACTCCTGGAGTGTGGAGAGTTGTCGCTGTTCTTGTTGTTCTGATTCAGTTAAGTATTTGCATCAAGTGATGGTGGCAATGCATCCGATGAGAGTAATAAAAAGTTTGATGACACTGTCACAGACGATAATTTAGATTCTATCGGCAGTATTATTTTCAATTCTCCTATAACAAATGAAGAAATTATTAACAGTATAAAGTCGATAAATATTAATAAGGCATCTACGGGAAATTTAATTCCCGAACATTTTGTTTATGGTTCGGAAATTTTGTTACCATACATGAATAGATTATTTAATAGATTATTTGATAGTGGTGAATTTCCAGATTCATGGACTTTATCTATTATTGTTCCTATACATAAAAAAGGAAGTGTGAATGTACCAGATAACTATAGAGGAATATCTATACTCGATACTCTTAGTAAAATATATATATCTGTCATAACAAAAAGGGTTACTTTTTTCACTGAGGCTTATAACAAAGTGGCTGAATCTCAAGCCGGTTTTCGGGCTGGTTATTCAACAATAGACAATGCGTTTATTCTCTACGCGATAATTAACAAATACTTATCTAGGAAGAAAAGGCCAATATATGTTGCCTTTGTAGATTTTCAGAAAGCTTTTGATTCTGTCAATCGGACTATTATGTATAACGTTTTAAAGAAACAATGTTTGAAAGGAAAACTGTACAGTTCTATTTTAGCAATTTATAACACAGTAAAAGGTGTTGTTAGAACAAAGTATGGACATACAGACACATTCTGTTGTCCAATCGGGTTACGTCAAGGATGTAGTTTGAGCCCCATACTATTTTCTCTCTTCATAAACGAATTGAATGATTTAATTTGCAATAGCGGTTTAAGAGGTATTCAACTTTTTCCTGATTTTACTGAAATATTTCTGCTAATGTTTGCGGACGATGTAGCACTTTTAGCTAATACGGTAGTTGGACTACAACGGCAACTTAATGTTTTAGATAGTTTCTGTAGCACATATAAATTATCGGTAAATGTAGCAAAAACTAAAATTGTAGTTTTCAAAAAAGGTGGCGCTGTAGCCAGACGCGAAAAATGGAAATATGGTGAACACAATATTGAGGTTGTTAATTCATTTACCTATGTAGGTGTACATTTTACAAATCGATTGTCTCCATATAAAATGTCCGAGTATACATGTGTCAAAGCTAAAAAGGTTTTAAATCAACTTTTGAATTCATTTGCACATCTTCAAGAAATACCGTATGATTCTTTTTTTTCAAATATTTGATACAAAAGTCATACCTATAATGCTATATGGCTCAGAAATATGGGGATTGAATGAGACAAGCTGTTGTGAAAATGTTCATATATATGGTTGTAAACGTTATCTGAATGTAAACACGGGATCATGTAACGATGCAGTATTGGGTGACTTGGGACGTTTTCCAATGTATATAAATGCATATAAAAGTTGCATTAAATATTGGTTACATTTATTAGAATTAGGTAACAACAGATATACAAAATTATGTTATAATATGCTAGTGCACTTTGACAGAATTGGACATGAAAACTGGGTTACACTTGTTAGGAAAAATCTCTTTAGAAATGGGTTTGGATATATATGGGAAGCGCAGCACGTTGATAACCGACAATATTTTTTAAATAAATATGTTCAAAGACTTAAAGACCAGTACGTACAAATTTGGAGAAACCAGTGTTGTAGTAATGTCAAATTGTCGTATTATAAAGATTTTAAATTATTACATGGAAAAGAGAACTACGTATCTTGCATTGACATTGGTAAATTTAGAAAATGTATGGCAACTTTTAGATTTTCATCTCATAATCTCATGATAGAGCAAGGACGATACTATAACATCCCGTCTGAATATCGTTATTGTTGTTACTGTGAGTGTGTTTTAGAGGATGAGTTCCATTTTGTTTTGATATGCCCTCTATACAATGACCTTCGGGAGAAATATATAACGGGTTACTATATTACAAACCCTTCTCGTATCAAATTTTGTAATTTAATGTCATGTACAAATGTTACAACAATTAGAAGTTTAGCCATGTATCTATATTACTCTTTTAAACGTAGGACAGAATTATTAACTAGTATATAGAAAAAAATATAGTTAAGTAGATATTCGGGCTTATTATGTATTTTGTATGTAGTTCGAAAGTATTGTCCTTTATATAAAGACAATTTGTACAAATGCAGGGTTCACTATGGGCGTTCTTTATTATGACACTATCGCATACTATGATAATATGTAAAGATGTTTTGTTTGTATTCACATATTTCAATGTATGTTACTACTATGTACATAAGTTGTGTATGGGCCGGTGGCCTACAGATCACAAATAAACTATACTATACTATACTTAGCTTCTTTTTTGTTGATGTTGTTTTTTCTGCTGTGCTGCATGTTATACCTTGTAACCGTGTCATTGTTTCAATGTAAGCACCTTTTGGTTTAGTTTACCTATTTTTACTTATTTGCCATATTTTAATGATTGCCTGATGTATTTAGTTGCAATATACATGTATGCATCAACTGCTACTTTTATGATGTATGCTTTCAACATAGACAGTACAGGTAACCAGCGAAAAGTGAAATACAACTTTATTTACACTGTCACCTAAGCAAAATACAAACTGGTACCATCGAAATAAGCGACATTCTTCTGAATTAAGCGGAAAAGGCTACATATTTAGGTGTAACATTCGACAAGCGGCTTATGAAGTCGCATCTAGCATAAGCTGAAACTAACGCCTGTCAAAAGCTATCGCTACTATTTGAGTTAGCGTGTACTAACTGAGAAAAAAGTGAGACAATAAAACAGCATACTTGAGCACAGTGAGGGCCCCACCCACTTGAATATTGCTCCACAGCCTGATAACGACCGCAAAGATACACCAGCAAGTGCTGGATAAGGTCCAAAACCATGCACAAGATTTGTTGATAGATCAATACGTACTGTCCGGTTAGGATAATTTTACAATGAAGCAACAAAAGAGTCTACTTTTATCTGGTAAACACGTTATCTTATTACAAGGGAAAGCACTAGGCGTAATTAATGTCAATATACACTTACGGGAACTTCTAACGCTACCTTTTAATATTTTTGAATATCTCAGAAACTATACCAGATATCTTAACCAAATTTTCACAACATGTGGACTGTTTTATTTCGCCGCTATTTAATTAATATATTATTTGGTGGTTGCGTAAATACCAATTTACCGCACGTGTAATGTACGCAACCCACGAAATCGAAAGTCGCAAAAATGAACAATGCATTTCACAGGTTTAAAATCAATATTCTAATCTGTTATTCCATCTCTACATTGTTTAACAATAGTAAATTCATAAAATATTAAAAATAAAATCACAAACTTAAATTCCTTTAAACATCGGCAACAATATCACAAAGCACAAACCAAAAAGCTGCAAAAATTTCACATACAGTTAGACCAACAATTTGAGCCCCTTGCTGTATAGATATTCTAGCCATTTTCCTAACTCAGATTTCAACATGTATGAAATGGAGATTAAATTAATTATAATAACCTGTGTTCTGAGAAGTGTTAGCAATCATCCACATGTTCAACGTTCAGAATGGTTTAATTTGCGGACAGTTTAGGAAGTGTCATAACAGCATAACGATACCCTTAACCAGAAGAATTAGGCGATCTAATTATTGGTTATTGTCTTCCAAGCAACATCGTTTTCGAAAACATGTACAATATTGTCACCTTATTGGTTATTAAGTTAATGTATTATGAAACAGTTAAGTCCGAGAAAAAATAAAATGTGACCGCACACAAGGCCCAGTAGCAGTGACTTTTATACGTGCATTCCGTCAAATTACATTGCGAAAACGGCAAATTTTGCGTCTTTTGATTTTGAGGGTTATCATTTTTGAGAGAGTGTGGTTTCATAACCTATGTGTCGTTTGCAATAAAAATTATACAAACTTGTCTAGTATACTATTTATTATTCGTGTGATGTTTCAAGTTAATTCTTAAAGTAGTTTTTGAAATAATGAAAAAAGACTAAAGGTAGCGTTAGAAGTTCCCTTAAGTGTATATTAAATTGTACATTATATACAGTCGCTGTCACTTTACTGCAGTAGGTGACGACTCCTGTTTCTGATTATTTTGGTAGTGTTGAACAGGAGTTCATATAGGGACACGTACATTAAAATTTTTACTCTCTTTTTTTCAGTAAGGTAGTTTAAATTTATTTCTACTTTTTTTATTCATTGATATGTTTACTTCTATAATCATTTTTATTCATGTTTTTTCTCATTGTCCTTTGAACAAATTAAACAATCAAATGAATATCAAATTTTGCATTTGCAATGTATTTGACAGCTCATCAAACATAACAGTTCATAGGAACAATGTATATACTTTCATTACTTGTTGCAGAATTGTCTTGGACATGTCAAACTATTTTCATCATTTATCAGGGGAGATAAACGTGTATTTTCCGTATCAGTAAGCGCCCCCAGATATAACTGTTTCCTCCCTTGGAGGTCCATGGATTCAATATGAGCGAGCGGGATCTCACAGATAAGAATATTGCACAGCAAGCTAACATTAAGACTTTCGTTTATAAAACTTATGTCTGCACACGGCTCGGGCACCAACCGTCCCTCGGGTTTAGTTTATACTAATTTTAGCTCGATTGTGAAGAAAGCTTGTAGCTTATCGAGTCACTCTCGAGTCCGCTTCCTGGAAAAACCAGTACTGGTGTCATATGAGGAAGTACGGTCGTGACCTTGGTGGGGCTCGAACCCGCAACCTCCTGGATGAGCGGCAGACACCTAAACCTCTACACCACCGCTCCCCTCAGGTTTCTGCAGATGTTATAACACGAAAAAACGTGCGTTAACCCTACATTAAGAATAATAACGGTGCGAGTATCGAGCATTGTGGTACCCCGGAAATAACTATTTGAAGATTTGAAGATGTATCGCCCTGCATTACGACTTGTTTTCTGTTCGAGAAATAAGATCTAAACCAGATTATTGCGGAACCCGGAAAGTGGCATATACATTTTCATATACAGTTATTCATAAGTGACGCTGAGGGTATGGCCAACCAGGGATTATATATATATAATATAATAAATCCTGGGCCAACACATCACTACATGCTTTTAGTATTCTTGGGCTTATGCCATTAAGACCAGTAAACTTCTTCGTGTTAAGCAGGAACCGTCTATAACGTTATAGAGTATTCCTGTGTTAAGCAAGTCTAATATAATTTTAACTTCTAGTGGGGTTATGTACTTTGCATTGAATTCTTTATTCTTGAGTAAAATGTCATAATATGACTTTAAGCTATGAATATATTCTTCGCTAGGTCCTGAATACTTTTTTTATTTTGGAGTGCAATATGTTAATAAAATGGCTATTCAAACAGTTTAAGACCGAGGATTTTTCATTGACATTAATTCCATTAAATATCATTCTATCCGGCAGTACGTTAAACTTTGGTTTGTCAGATGTCAATACTTTGACATGCTTCCATAAATACAAAGGTTCCTTATTTTCTCGCACAGCCTTATTGAAGAAGTCTTTCTCGGTGTTTTTAATTAGTATTTGTTTTATTTCTCCAATATTGATATTCATTGAAGTTTTTTAAATGACAATGTCGTTGTTTTATGAGTTTGTTGTATTATTGACCACTACTGTTTGTGTTAAAGTAATTCACATGCAATATAGGTCAAAGATTCCGGACGTAATTCAAAAAGGCTTTTGATGACATATTTAATTTAGCAAATTACAAATTATTTCCCTTGTTGAATCTTCCAGCCAGGAGATATTTTTGTCCCACCAAGAAAACCAAACTCGCTCCAATTATTGGCAAATAAAAGGTAATCCAAAAAAATGTTCTTACATACGATATTCAGTAATCAATTACGTATCAGTCTTTTACATAGATATGTTTCTTTACGCATGGAATCGTATTTCACTAAAAAATTATTTCAGCGTCAGTCACAGTGTGCTGTATCAGCATGATTTTCCAGTCATGATGAATCGGAACGTCTAGTTCTGGCTTCCGTAACTAAATTGGTATTTTAATTGTGTCAGTTGACCATATTTAGTTATGGAATTGTAGGCTTGCAAATTGAACATGATAAGTTCTATCACTTGGCATAAAAGATATCGCACCTTTAATTTTCGGCAGTGGGTAGAGTTACGGTACCGTATACATTCTATGCACTGCCTTTCAACTTTCATTTACACAACTCTCCATATTAATCACTCTACTTAGACAGTTATCTTCTACAGTTGATTGGCTTAATTTTGTCATCCTTATTGAGAAGCAATATTTTTCGCAAATGGCAGGTGGGGAATAAACTAGTTACGGCACATTTTTTACATTATTATTTCGGTGCATCATAGGTGATCAGGGTGACAATTTAGGTGTTGAAAAATTCTCTAACTTTCCAAGTCACCGTGTCTGGTCACCAAGATTTTATTTTTGTCGCGGTGATGGGTAGTGTTTTGAAAAAAAACAAACCTTTTGTGTACTGTAGTGTTACTAACCACCAGATATCAGGGCGTCCGATAGGCTTCTCCCTCAGTCTATATCTTCAAGGGTCAAAATCAAATTTTCAAGAGTCAAGGTAAGATTTTAAAGGGTTGAATCATGGGTCATAGGGTTTCCTGCCTCGCACTCTAGGTTTGCAGATCATATTTTTCAGTTTGTGTTCTGAACCTATGCTGTTGTTTTTAGCTCACCTGGCACAAAGTGCCAGAGTGAGCTATTGGGATCGCATTCCGTCCGTCGTACGTTGTACGTCCGTCCACCATTTCCTTCAAAAGACATCTCCTCTGAAACCACTGGGCCAAAGTTGATGAGACTTTGCAGGGATGTTCCTTGCATGAAGCTCTATCAAAGTTGTTCAAAGAATTCCATTCCATGCAGAACTCTGGTTGCTATGGCAACAAATAGGAAAAACTTTAAAAATCTTCTTCTGTGAAACCACAAGGCCTAGAGCTTAGATATTTGGCATGTAGCATTGTCTAGTGGACCTCTACCAAGATTGTTCAAATTATGACCCCCGGGTCAAAATTGACCCCGCGCGGGTGGGCCCTTAGTTTTTGCATAGGAATATATAGGAAAAAATTTTAAAATCTTCTTCTCTGAAACCACAAGGCCTAGAGCTAAGATATTTGGCATGTAGCATTAGCTAGTGGACCTCTACCAAGATTGTTCAAATTATGATCCCAGGGTCAAAATTGACCCCGCACCGGAGGTCACTTAGTTTTGCATAGGAATATATAGGAAAAACTTTAAAAGTCTTCTTCTCTGAAACCACAAGGCCTAGAGCTAAGATATTTAGCATGTAGCATTGGCTAGTGGACATCTACCAAGATTGTTCAAATTATGAGCCCCGGATCAAAATTGACCCCGCACCGGGGGTCACTTAGTTTTACATAGGCTTATATAGTAAAAACTTTAAAAATCTTTTTCTTTGAAACCACAAGGCCTAGAGCTTAGATATTTGGCATGTAGCATTGGCTAGTGGACCTCTACCAAGATTGTTCAAATTATGACCCCTGGGTCAAAATTGACCCCGCACCGGGGGTCACTTAGTTTTACATAGGCTTATATAGGGAAAACTTTAAAAATGTTTTTCTCTGAAACCACAAGGCCTACAGCTTAGATATTTGGCATGTAGCATTGCCTAGTAGACCTCTTCAAAGTTTATTTAAATTATGCCCCTGGGGTCAAAATTGACCTTGCCCGGGGGGGGGGGGGATCATTTGTTTTACAAAGGCGTATATAGGAAAACTTATTTGGTATATAACATTATCTAGTGATCTTCCACCAGGCAAGTGGATTTGTACCAAGGTGAGCGATATAGGGCCATCTTGGCCCTCTTGTTTCTAAAAATTCTTTAATTAGCTAGATGTAGCTATTGATCCCTTTCACAGGCTCAAGTATGATGTTTGCCATTTGTTACATTTTTTCGCGACCTTGCATGTTCGTGATTTTTGTCTTTTCTTCAAGATTTCATTGGCATAACAAATATTGAAAGGTTATTTGACAGGAATATATTATTTTAACTTTAATATCATATCACTCATAGGCTACCTCACAAAAATCTATAAATTACCTATTTGAGTGTCACCATCATCTAATTAAGCGATGTACACATTATTTTTATTGCATAATTTATATGCCACATGTTAACAAACATCTTTTAAACAGATAACTATGACAAACATGATTGTGTTTATTGTTATTCAATTAAATCCCATCATCCGTTGATTATAGTCCTTATCAAAGCCGAGAAAATGGACATGTGCGTGGTTGTCCCTGATTGACTGAAAGCAATAAGATTGAAATATAAGCTCAACCTCCCCTTCTCACTTTCTGTCATGTCATGGTGTGATTGTGGCTGATTGGCTATAAGCAATAAGATTAAAATACAAACTTGGCCTTCTTTTCTCACTTTTTTGTTGCGTCAGCAGTTGATGTGGCCAGAGTGGAATTAACAAGTTGATTGACACGTACGCTAAGAAATCAACGCACCACTGAAAATTCCTATGGGTCAAATATGACTCATTTGGCATTTTTATTGCGGGTCAAATATGGGCATTTCATACGGGTCAAAACTCAGGAACTCGGGTCAACTGAACACCCTGAGATACATGTATTGTATCAATCTTTGCGAATGACATCATGGCAATCACTTCTATAGGTGTTACAGTACAGGCCTGGAGGATTATGCAAAAAACGCGAAGTGTGGAGTGAGTAGAAAAAAACATGACTTCACGTAACTCAGAGAAAAAAACGAAAATGACTCCATTGAATGGAGTTACTTCGCGGCCGTTTGGAGTGAAAATTTTGATTGCGGGACTTCGTTTTTCTCCCGAGGATTTTGGAGTGACTTTGCACGAAAATATTTATTAATTAAAATATTGGTAAAACACACCTGTAAAAGCAAGCTGTTGAATTTAGATCCATTGAATCACAAAGGTCGAATCAGACATCACCGTCGACGTTTTTCGTTGATAATTGCCGCTACTGTTTGCAGTGTTATGTTGTTTTGTTTGTTGTTTCAAAAAGCATTGAGTTATTTTTTTGTCAGAACCTAAAATATTTTTCACCTTTGTGTTGGTTATGAATAATTATTTCCATTTAAAAATTCCGATGTAATTGGTCTCTAAGCATTGTCACTCGCGATTGGTGTGAAAAATATGGCCTGTGGTACTAATTCAGTAAATTTTGAATTTGTTTGCAAATCCAAGTTGTGTGACACCTCTGAGTTGCACAAAGTATTTATCAATTAACATTCCCAATTGTTCTGTATTTAAATCAAAATGTTCTGTTTTAAAGAAAATCGCGGCGTCCCAGCATGTCCGTTTTTTTTTTGTCATTAATTGTTTCATCAACTATCAAAGCCAACATTTTTCCAGTGACAATTTTCTACTATTTATTCTAATGAATAACCTTTGCCAAAATATTTTTTTTACTTCAACCTGTTTTATACATAGAGATAAAGCTTCAGGTGTTAGAGATCAAAGAACAAACGCCGACACACATTGTACATGTGAGTTTTGTTTGATCTTAGTGAAGCACGTGGCATCAAACAGACCGAGATATTTGACAGTTTGAGACATGAAAAAGTAATTATAGACAATAGTCTGATAATAAATAATGTTATGAGTAGGTTTTATTTGTGGTGATAAAATATATTGAACATGCTATAAAAATGTACGTCGGTCGGCAAATATCTTTGAATGTAATATGCATGCAACTCAAAAACATTTCATGTATAGAAGTTCATTAACATTAATTTCTACCGGATATAATATATTTGATTTTTATGTCCGGTAAACCCGTTCATTTACCTGTAAAATCACTCGAAGTGTTGCGATTTTGCTCCCGCGAAGTGATGCGATATTTCTCCACATGCGAAGTCACTTCAGGCACTCTAAGCTCACTCGAAGTCATGCTATTTGTCTCCGAGTTACTCACGCGAAGTGTGGAGTGAAAAACTCCACACTTCGTGTTTTTTGCATAATCCTCCAGGCCTGTACTGTACCTATTAACAAGTAAACCAAAATAAACTAAATGCAACTTCTAACGCACCACCTTCTTTTTTTTCATCTTTATTTAATTATCAACCCTTCCAGTATCTGCCACCTTATTTTAAGCTACGGGTTGTTCAAAATATAATATATGGCAGAGAATTTTAATTTAATGTTAACCTCTGTAGACTTAAAATTGGTTATTCACTTATTGGCTTGATGCTCTTCCTAGGGAAACCTCCTCTTAAACTTCTCTTCCATATGAAATTTGTATAACTTAATCTTTTGAAATCCATGTAATGGAAGTATCTACCAACTGTCTTCATAAATGCAAGACATGATAGCTTTCGTGCATCAATAGCTTAAAAATAAAATAAGCCGACAGATATTGGAAGGGTCAATAATTAAACAAAGAAGGGGAAAAAATTAGAAGTTTTGTTTAGTATATTTTCATAAATTTGTATTTGGAAATCTCAATACAAAAGTAGACACTACATTTACTACAGTCTAACCAAGAAACATGTGAATTGGAAGCTGTGATGGTCAGTTACTTGTGTAGATGGTTCATTGTCATATAGCTCTCTGAATGAACATATTGGGAGTGATGAGCCAAAATGTTTCATATTCTTTCAATCGTGTTTTCTTTTGAAGCATTTTACCTGAAAACTGATGGAAATGCAATGAAACAGTTCCTTTTGACAGCTTGTTATTATACCCCCAAAACGAAGTTTAGGGGGGTATATAGGAGTCACCCGGTGGTTGGTCGGTCGGTCGGTCGGTCGGTCAGTCGGTCTGTTGCATTTTCCTTGTCCGGAGCATAACTTGAAAACTACTTGTTGGAATTCAATACAACTTCATACAATGATCAAGCACATTGAGAGGAAGTGCAGTGCACAAGAACTATAACTCCATCTTGACTAATTACAGAGTTATTGCCCTTTGTTACTTTTCCTTGTCCGGAGCATAACTTGAAAACTACTGGTTGGAATTCAATACAACTTCATACAATGGTCAAGCACATTGAGAGGAAGTGCAGTGCACAAGAACTATAACTCCATCTTGACTAATTACAGAGTTATTGCCCTTTGTTACTTTTCCTTGTCCGGAGCATAACTTGAAAACTACTGGTTGGAATTCAGTACAACTTCATACAATGGTCAAGCACATTGAGAGGAAGTGCAGTGCAGAAGAACCATAACTCCATCTTGACTATTATAGAGTTATTGCCCTTTGTTGCTTTTCCTTGTCCGGAGCATAACTTGAAAACTACTGGTTGGAATTCAATACAATTTCATACAATGATGAAGCACAATGAGAGGAAGTGCAGTGTACAAGAACCATAACTCTATATAGAGTATTTTCAGAGTTATTGCCCTTTGTTATTTTTTCTTCTCCAGAGCATTACTTGAAAACTACTGGTTGGAACTCAATATAACCTGATACAATGGTCAAGTACATAGAGAGGAAGTGCAGTGCACAAGAACTATAACTCCATCTTGACTCATTACAGAGTTATTGCCCTTTGTTACTTTTCCTTGTCCGGAGCATAATTCGAAAAGTACTAGTTGGAATTCAATACAACTTCATACAATGGTCAAGCACAATGAGAGGAAGTGCAGTGCACAGGAACCATAACTCAATCTTGACTCATTACAGAGTTATTGCCCTTTGTTACTTTTCCTTGTCCGGAGCATAACTTGAAAACTACTGGTTGGAATTCAGTACAACTTCATACAATGGTCAAGCACATTGAGAGGAAGTGCAGTGCACAAGAACTATAACTCCATCTTGACTTATTACAGAGTTATTGCCCTTTGTTACTTTTCCTTGTCCGGAGCATAACTTGAAAACTACTGGTTGGAATTCAATACAACTTCATACAATGATGAAGCACAATGAGAGGAAGTGCAGTGCACAGGAACCATAACTCAATCTTGACTAATTACAGAGTTATTGCCCTTTGTTACTTTTCCTTGTGCGGAGCATTATTCGAAAACTTCTGGTTGGAATTCAATACAACTTCATAAAATGGTCAAGCACAATGAGAGGAAGTGCAATGTACAAGAACCATAACTCTATCTTGACAAATTACAGAGTTATTGCCAAGAACAATATCTCTTTTTAGTTTGTTTGCAAGGTATTCTGTTACTACGAACTTTCTCAGTTTATAAAGCAGTCTTTTGGGGGTATTAATCACATTTAGTGATAGCTCTAGTTTTAAAAATTACTGTATAGAAATGATTTGAAACTGCATGAACTGTACAACTTTCTAGTAATTAAACTGAATCTGTCAGTTTAAGATTTAGAACCAATAGTACAGTGATGGCACTAAAGTGCACATGCAAGGTAGTTTTAACATTACACAAGATGTCTTATACCCATTATTTTTTTATATTTTAGAGACACAGCCTCTTTCTGTGAGGTAGAATGACTACGCCACCTTCAAAATTATCCTCCTTGCTGCAGTACAGATTTGTAAAGAAATCCCCAACACACAGCCAGAATGGATCAGAGTTGTCTGGCAGTGCCACACAGTCCCCATCCCAGACAAGCACAGTGCCACCCAGCACACCTGATAAGAGACCGAACAATCTACACATTACTCCAGGTATTAATGTGGACATGTATATTTTTTTCTTTAAAAAACAACCCAGAAAAGTGTTCTTTGATTCTGTCATGTAGTACAAAATGTACCGATAAGTTTTGAGTTGCTATTCTTCTACATGTACACACTACTCCGGGGTTCAGTTCCTTTGGTCAGTATATTATAACCAAAAGTGGTGTGCACTTCAAGTGATGATATGTTATAGTTTTTTACATTCAGGCCACAGCTGCTTTCTCTAAGATTTTCATTGCAGTTTCTCATTGAAAGCACTCTATAGCAGGATTTAATAAACTTTTGGCTTTGCTACAGTCTGGTTTAGGACATTTTGGTTTGGTGAACTCACTAATGAAGAGCAAATTAAATTGTAAAAAGTGGTCAAGTCCATTATATACATGTGTCTAGGAGGGCGGAAAGTGTCACCTTCACTATGGTAATAATAGTTAATATACCAGCAGTTAAGTGTAATAGATGAATACATCAGACTCTGTTCTTTTCATTTTAGACAGTAAGTGTTCCACCCAACCTGATACATCATCAATGTCTAGCCCTGACTCGCCAATATTCAGTACGCGACCAAAACTGATTGATAGAAACTGGAATGCAACATCTGAAAAACCATCGTCAAGTAGTTCATCAAGTCCTTGGCTATCTAAGGAGAATGGACAAGTTAATAATGGCACAGCTGACAGGCTAAAAGAGTAAGTTTTTCTCCTGTTTCAGAAGTTTACGAATAAACATATGTCTGCTTGTCAAACACCCCAGAACACTAGATTGTATTATTAGACTCAAAAGCTTATTTTGTAAATATGTTATAATTATATGCTTAAATTAGAAACACTTGTTTCAGCTATATTATTTTAACTTCTTTTTTCTTTAATAAATTTGGTCATCTAAAAGATGTTTAGGAAATAGATTTCACTTTTGAGTGATATACCGGTTAGTATATCACTGTGTGGAGTGTAGATGCAGAGTAATCTAATAACGAACGTCGAAGGCGTGAGTGATTAATAACGAAACATCTAAACAACACACAGTGATATACAAACCAGTATATCACTCAAAAGTAAAATCTATTTCCTTTCTAACACGTTAATTTTAACCCAAAAAAATATTGGAAGGGGTACTATTTGCTGTGCTTACATGAAGTTGCTGCATTCCTTGCATTTCTTGAAATTTTGGCTGTTTTTTACTCCTAAAATATAATGCTATTTGTCTTATTTATTGCTAGCGATACCGGAAGTGTGAAAAATTTTACTACGATTTGATTTATATCATGTGAATTGATTCACAACAATATCAACATATTACCGCATGCACACTCGTAGATGTGTGAAAATTACGCGGGAGGGAATTTCAGCAGTCAAAAATAGTTCCGAACGCCTAAAGTGATATACTTGGTAGGTATATCATGCTCAAGTCCTTCTTTGTCTATATAGGAGAAATTTTCATTAGTGTTAGAAAAAACATTAAATTATTGTAAATCCTTGTTATCAATTTTATTAATTTAGTGGCAGAAAGTATCCAACATTCCCAGATGACAGTGATGATGATGATGTGGCAATTATTGACGATTTTGATGGGAAAATGGACAGTTTACGTAAGATGTTCTCTGCTAAAACAGATAATGAGATTAAAACTGCACTTCTAGATGCCACTGGTGATGTGGAGGGGGCAATAGATATACTTGTGGCTCCATCTGGTAATTCTACAGTTATTTCTCTCTATGTTTTAGTATGTTTTTGGTAAATTTCTCTGTGTCGGAGTAGGTATTGATTTCACTTCTTTGTTGATGAATGTGTTACAGGGTATTTTTATGTGTGTTGATGTCTGTATAACTGTTGGACAGAAAGTTCTAGCTTATCTGTCTCCAGCATCCTTAACCCAAATTCAGATGTGCATTTAAAAAATATTTTACTAATTTAGTTTTGTTTAGCCTGAGCAATTAGGGTTTGTAAGGTTTGTAAGATGATTGAGAGATAGTCAGTCATTTAGTGTTTATCACAATGTTTATTCTGTTTATACATGAAGCGCCGATCATAAAGGCCAATTCTTTACCATAAATATTAAACAAAAAGTCAAAATTCATCAAAACCATACAAAACAATTTATAATTTAATACTTATATAGAATAACTTTCATCACGTTCATGTACAAGTTCTTTAAATCCGTCTTTCCATCATATTAACTACAGGTAAAAATAAATTCAAAAGAATACGACAGGAAAGTCAGGATAGCACAGCCGAGTCAGACACTCTGACACAGCCTCGGAAGAGAATTCGTATGATATCTAGTGACAGCGGCGATGACAGTAACGTGATTCCCGACTCACAGATAACCATGGAACCAGACTCCCAGGGAACTGTGGGATACAGTCTAGAGTCGCAGAGATCAGATGCAACAGTTGTATATAATATTGATGATGATGATGAAGATACTGGTCCATTGACAGATGATCAGAAGAAAAAGGTCGACTTTCTTAGAGACTGTTTCTCAAATAAATCAGAGAAGGTAACTGCTGTTTTAAGATTCTGATTGATTGAGTATATGAGCTCACATTAGTGTAGACTGTCTAGCTTGATTTAATACAAATATAAATGCATATGTAGAGACTAGTGAGACATAGTTTTTCATCACCTATGGATGCATATACAGTAAAACTTAGATAATTAGAAGTCGCAAGGGGACTAGTACAATGCTCAAGTTATCCAAGTCTTCGAGTTATCCAAGTTCTTGAGTTATCGGAATCGTGGAAAGTTAATAAGTTTTTCTGCTGTGACGTGTCTTATGAACAAAGTGCATTCAATTTTGAGGTGCAAATTGTGGACATTGTGGACATACCTCAAAAAGAATCTTTTTCTAATAAACCACAAGGCATAGAGCTACGATATTTTGTTTACAACATTGTGTAGTGGACATCTACCAAGTTTGTTCAAACCATGCTCCTGGGCTCAATATTGTTTTACATAGACATATATATAGGAAAACCTTTAGAAATATCTTCTACTCCCAGACGACAAGGTCTAGAGCTTAGATATTTAGTGTGTAACAGTGTGAGCAATGTAGGGCCACCATGGCCCTCTTGTTTATGTTAAGAACAGTTGCTTTGGAAAGATATTTCTTGAATAGTTAAGCATGTTGTCTTGTAAACTTCTTGGTTAAACTGGCAAAGTGTTTTACTGAATACCCATCTAGTTTTTTTTTCATTACGATTGAATATTGAAAGTTACAAAAACATATTCTTAAGGAACTTTTATTACTTCCATTTGGACTTTGCGACATCTGGGATATATTAATTTTTATAAGAAAAAGGGTGTCATGACATCTGTAATGTTTTAGGAGTTACGGCGTTCATTGACAGCCCATGACTGGAATATTGCTGATGCTACAGTAGCTATGAGTGCATCAACAACACTAAAAGCTGTCACTTCAGAACATAAAGTCAGAGCAAAAGAAGCCGCTAACATGAAGAAACAGAAAGGTAAGCTTTCATATGTGTTACTAAATAACCTCTGTTAAATATTCTCAAGATGCAGTGCTGAATATTGTTAACTGTTACTATGCTTAATTCAGATATGTCTGTTTTTATACGCCCGAAGGGACGTATTATGTTATCGCCTCGGTGTCCGTCTGTCCGTTAGCAATTTCCCTTCCGCTCTCTAACTGTTGAACCCCTTAAAGGATTTCGAAGAAACCTGACACAAATGTTAACCAGACTGAGACGACGTGCAGAAGCAATGTTCCGGATGGCTGGATTCAAGGTCAAGGTCATACTTAGCGGTCAAAGGTCATATGATTTTGTTTCCCTTCCGCTCTGTAACTCTTGAACCCCTTGAAGGATTTCGAAGAAACCTGACACAAATGTTAACCAGACTGAGACGACGTGCAGAAGCAATGTTCCGGATGGCTGGATTCAAGGTCAAGGTGAAACTTAGCAGTCAAAGGTCATATGATTTTGTTTCCCTTCTGCTCTGTAACTCTTGAACCCCTTGAAGGATTTCGAAGAAACCTGACACAAATGTTAACCAGACTGAGACGACGTGCAGAAGCAATGTTCCGGATGGCTGGATTCAAGGTCAAGGTCATACTTAGTGGTCAAAGGTCATATGATTTTGTTTCCCTTCCGCTCTGTAACTGTTGAACCCCTTGAAGGATTTCAAGAAACCTGACACAAATGTTAACCAGACTGAGACGACGTGCAGAAGCAATGTTCCGGATGGCTGGATTCAAGGTCAAGGTCATACTTAGCGGTCAAAGGTCATATGATTTTGTTTCCCTTCCGCTCTGTAACTCTTGAACCCCTTGAAGGATTTCGAAGAAACCTGACACAAATGTTAACCAGACTGAGACGACGTGCAGAAGCAACGTTCCAGATGGCTGGATTCAAGGTCAAGGTTATACTTAAGGGTCAAAGGTCATATGATTTTGTTTCCCTTCCGCACTGTAACTATTGAACCCCGTGAAGGATTTCGAAGAAACCTGACACAATTGTTTACCACATTGAGACGATGTGCAGAAGCCATGTTCCGGATGGCTCACTTCAAGGTCAAGGTCACACTTAGGGTTCAAGCGTCATATAACTGTGTGGATATTGCTCTGCATTTGCTCTTGATTACAGTGCTCTTGTTTTTATTTGGGAGATTCTATTTTGTTTGCTTAATTTTTTTATTGAATTACTTCCCTTTTATGTTACTATCAATAGCATATTTTGTAACTTTTTTATTATTGGCAGTATGGAAAAACCGAGACCACTTTTCTGTGGTACAACATGAATGGTACCTCCAATTTTTTGGTGTTTTTTGACATTTTTGTACCAGGTTAGGATTTTCTGGTTGGGGACTTAGATTTTTTTATATAACTTCAATTTTTTATTCTTGTTCCTGTCCGTTGGGCTTCAACAGCCTAAATTTTGCTCCCATTCTCTGATACAACACTTTGGGTGTATATTGCTGCGCTTTGCGGTGCTCTTGTTTGTGTCTGGTATAGAATATGATCAGCTCACGCATCATTCTTTATAGTCTGATCATGATCTACACTGTTGTTAAACTGTATAATTTTATTTGGCACATTTTTAAACAATCAAAGGGTCTGTCTTTAGTTAAAGGTTGACTAGTCTCCATTAGAAAAATTCAAAGGATAAGGGTTAATTTTAAAAATTGTTTGTTGCAAGAAATATCAACTAATTAGGTACAACTTGATAACCTTTTTTTTTAATCAAGTATGGAGAATAGTACCAGCTGTTGCAGGTCATACAGACAGAGTGGATCATTGTCTTTAAATCAATGATAGCCTTACTTTTGGTTATACAATATACATGGCATACTTTAATATGAGCGGTTTTGATTTTGAAAGTGTTGTTTTCTTTACTGAAGCTGATATAGAGCTTGATGATGACGATGATGAAGAATTCAGCGGAGAAGAGACTGATAGTGATGACAGTATTGAGGTAAGATTTCCGAAACATTCAATAAGATTATGTAAGATTTCCGAAACATTCAATAACATTATGTAAGATTTCCCAAACATTCAATAACATTATGTAAGATTTCCCAAACATTCAATAAGATTATGTAAGATTTCCGAAACATTCAATAAGATTATGTAAGATTTCCAAACATTCAATAAGATTATGTAAGATTTCCCAAACATTCAATAAGATTATGTAAGATTTCCCAAACATTCAATAAGATTATGTAAGATTTCCCAAACATTCAATAAGATTATGTAAGATTTCCAAACATTCAATAAGATTATGTAAGATTTCCAAAACATTCAATAACATTATGTAAGATTTCCCAAACATTCAATAAGATTATGTAAGATTTCCCAAACATTCAATAAGATTATGTAAGATTTCCCAAACATTCAATAAGATTATGTAAGATTTCCCAAACATTCAATAAGATTATGTAAGATTTCCAAAACATTCAATAAGATTATGTAAGATTTCCAAACATTCAATAAGATTATGTAAGATTTCCCAAACATTCAATAAGATTATGTAAGATTTCCCAAACATTCAATAAGATTATGTAAGATTTCCCAAACATTCAATAAGATTATGTAAGATTTCCAAACATTCAATAAGATTATGTAAGATTTCCAGCATTCAATAAGATTATGTAAGATTTCCCAAACATTCAATAAGATTATGTAAGATTTCCAAACATTCAATAACATTATGTAAGATTTCCCAAACATTCAATAAGATTATGTAAGATTTCCCAAACATTCAATAAGATTATGTAAGATTTCCCAAACATTCAATAAGATTATGTAAGATTTCCGAAACATTCAATAAGATTATGTAAGATTTCCGAAACATTCAATAAGATTATGTAAGATTTCCCAAACATTCAATAACATTATGTAAGATTTCCCAAACATTCAATAAGATTATGTAAGATTTCCAAACATTCAATAAGATTATGTAAGATTTCCCAAACATTCAATAAGATTATGTAAGATTTCCAAACATTCAATAAGATTATGTAAGATTTCCAAACATTCAATAAGATTATGTAAGATTTCCCAAACATTCAATAAGATTATGTAAGATTTCCAAAACATTCAATAAGATTATGTAAGATTTCCCAAACATTCAATAAGATTATGTAAGATTTCCCAAACATTCAATAAGATTATGTAAGATTTCCCAAACATTCAATAAGATTATGTAAGATTTCCCAAACATTCAATAAGATTATGTAAGATTTCCCAAACATTCAATAAGATTATGTAAGATTTCCGAAACATTCAATAACATTATGTAAGATTTCCCAAACATTCAATAACATTATGTAAGATTTCCCAAACATTCAATAAGATTATGTAAGATTTCCCAAACATTCAATAAGATTATGTAAGATTTCCCAAACATTCAATAAGATTATGTAAGATTTCCCAAACATTCAATAAGATTATGTAAGATTTCCGAAACATTCAATAACATTATGTAAGATTTCCCAAACATTCAATAAGATTATGTAAGATTTCCCAAACATTCAATAAGATTATGTAAGATTTCCCAAACATTCAATAACATTATGTAAGATTTCCCAAACATTCAATAAGATTATGTAAGATTTCCGAAACATTCAATAAGATTATGTAAGATTTCCCAAACATTCAATAACATTATGTAAGATTTCCCAAACATTCAATAACATTATGTAAGATTTCCCAAACATTCAATAACATTATGTAAGATTTCCCAAACATTCAATAAGATTATGTAAGATTTCCGAAATTAAAAGATGAAGATTCCAAACATTCAATAAGATTATGTAAGATTTCCCAAACATTCAATAACATTATGTAAGATTTCCCAAACATTCAATAAGATTATGTAAGATTTCCCAAACATTCAATAAGATTATGTAAGATTTCCGAAACATTCAATAAGATTATGTAAGATTTCCCAAACATTCAATAACATTATGTAAGATTTCCCAAACATTCAATAACATTATGTAAGATTTCCCAAACATTCAATAAGATTATGTAAGATTTCAGAAACATTCAATAAGATTATGTAAGATTTCCCAAACATTCAATAAGATTATGTAAGATTTCCCAAACATTCAATAATGCAATAAGATTATGTAAGATTTCCCAAACATTCAATAAGATTATGTAAGATTTCCGAAACATTCAATAAGATTATGTAAGATTTCCCAAACATTCAATAACATTATGTAAGATTTCCCAAACATTCAATAACATTATGTAAGATTTCCCAAACATTCAATAAGATTATGTAAGATTTCCGAAACATTCAATAAGATTATGTAAGATTTCCCAAACATTCAATAAGATTATGTAAGATTTCCGAAACATTCAATAAGATTATGTAAGATTTCCGAAACATTCAATAACATTATGTAAAATTTCCCAAACATTCAATAACATTATGTAAGATTTCTAAATCATTTGATAGCATTGGAAGTAAGATTTCTGAAACATATAATAGAATTGAGGTAAGAAGTGTGAAAGAAAGATGTCTGAGATTGATATTCAATTGTGGTAAGGCATTTCACAGGACTGATACATGTAGGTTGAAGATGTTGATATAAGATTTGCTACAGGCAGGATATATCTTGAGGTAAGGTGTTTGACTCATGAGAGCATTGCAGTAAGGTATCATGCAATGGCAATAGAATTGATGTAAGATTTCAAACAGGTTACTATTGAGGTATGGTTTTGTCTGTAATTAAAGGACTGTCGCAGTGGTAAAGTTCTTTATAGTGATGATGTAAGAATTGTACAGGTACAATTGTGGTGATGAAAGTCATGATATTGATGATTGATGTGATGTAAGGTTTCTTACACACATACATTTGTACTACTGTTAAAGAAAATTTAAGTGGAGTAGAATGTGGGCTTGATGAATTCATTGAGATAGTTTGCTATAAGATGTGGTTGGACACTGCTTGTAATGTGGAGGGAAGATGTTGACAAGCTGATTGAAACAGTGAATAGTAAATTAAACTCAGAATTCAGTGGAGGTTGGTAGAATTGAAGGGTAGCATTGCATTTTTGATACTGATAAACTTTTTGCGCTTGACAATGATGCTAATATTTAGGAAAACATTTCAGATATGATTTCTTCAGAACTAAAAGTCCATTGTAACAGCCTAATGTTTAATGTCATGTTTTATAGGAAGAGGGAGATACGGGGAAGAAAGTGATCCTGAGTTTCTTTGAAGATGCCACCCTCGATGAGTTAATGGCTACACCTGGCTGTTCAAAGAAAAAATCTGAATTAATTGTTAGCAATAGACCATTTGGATCCTGGGAAAACATGGTTTGTCAATTTCACTGTTTCATTGCCTTAGATACTGATAAGAGTCGAAATTTTGTTCAGTGAAAAAAGTTCCATAATCACTTTAATTTAATTCCTAATGCTGGTGGAAAATGAATTGCTTTTAATTACTTTTTTCCCCTTGAACTTCAGGGTAATATATAACCATAAATAATTATGATTCTGGCAGGTTAAAATGTCACTATTTTGTAAGTTTCAGTTTGTTAAAAATAATGTTCATTATGTTACACTAAAAATAATGGCATTTATTGATCAGAAATAATTCTCATAGAGGAAATGCAACCCCTGTTGACTTAGCAATAAATTTGTTCATTACATTACTGAGTCGTTATTAATTTGAATTCATAAAGTAATAGTTAATTTTACAAGAGGAATTCTTTTTACAGGTCACAAAGTTTGTGACAGTAAAAGGTTTGACGTATGACCTGATTAGCGGTTGCCAGGAAGTGATAAAGATTCGTGAGGTAGTGGTACGCCTAATGAGACGCTGTGAGGGGATATCAAAGACCATGGAGAAAGTAGTGCATGATCTCATACATTCTAACACACTGATGGACGACAGCGAACAGATTACAAAACAACCGAAACTTCTCAATCCAGAGTATGTATATGTAGTTTTGTACCCATATTTTGTTATATGATTGTTTTGTTTCTGATGCCATTTTCTTTACTCAGATATTGACTTGTATTGTAATTGTTCGAGTGTATGTCACAAGGGTGTGTGAGACATACATTAAAAGATAGAGGAAAATCAAATACAGCTTTAATTATTGGGAGCCAGCATTTCTAAATTTTGAAAGTATCTTATGGAGTTTGTACCATTCTCATAAAAAATTGGAACAAAATTTATGTTGGGATATAAGGTCTGTATTATAGGTGGTACCTTACGAGGACTGAAAACACAGTTGTTCGATTTCCAGACATAGGGTCAATTACATTGAAGTGTAATTAATTAAATTACAATTACATTAAGAAAGTCTTCGATTAAATTACAATTACCATTATACATGTTTTTAAATGTAATTAATTAAATTACAATTACATCACAAATGTAATTAATTAAATTACAAATTACTTTATGTTTTTAAATTTATTTCAAAGTTGAAAGTAATACATGAAATGACAGCATTTTACTTTGAACAAATCTCACACACTTGGCCTTTAAGTTTACATCCAAAGCTACCAAAAGCCTTATTATAAAACACTCCCCAGATCCCAGTTAGAGTATGTTTCCCAGGTTTGGAGTCCATACTACCAAGCTGACTAGAACAGGTTAGAAATGATGCAGAGGACTGTGGCTAAACTGACTAAACAACAAGCGCTGAAGGTACAAGAGTCATATAGGAAATATTGGGAGGACCTTTCTCAGCCACCATCACACAGAACTCAGTAGTTTCGTTTACAAAGTTCACCATGGTTTGGTCTATATTACCTATCCCCTGTCCATGCCCCTATAACTACATGTACAAGGTCATCCTCTTCCCACCTTAAGCAGTACATTTGTATACATAAAAGACATTTATCTTATACTGATGCTGTTAAATGTTCCTTTATTCAAGGATCATACCCCTATGGATTGCACTGTCTTAACAATTAAATATCCCAGGCAACAGTTGAGGATTTTAAGTTTAATTTTTAAGACTTGTTCTTATTTGCTGCACAAACTTGTGTCAACATACTATTTGCTTATTGTAAATAGTTTACCTCTTTTATTTAAATGTTGAGTGTTATGTACCCTTGATCTATGCAAGTTGCCCCCACCACCCACAGTCATGATGTTCAGTTATGAACATGTGCAGTATCGGTAGATTGATTGATAAAGTGTCCAAAACCAGGAACTTTAAAATGTTTCAGAATACTTGTAAATGACATTTCCTTATCTTCTACGTACTAACTATCTACCCAAACAGTGAAGGTTTAATTTAAGATTTTCGGAACCACACAGCTGTTAAATACTTAGTAAGCACTATTTTATTTTTCACAGGATTTTGATAGTAGTTTATTGTCACCTTTATTATCATGGTCAGTTATTCATATGACCAGAGGGCATGGATTTATCACTAAATCCACCTGGCACTCTATGGCATGTGGACAACAAAACAACACTATAATTGCAGAATTATCAAACACTTATGAGATGGGGTTATTCATATGTTGAATATTCTATCATATTCCTTCACTAAGGATAAATGTATATTTGTTTAATTTATCTTTTTTATGCCCCCGAAGAGTGGCATATTAAAATCGCACTGTCCGTCCGTCTGTGCGTCCCCACTTACAAATTCGTGTCCGGACTGTAACTCTGTCATGCATTGAAGGATTTTAAAATAACTTGGCACACATGTCTAGCACATCAAGACGACGTGTCGCATGCAAGACCCACGTCCCTAGCTCAAAGGTCAAGGTCATACTTAGAGTTTGAAGGTAATGGATTCCTCTATATATGCATATATGCACACATTCGTGTCCGGACTGTAACTTTGTCATGCATTGAAGGATTTAAAAAAAATTTGGCACAAATGTCTAGCACATCAAGCGGATGTGTCGTGTGCAAGACCCACATCCCTACCACAAAGGTCAAGGTCACACTTAGAGTTTATAGGTAATGGAATCCTGTATATATGCATACATTTGTGTCCGGACTATAACTTTGTCATGCTTTGAAGGATTTTAAAATAGCTTGGCACAAATGTCTAGCACATCAAGCGGATGTGTCGCGTGCAAGACCCAAGTCCCTACCTCAAAGGTCAAGGTCACACTTAGTGTTTAAAGTAATGGAATACTGTATGCATGGTTACTCTGTCATGCATGGAAGGATTTTAAAATTACATAGCACATTTATTGAGCACATGGAGAGGACACAGACTGTGAGGTACCTCTTTCGGGGACATTCGTCACTTGTGAGGGACAGCTCTTGTTGTTTACTTACTCATTTCTTTCTTTCTTTGTGTGCAATTTCAAATAAGTTTTCAGCAGAGTGCATTATTTCTACTTATGTACTTTATTTTACTGGTATTTATATTCAAAATTTGACCAAAGTAATTGAAAAGTAATTGAAATTACATGTGTTTTGGTGATGTGATTAATTATATTACAATTACATGTAATTGAACAAGACTCCAATTACAAATTATATTCAATTACAGCAACTTTTGTTATTAATTACAGTCAATTACAATTACATTATTCAATTACCCCATGCCTGGTGATTTACATAAAAAAATGCCATCATAATGCAGTAAGGGTGTAAATACATTGTAAGGTCATATCCTTATTTGGGATGAAAGTCAAACCTAACATTTTTAGCCAAACATCTGTGACATGTGCATTATGGATCACAATTAGCAGACAATGTTTTATGCTGTAAATGAAGTATGGAACTAAAGTTAGATCTTATATTTATTAGGTTGTTATATTTTCTTTGAACACTTTTTAAGTTGTTTTCAGTTCATTTCTGGATGAACTGCATTGTCCATGTACACATTACTGATGTCATATAGAACTTGACTGTAAAGAAACTGCACTAGTTTTTGTATGACTGACCCAGTTGAATGTCAGTTTAAATATTGCAAGAAATGGGATACATACAAAATGTGTTGTTGGTGGTGTACGTCAAAAGTCAACTTGAATGGTTTTCTTTCAGTTTACAGCTGAAGCCATTTCAAATGGTTGGTTTAAACTGGCTGAAGATAATGCATACACAGGAAATAAATGGCATTCTAGCAGATGAAATGGTAAACAAAAATTTGTTGTGTTTGTTTTGCTTATATCTAACCAGAGTCAAAGCCTTGTACTGAGAAATCCTTTAACTAGTCAGAGTTTTTGAAAGAAAAGCCTAACTTGTTAAATTGATTTATTTATAGCTGAATCCAATTCAAAATTTGTCAGGAAATGCAAATTAACAAAACCTCAACTGTTTCTTATAGAGGATAGAGATTAACAGGGATAAACTACAATGTGGAAAGGTATCTGAAGGATTAACTACATGTGTATGAAAAAAGAAACCTACGCTATTTTTTAAATCTATGTTTGGAAGAAAAGGAGGTTTTCCAAAGAACGCAAAAACAGAATTATTTTGACTGTAGAAAGCTTGAATGGTTTTGTTCAAAGTTTGAACTTGTACAATACTTGTATATCATTACAAAATGCTTTCTTTTGTGCTATTACGTCTGTTGTAAATACATGTACAGGTTCAGCATAAGAGTATTAGGTAAGCAACTTTACACCACTTCAGTATGTCCTTTGCTACTTTACAGGGTCTTGGAAAAACCATACAGACAATATCATTTTTAGCTCATTTATTAGAGGAAGGGCAGACAGGGCCTCATGTGATCATTGTACCATCATCTACTATAGGTATGTGTGAACAGTTGTATATATGTATGTCTTGTTCTTGAATGTAGTTCCTGTTCATTGAATTCATAAAGTAAAATGAACTTGTGTGAAGTTTAAGGAGTAAGGCAAACTTCTTATATCATGTCTAGTAAATTCAAGTAAAAACATCTATACCAAATTAGTACACAGTGTTTCTTCTGTTTGTTTGGGTATTATATCAACTTTTTGCATTTTATTATTAAATCAAGGGGTCTGCCTCACTGTTAAAGCTTCCCAATATTGCAGTCTGTCATGATGTTATATATATCATGTACATTTGTTTAGATATTATTATGTCTATGCTACTTTCAAACATACATGAGCTGATACTGATCATTGTTAGCTGTTTTTAGGTAGACTGTAGTAGTCTATCAAGTAGATATAATTATTGCAGAAAATTGGATTCGTGAATGTAAGGTATGGTGTCCTTCCATGAAGGTGCTGGTGTATTATGGATCTCAGGAAGAAAGACGGGCCACACGTCAGTATATCATGTACGCGAAGGACGAATATAACGTTATCATCACAACGTGAGTGCTCATAATTGACCTCATTAACATAGATGATCTTGATGTTCAGGATTTATTGTGCATTTGGGTATTTTTAGATAAAAAAACGTTAAAAAGTGTAAAAAGTTTGTAAACTTCTTTGACAGAGTAAAATTTTGAAATAATTTGGTCCAAATGCAGCTTAAATTATCAGGATATTTTGTACAAGTTTAACCGGAGATTCATGATGTACAACTTTCATTTATTTTCTAAATTAGTACATTGTGTATTACATTTCAGATACAATATGGCCACAGGGAGTGTGGAAGACAGATCATTATTTAAGAAGTTCTTTTTCCATTTTGCAATATTTGATGAGGGTCATCTTCTGAAGAATATGTCATCTCTACGCTATCAGAACCTTATGAGAATACAGGTAAGTAATGCTATCGGAACCTTATGAGAATACAGGTAAGTAATGCTATCAGAATCTTTTGAATATACAGGTAAGTAATGCTATCAGAATCTTTTAAATATAGAGGTGAGTCTTATGAATATACAGGTAAGTAATGGTTTCAGGATCTTATGAGAATACACGTTTTGAACCATAAAAACTTAGTTTAGAAAAAATACATGAATACATTATGAGGTTTCTTTTCTGTTAGTATTTCTGTCTGGTAAGCCTGATACACAGAGATTTTTTATATTTACTATTTATTGGAGACTTAAGATTATATTTATGGCCTTTGGTTTGACTGTTTTGTACGCAACTTTACTGAAAATTATCCTTAGTCCAGAATTATAAAACTTTTCATACAGCAGCATTGTATATCAGTCCCTGATTGGCTAGAAATAAGTGCTGTTTAGCATTTCATTATTAATAAGCCAAGTATTTGAGACTGGTACAGAAATCAGTTTTATAACCATAGGACTAAATGTATCAAATAAGAGACCATTCTGTACTGGTATACTATTCCATAGATATTAAATTTTCAAAACAGTTTACCAAATTTGTATAATAATGTACTACTGTGTTTTGCAGGCCCACCGAAGACTTCTACTGACGGGTACTCCACTGCAGAACAACCTGCTAGAACTGATGTCTCTACTATGTTTTGTCATGCCAGATATGTTTATAGGAAAGACAGAACAGCTTAAACGCATGTTCACAATGATCTCAGTAAGTCATATATATATCTTCTCTCTGCAAAATCTGTATCTCTTAACTTTAACGCCTAACATACCATTTTACATCGTACACAATTCCTCTGAGCGTAACAGTTTATGCACATACAATGTGGGAGGCCTATAGAGATGCCTTTGTCTGATGTACATTCACACCACAATGATTTTCAAAGCAAATGATGTTGAGAACATTTTGAAGAAATTCAGTATGCAGTTGTGATGACAACGTCGGATTGAGTTTAAAACTTACCGGTAGAAATAGTTTTGTTGTAGAGCTATAGTTAGCCCTCTGATACAAGCATTTTTGAAGAAACTTTATGTCTGGTAGCATCTAAGACAGGGCAATGATTAATCAGGGTAAATGTCGAGAAGAGAAAGGTTTAAGTTAGGTCTCTCTATCTTTGCGTTCATGGTTACAGTGATGAAGGAAGCTTTTCAGTTAGGTAACTTGATTTAATTTATTTCCAGAAAAATGACCCTGATGGGAAGAGAAGTAGGTATGAGCAGGACCGGATTGCTCAAGCCAAACAAATCATGAGACCTTTTGTACTGAGGAGGCTGAAATCTGAGGTATTTCAATACAGATCCTGTCATGTCATAACTGAGCTGCTTCAGTTTGCTTGTACCGCTGGAGAGATCTTCCTGTAAGATGTAATATTCAGTACTAAAATACTAAGATATTAAAGTGCTTGAAGGTCTGGACTTTCGGTTGGTTTCAGAAATGAATTTATGTATCTGTTTTGAGAATTTTGTTTTGTACATTTATTGTATTTGAGCCTGTGTACCAAGAGACTGTGCAGGGCCAGGTTAGATAGGGAAGTAAGCTAGAGACTGTGCAGGGCCAGGTTAGATAGGGAAGTAAGCTAGAGACTGTGCAGGGCCAGGTTGGATAGGGAAGTAAGCTAGAGACTGTGCAGGGCCAGGTTAGACAGGGAAGTAAGCTAGAGACTGTGCAGGGCCAAGTTAGATAGGGAAGTAAGCTAGAGACTGTGAAGGGCCAAGTTAGATAGGGAAGTAAGCTAGAGGCTGTGCAGGGCCAGGTTAGATAGGGAAGTAAGCTAGAGACTATGAAGGGCCAGGTTAGATAGGGAAGTAAGCTAGAGGCTGTGCAGGGCCAGGTTAGAAAGGGAAGTAAGCAAGAGACTGTGAAGGGCCAGGTTAGATAGGGAAGTAAGCTAGAGGCTGTGCAGGGCCAGGTTAGATAGGGAAGTAAGCTAGAGATTGTGCAGGGCCAGGTTAGATAGGGAAATAAGCTAGAGATTGTGCAGGGCCAGGTTAGATAGGGAAGTAAGCTAGAGACTGTGCAGGGCCAGGTTAGATAGGGAAGTAAGCTAGAGACTGTGAAGGGCCAGGTTAAATAGGGAAGTAAGCTAGAGACTGTGCAGGGCCAGGTTAAATAGGGAAGTAAGCTAGAGGCTGAGAAGGGCCAGGTTAAATAGGGAAGTAAGCTAGAGACTGTGAAGGGCCAGGTTAGATAGGGAAGTAAGCTAGAGACTGTGAAGGGCCAGGTTAAATAGGGAAGTAAGCTAAAGACTGTGCAGGGCCAGGTTCATAAGCTAGAGACTGTGCAGGGCCAGGTTAGATAGGGAAGTAAGCTAGAGACTGTGAAGGGCCAGGTTAAATAGGGAAGTAAGCTAGAGACTGTGAAGGGCCAGGTAAGATAGGGAAGTAAGCTAGAGACTGTGCAGGGTCAGGTTAGATAGGGAAGTAAGCTAGAGACTGTGCAGGGCCAGGTTTAGATAGGGAAGTAAGCTAGAGACTGTGCAGGGCCAGGTTAGATAGGGAAGTAAGCTAGAGACTGTGCAGGGCCAGTTTAGATAGGGAAGTAAGCTAGAGACTGTGCAGGGCCAGGTTAGATAGGGAAGTAAGCTAGAGATTGTGCAGGGCCAGGTTAGATAGGGTAGTTTGATGACCCCTTTTGATCTTTTGATGACTTCTAGTCACTAAATCATAAGCAATTTCTTGCATTGCAGCTACTTTTGTGGTTTGGAGGGAATATAAGTGTTTTAGAAACAGCTCTTGTTTTTAAACAAGCTTTGAAACAGCCAAGTAAATAGTTATAAGATATTCGTAAATTTATTTAAAATGATTAGATTTGTGAAAAGAAGAAATTAAATAATGCTTCCTTTTATATTTACCTTATAATTAGTACATGTATATCTTTATGATGTATAGGTGATGAGTCAGCTGCCTAAGAAATTAGATGCTGTAGAACATTGTATAATGACACCAGACCAGCAAGAATTGTACGACCGCTTGATAAATTCATTCACCACACAGCTCTCTGAGAATAAAGAAGAGAATGTAAATAGGTCGGCGATGTTGATGCAGTTGAGGAAGGCGGCCAATCACCCGCTGTTACACAGATCTCATTACACAGATAGTATGATCAAAGAAATGGCAGAAGTTCTCTGTGAGGTATTGTTACAATCGACTGTAGCAGTCCTTCACATCTTTGATTATGTACACTTTGTTACAATGGTGCTGTATATATTTAGAGATACTATTGTGATCTCTAAAAACTATCAATGGTACCGTTCAAATAAATATTAGAATGAATACGTTCAGAAATACACCGTCAATGAAAAGTAATCAAACAGATCTGTACAAATGGACAATTATATTGATAATTCCAAGATAAGAAAAGGCTGTCTGCTTAATTAATTCAGGTTATTGTTGTGTTATACATGTATTTCAAATGTGGATGTGTTTTCAGGAACCGAGTCACAAAGACCGAGGGGCATTACCAAAGTTTGTCGCCGAGGACATGATGACAATGTCAGATTTTGAAATTCACAAGTGTTGTTTGTATTACAAGGTATTCTGTTTATATTTTTGTGTCAAATAAAATTTGTAAGGTATTGCATGTAACTATAAATGAGCAGAAAAATTCAGTGTACAGTGAACTTGCCTGTTTATAAAATTGCTGAAAATTAATACCATATATAAACACATTATTCTTGAAAACTTGGTTTGTTTGGAGAATGTAAACTTATTCTAAATTTCTTCTTTTTTCAGAGGTATTTAGGTGACTATAAACTGGATGAGTCATTTATAGACGAGTCAGGAAAGTTTAATGTGTTAGATCACAAACTTGACTTTCACAGAGAACAGGGTAACAGGGTGCTACTGTTTAGTCAATTTACAACAGTTTTAGACATAATGGAAATATTTCTGAAACGAAAAAAGATCAGATATATACGTCTAGATGGCTCGACACCTGTTCCTGAAAGGTGGGTATGGTGATATTTTAGCTATTTTGAAACCCTGTGTGATGTAAGAACACATATTGTAATGTAATCCTTGTAAAGATTTTAAACTGTGAACACAGATTAATGCAAAAACTTAAAAGCTGAGTCTGTCATTCTCTGATATATTCAAGGAAGTGTGGGTTTGAATTTCACTGACGGATTTTACTAGGTAATCCTATGCCATCAGTATTTTATGAGGAAATGTACTCAGTTGTGACCTGTGTTAACTCGAGCTAGCAGCTTTGTCTTTGAGCATTCCTGCCTAACATGGGAGTGAAGTGGAAAGAATTCTTAAGACAAAAATGATTATACCTGTAAAGATGAGTTCTGACTTGACGCTATTGCTGGCGTTGTTATCAGTGTGTTAAAGTGGACATGCTGAAATAAAATACAGAGAGATAATATTTGTTAAGTAACTTTAATACTGGGACAGTTAGATGCCTGTCTTCTTGTGTTTCTGCTAGACACTTTCACTGTGTATCTTGATTATGCAATAAAAAACATGTATAATATGTACTTTTCAGACAGCGATTGATAGACGACTACAACAATGATACAGCTATATTTGTGTTTCTTCTGTCAACTAAAGCTGGTGGTCTGGGGATCAATCTTACATCTGCTAATGTTGTGATACTTCATGATATAGACTTTAACCCTTACAATGATAAACAGGCAGAAGATAGATGTCACAGGGTCGGACAAACAAGGTGAATGTTTAGTACACTGTGTAGTTTCATATATGCACTAAATGATGTTTAATACATGTATCAACTTATTTAGATAAGGTGAAGTTTTTGGTTTTCCCAGTTAAATAGTTTGATTAATGTAAAGTGGATGTTTTATAGCTCCTTTAATTTGCAATTTCATGGTATTTAGAAAGCTATTCGATTTTTCCATATATGTGCATGTTGTATTATGAATTCCTCTGGGCACATACCTCTTCAAACGAAGAAACTATTACATACACTTCTTCATGCTTGGGGTCTGACAGATCACTTTGTGACAGCATGTTAACCCTTGCACTGCTGGCAATTCTGCCTTTATACCCAGTGCAGATCATGATCAACCTGCACATCTAAGGCAGTTAATTTTCACAGAGCACCCTTTTAAACGAATTAGTTGACTGTCCAAATTGAAAGATGGTAAGTCCAAAGTAGAAATGTAGTGGGGTTAGGGTGGAGAGAAATATCCGTCTGCATGGAAGTTTGGATACCCATGGAAATAATGTAGAATGACATGTTACTTAGATCATGTATTTACTGTTCCAGAGAGGTACAGATACTGAGATTGATAAGTAAAGACACAGTGGAGGAAGCCATGTTGAAATGTTCTCATGAAAAACTCAAACTAGAAAAAGATGTTATCAGTACAGATGACTTAGGTGAGAGCTTAGTCTAAACATGTTTTATGTACTATTTCAGCTAAGCATGATGTTTTGAAATTCTTAGTAGACTTACAGATAAGAAATTTGTGTTGCTTTCTAAATTGAATGGCACTGTTAGACCATAGGGGGTGGTAGTATGAGAAGGGTGATAGGGGTAGGGCGTGATACTGTTGTTTCAGTCATTGGAAAGTGATTTTGTTTTCTCCGACATGGTGTATGAACTGCTATGTAATAGACACCCAGGGGATCTGTTTATACACCAGGTGGTACTGGCATTATGGCATTACGGTTGTAATCCAGTAACTTCACAATTTTGTGAGCTTCATAGAATTCATTGAAGAAATATGTAGTGTGTCATTTTAAGCATTTTTAGTGTGAAGATATTGCCATTAATGGTAGGATAATTAAGGTTTAATGGTTTGATTATCCTAGCAGCTGTACATACCTTTAACTAAAGATTCTGTTATCTTAAGATTTTGATTTCATGTTAAGCCTCCAAATTAACTGTTTCAGATGATGACACTGGGCGCAGCAAGGATGTGGCATCGATATTGAAACAGGCATTAAGTAACAAATTGACTTCTTGATGAATGCCTAAAGTTAGGCATATATTGATATAGTTTTGTCACTGCCTAGAGTTAGGCACTTCAGGCTTACAACACTACCAGGGTCATGTTTAAATGATATGACAGTATATGTATATGTGAACTTGATAATTCGTTGAGATTACATTGACTAAAATAAAAACATAAAATGTTGAACATTTTATGAAGTCTCACAAGATGAGGCTTGCAAATGGTGAAAACTCCTAAGGAAAAGATGCTCCACACTGAATTACTGATAATGGATGGGTTGAAACAGTTTGTCAGCATGGTTGTCAGGACAATCTTACTTCAGTTGAAAACATTATAAGTCATTCCACCTTGTAAATGTGTCATTGCAAATAGATAGTGGAAATTCAGACTTTGTTTACAGTTTGGCTGGTGATATTTTGTCAAACATCATATGAGATACTGTGAATATGATTCTGTACACTATCAGAGGTATATCATGATGAAATTCCTGTATGTTGTATAGCAGATATGAATCGAGTAGCTGGAAAAAGTAGCATCAAATGTGTTATGTCATCACTACTGTACAACTAAAGTTTTGTCTGACTTCAAGCTGCTCGCTCTCAGATTTTGGTAAAAAAATAAAGTTCTTCAGACTTTATGAAAATAACATATTTTAGAACATACAGTTACATAAAAAAGGTTCCAGTATAAACTTTCACGAATATCTGAAGATTTGAAATAATATGCAGAAATTCCAATATAATCATGTAGTGAAGCGGTGCCATAAAACCAGCATTTTTCAAGCGATTTTTGCAAATTCCTACCTAGTTTTTTTACTTCTGTTGTTGATTCTAGCCTTTAGTTTTATATTTATGTATTAGTATGCCATTTGTGGAAATTATTTTTTTCCAACAGCAACGGAGAGCAAGCAGCTTTAATGTATATACCACAGATTGATACAAATTAATGTTCTTGAATTTCAGATCAGTAGCTCTCGGTTTCTAAAGATTGTAAGTGATGGAAAGTACTTTAAAAGTATTTGATTATAACAAAGTGCTTTATTCTTCTTCTAGTGCTAAAAAATTGTGTTATCCAGGCAACAGAAACTGTTGCTAGTGACTCATAATGAGGTCATTCAGGACAAATAATTTACATCAGTTTCCATAAGTAATGCCAGTAACAAATGTGCTTTCAGAAAGATTGTGTCTTAAAGATATCTATGTTAATAAATGGCAGTAAAATGTATGTCTTACTGGGCTTCAGAAATGTGCATGAATATTATTTTTGTACTTAGATAGTGCATGAAAAATGTTTAAATTTAAATGTTTGAATTTTATTGGGTCTGTATAAAATGAAAATATCAGGCAGTTCAACTGAAACCACTGTTGATATCTTTAAAACACAAATCATATATATTTTTGAATGTTTAAGAGTCAAATTCATGCAAGGGTAGGCAGATAAGTATAATTTGTATGTATATTTAAGACAGCATGTAAAGTTCTAAGTTTGAAAATAAAAGTAGATGCTGATAATATTTAAATGTAATATATTCTGTGTCAACATAAAATGGGACTTGGTTGGTATATGGGAACATGTTCTTATAAACATTTAATTTGTCTATTTTAATGTTTGAAAGGGAACCCACTCTTATGGAACATTCTGTATAAATGTTAATATTATAAAGAAGGAGTGTTTGAAATAGGTTTGGAAATAGGCTTTATGGTTTGCTGTATAAACATCAAGATATTACAGGCTGGGAGCTAGATTGGTGTCCGTCCTTGATTTTATGTGTTGTCAAGAGTGCTAAGATTGTGAAAGTTGTATTCCATAAGTAATGGACCATCCACTATTACATGGTATGAAAATGATCTGTAATAACATGCTTGACATTTTCTTAAGGTGTTGCTCACAGCTTATAAGAATGTATAAAGGGGACTTGTGCAAGAAAACTTGCAGATATAATATTTTCATCTTAAATTAAAATCTGAAAAGGTACTATGTTGTATATAACTGAATTGTTCAGCATTAATGTTGTGAAGGGACATGTTGAGGTAGCTTTTTATTGCATGAATTAGATTTTTCTGTTAATTGGCTTCAGTTGTAACGGGAGAATATTTTATGATTGAAGAAAGTTTTAAAATGGGCTAAACTTTTAAGTAAGTGTTGAATTGAGGAAATGACATTGGGACACACTATTTCATATATTTTGCTTAAAGTGGACTCTGTTGTGCTTTTCAAGTATTCATGCTTTGTTGTGGTTATAAATCTTCTACTTTTATGTCCAAGTCCTATATTTAAAAGAATCCCACATGCTCTTTTCTTGTGTCTGTGTGCTTGTTATTTATTTTCCCCAGATTACAAATAACTTCAAAATTCTACACATGATTAAAGATAAACTGTTTACCTGTATCATCCCAAAGTCCCAAAAAAGATAGAATCAACAAAATAATGTATGTGGAAATTAGCAATTTCAATGCCTGTATCAGTGTTAATATGTTTTGGCATTGTCTATAACCCTGTGCATCCTTTGTCAGTACAGGACACAAACATCTTCATCAGTAATAAGACTCTGTAAGGGCCTTTCTTTACAAGAAACTTTAGATATTTTGAATAGGGTTTTGGTTATTATTAGTTGGTTTGGAAACAGGTCTAAAACATGTTGTTGCAGACACTGAATAACTTTAGCTTAAGGGGGAAATAACACTTTTTCTTGTCTGAGTATTTAAGCTTTAAGAGGAAAATAGTAGTCTTTTATGCATGTCTGTGTAATTTTGTTCTAAGGGAAATTAATGAATTTGATGCATACTTTAGAGAAGATAACAAATGTGTATGTGTTATTTCTTCCTGTGTTTATAAACTTTATACATACAAATGCTATGTGCTACATATGTTTACAAACTTGACATCAAAACAGTGCATGAATTAGCTGTGTGGGCATTAAGTTCAAGATATAAAACAGACTAAAGATGTAGGAAATTAGTTCTAGCTTTCTTTTGTCTTCACTGTCTATGATCTGTTTACAGAAGTATTATTTGATAAGGCGTTTTGATTAATACTTCGCTTGCTCATAAAAAAATAGTCTTACTACACAAGGGTGAATTTAATTTCATGCATAACTAAAACAAGAAACCAGACTAACTTAGTTTTGTGTAAGATCTGAAAGGTGTTTTGTTTACATACTCTCTAGATTGGAAAAAAGGCACTAGGCTTTTCAATATTTTTACCACCGACATTATTAGTTGCGAAGAAACTTGAATTTCACAGCATGAATACATTTCCTTTTTTATTTGTTTCAAGCATAGTCAGTTGTTCTGTTCAAATTGCCAACTACATGTAAAGATTAACTGTTTCTCCATCTCAAGAGAGAAATGGCTTGACTTTAACTCGAGAATCTTTTGTATGTTTTGTATGTCAAAACTGCTGTCACATGTTTATACCAAAATATTGGTGAAATTAGTAAACATCACACATGTGTGAGAGAGTGCTGAAAGACATCTATTCAAGTATAAAGTCTGTGTACAGAATACCTTGGTACACATCTTGGTTGTCAGTAAAACAACGATTGTAGATAGTGGATTCCATTTTGTTATAGTTTATACGTTCATATTTTTTGTAATCTTTTCTGTTTTTACTCATTATGAAATAATATGAGACCTAATGGTTGCCTCATTCTCTCTTTTGGGTGGTTGTCAGGGGATAGATCGTAAAGTGCTTTCTGATTTACTTTAATCGAGACAAAAGTTAGCTGGTGGAAAAAAAATGTCGGATTTTGGTGACCGCTAATTTTTCTTATTATGGTAAGTACTATTTTTTACGTGTTTTAAACCAAATAACCAAATAGTTACTGAAGCCATTTCACGTCCTGGTGAAGTGCTCGCAAGCAAATGAGTGAATAATTTTGCTTACAAAATCCCATTTTCACCGAGTGTGGTCTGTTTTTCAGCTTGACATCATTCCCTTGTCGTTTGAAATAAGCTGTGTAACAATCTACGGTACACACAATCGTTCTTAGGTGTCATACGGTCCAAAAATATGCTTTTAATATACAAATAAACAAAAACCGCATAAAGTGAAACCAGACACCACACGGGTGTTTCAAGTATAGTTTTGGACGTTACACACAGACAGAGGACATTGAGACTACTTGCAGTGTACAAAGACCTTAACTCTAGCTTGTCCTATTTTTGAATTATCTCCCTTTATTGAAAAGAAAAATTAGTGGACACCAAAATCCAACATTTTTTCCCACCAGCTTTCATTTGTTTCCATTAAAGTAAACCAGAAACCACTTTACGATCTATCCCCTGGTTGTATCATTCAAAGGGAAACCCATTGTAAATTGCCAACTGTATATTAACGGTGGCCGACTGTGTAAATAAGCCTCTTCACAATGGTTTAGGATAAGGTGAGACAGAGACATGATAGATTTGTGTGTACATCCATACATTATCAATCAATTCCCACAATACTATTCGTGTCACTGTTTAATTATCCTGTATGAAGTGTTGGTGTTCTCTACAGTCGTCACTGAAGAGATATACCTGGGTAATACAGGGTTAGGGTCTAATAACGATTTTGAATAATGAATGCGGATGTGTTGACAATAAAAAGTTTCTAAATGTATTTGTTCTGTTTTTTTTCCTTGGAGAAGGCAGGGTGGAAAGCTAGATTGTCAGCATCAACAAAATGAAGATTGCAAAAAGACACGAGGTAAGCTAGTATGATGGTTTCTTCCTTAGTCGTATGTCATCGGCAATCTTGATTCATGTCTAGAAATGTGTCGATAGGACACGGATGCCCCTGCCACATTGTATGTGTTTGTATGTGTGGCTTGCTTGTAATAGAATTTTGTAAGTCACAAATATTTATTTTTATCATATAATCTCTTGTAGTTGCAAAGGTGCACTCTGCTGTGTAGCGCATATAATTTGTTAATGAATTACTTTTAGCTCACCTGGCACAAACTTTTTTGAATCGAGGGCATTTTGAATGGATAAAGCGGTTCCATCAGGCCCTTAATACAAACATACCAGGGTTTTATTGGAATGCACACGGTGTCGAAGAAGTCGTGATAAAGGTACTACAAAGCTCACCAGTCCTGCACTAAGCATCACCTCTCGTAGTTTCCGTCCGTTAGCCTCCTCACCTAGGGAAGCCTTGAAGTTTGTGAAAATGGCATGACTGGGGAATAGCTTGAAATCAATGAAGGTGCAGCCACCTATTTTTAGCGGGATACGATGGCATCATGTTCCTTAGATGTTCCCCTACAAAAGGTGTTCAAAATTTCATTCCAGTCAAAAAGGAAAACCTTAAAAAAAAAACTGCAAGACCAAAATGCTTTGTAAACAGACTTTTTTCCAGATTGGGCTATCGGCATGGTGCTGTTATAGTGCATCCAGACAGTGCAGGCACACTTCACTATCGCCTTTCTTGTCATTTTATTTCTCCTATAGTACTGGCTCTTAAAGTAATAATTGCACGTGCTGCTGCGTTTGAGTGACTCAAGTTTCAATTGTGGTATTAATAACTGCGAATATCACGTGGCATTTTGGCTAAGAAGGGGACTTTGGGAAAAGGCGGATACTGATGCAAGTGCAGGTAGTTTTTTGTCATTAATTACATAGAACATATTTAAATATGAGGACCGTGCCATTTGAATAAATAAACACATTTGCTGAAAACAGCCGTATTTTGTCAAAAAGTGCAACCGAGTATTTGTGAGCCAAACAAATTTAGGTAGCTAAAGAGGGGTCACATTTTACAAATCTTACGAAAAACTACTATTCTTACTGACCAGCTATTTTTAACTAAATAAGGTTGTTTTCAGAAACGAAAGATAGAAGTGAGTGTGTGTATTCATATGGCACGGCCCTCATGTACTATTTATTTATTTTATCTAAAGGTGTTTTGTGATATTTATAAGAAAATTACCAGCGAATCCCATATCCGCCATTTTTCCTGGACCCGTCCTTACCCAAAATGTCCCGTGGCAGTGGAGTCGGCAAAAACGACAAACTATTACATAATTTAATAATTGTGGCCACATATATTATAGTTTATTTCTGTCTTAACAGCATATACATTTACAGTACATAAACATGAATAAAACATAAAACAAATGTTTAGCTGCCACTCAATATTGAGTTATAGGAGACTATTTACGTATTATCACAGTCATGTGTACATTTTTAAAATAAAATGATTACCTAAACTGAGATAAAAGATGACAACATCTTCAAATAAAAAGAAAATTAATAATATAAAAGATTATTTCTAGTTTTAAGAATTTTAAAACAGGTTTTGGCACTGACATTTACCATTTCTTTGTTGGAGAATATAAACTTCAATTAGCAGAATCTGACCAGTTACAGAAAGATTCATCAATCAGCACTGCTTCAGCAACTAAAACATCTCTGATAAACTAAATTTAATATGCAGGACAGTGCAACAGAACGTGTACATGTATTTCATTTTCTACATGAAGTTCACGAATCGGACAATATATTTTGTTCAACCGGAATAGTTTGATACCTCCCAGTTTCTAATGTAGTTAATGCAGATCAATATTTGACAGATAATAGAGGCGCAATATACTCTTCAGTTTCAAAATCATGCTTAAACTATACAATTTATATGTTCTAAGCTGATTTCCTCCTCTCCCAGCCGACCCTATTTCCCTCTGTATGTTAGTTTTCCATTTCCAAGTCATGCATTTCTACCAACTGACAAATGCATGGTAGATGTAGATATGTTACACTCTATAAATGACTTCATAACAATTTTGTGATAAAGTTATTCAAGCTTCTTACTAACTGAGCTAGTAGACATGTGGAATGTCGTATTTTTAATATGTTTTGCTTCTTTATTTCTCAGGATCTTTATCTAACAAAAACGTACAATATGTTTTGTGTGGCCTAAGCTCAAGTAACTACATGTAACCAGTACAGTGTAAGTTTTGTAGGTCAACGATGTTTTACTTCAGTGTTAGATTATATTTACTGTGATTTCTGTACTGCTTCAAGCTCTACACATCGACCGTTCAGGGGTAGTGGACGCCTCGCGTGTTTATACAAAATACTTCATGCGTTTATTTAACATGTTCTTTATAATGTGTACATAGGATAGACATTAATGCGGTTTTATATACCCATAGTTAACGCGAGTTAAGAAACCGAAATAATGGCAAGCACAGGTAAAGATGACACGGATTACACCACAATAACAACAGTATTGGTATTTTTGCTGACTTTTCTGTTGGTATTTTTGAACACAAGACGCCAAAAGAGAGTGCCACCGGGTCCAGCCTTGTTTCCAGTTGTCGGGAATTTACCGTCATTGGTCACAAAAGATACACTAGGCAGACTTGACGAGCTCCGGAAGCAATATGGTGACATATTCGGATTGTATGCTGGTGGAAAGTTGATGGTGTTTCTAAATGGATATAACACCATTCACGATGCACTGGTGAAGAAGGGTTCGTTGTTTATGGAAAGAGCTAAACCAACATTCGACAAAGAGGAAGTGTATCACGTGAAAGGGTTAATATTTACGGAAGGAACCGCATGGAAAGAAGGTAAAAGTTTTACACTAGCAGCGTTACAGGAAATCTGCTACAGTGATAAAGGGTTTGTTGAAAACTTGGTGGACGACGAAGTGACACAGCTGAAAGAAATCTTACTAAACTTTGAACATCCATTTGATATAGAAAGATATCTAAATTCAAGTGTGGCAAATATAGTTTTTCAAGTCGTCTACGGACACAGATTCGAGTTGAATGATGACAGATTATTTTGGTTTCAACAGACAATCAGGGATTTTTCCAACGAGTATTTAAAACGGGAGGTTGTTCTTAACTGCCTTCCTATGTTACAACATCTTCCAGGGGATATTCTTCGTATCCAGAATACGAGAAACCAGTTTGCAAAAGTTATGGAATTTCTGACAGAGTTTATAGAAAATCTGAAAAGCAAAACTAGTAATAGAAACTGTACTTATGTAGAAAGTTACTTGGATCGAATAGCTGCCAACCAAAGTAATGAAATAGACAGTTCATTGGATGAAGACAATCTGAAAATTGCAGCATATCACCTCATTGTAGCTGGGATGGAAACAACTGCAGCCACTATTAGATGGACACTGCTTTACCTAATTCGAAATCCGCATATTCAAGACAAAATGTTCGCGGAAATGACTAGGGTAATCGGACATGAGCCGCCTTCAGTTGCAGACAGAAAGCGACTGCCATACGTACAAGCGGTGGTATTGGAGGGACTCCGCATATCTCACGTGGCGCCATTAGCAATGCCTCACACAGTTCTACAAGACACGTTGTTTCATGGATATCTGATTCCAGAGCAGTGTACAGTGATTCCAAACTTGAGTACGGCGCTGAAGGACCCATCCATTTGGGAAAATCCAGAGGAATTCAGACCTGAACGATTTTTAAATGAAGACGGAAGTGAAGTAAATGTTCCAAAAGAATTCATACCATTTTCGCTTGGCCCAAGGTCGTGTCTTGGCGAGACCTTAGCCAGATTAGAAATATTTCTTTTTACCGCGGGACTCGTTCAAAAACTGAAATTTCTGCCAGAGAAAGACGACGCTCTCCCAGATACAAGAGGAGAGCTTGCAACAACACTAAATGCAAAAGAGTTTAAAATGAGGGTTGAACCTCGCTAAACTTTTGTCTCGAGACAGTTTCAAACGACACCTGGACTACTTTTTGAGATTAGCTTCAGGATGTTGCTTAACTTCTGGATATAGTTGTGACTTTTAATTTAAACAAGTAATATCTTTAAAAAAAAAGATGGTCGACGTAGGTGACGTAATAAACACATTTTGTGTTTCAGAAGGCTCCCGGGCAGTACACTGCTTATTCCGGTACCGAAACGCTAGCCAATAATCAATGACGCTAGATGTCCGGCCCCGGACAACACCTCGTTGAATACAAAAGTTGATCTTCGTACTGTCCAGAAACCTTGACATAACGTGTTCTGTTTTTTCTTTTTTTGCAACATGATTTATTATAAATAACTATAATATAAAAAAATATACACATTTTGTGTTTCAGAAGGCTCCCGGGCAGTACACTGCTTATTCCGGTACCGAAACGCTAGCCAATAATTTGCAGATTCTGATTGGTCACATTATAACGAAGTTGGTTAGCAACGCGTCCATACCAACGGAAGTTCAAATCAAAAGTATACGACTACGTCGAAAAAATTGTGTAAGCGCTAACACCTTAATTAAGGTGATAATCGATACTATTACATTGACACTGGTTTTGCATTAAAAATCATAATTTAACCACATGCTTGGCTTGGTTTTTATTTGCTTTTTGGTGTCTTCCTCATAACCGACATTGACAGTTTACCTGTATTGCATCTTCATAAAAGATTTACAAGTTCGTAAGAGCAAGGTCTTTCAAATAGTATGGTCCGGAAACGAGCGTAAATCGATAAATAACCTGCCTCGGATCACGTGACTAACATACGGGTACACGCAATTTTGGAAAAAGAAAGAAATTATTGATACTTTATATCTACGTATATCTCGATATTTTACCAATCAATTTCTATCTATCTATCTATCTATCTATCTATCTATACTGCAACACCCTCTTTCGAGTATTATGTGCAGGTGCGTGTCTGTGCGAGAGTTTAAAAGGAAGAAATGTAAAGGAGAATAAAAGTAATACTATACATGTATTTGTGAGAGTTGAAATAAAAAGTTGATAGTGTTAGTTAAGAAGAGAAAATATACAGCTAAAACAGATAAAAACAATATTTTCATTTTAAACATCGTGGGCAAGAGTGGTCACTCCCTGTCTAAATTGGTCCAGGGTAGGGACCTGCACAAGTTCAGATGGCAGTGAGTTCCAGAGGACTATAGTTGCTGGAAAAAAAGAGTATTTATAATAGTTACATGGAGTAAGGATCTGCCTGAAAGAAAGATCGAGGGTGTGAGTGTCGGGTGAGACGGAGGGAGGGCTGAACATAAGCGGGTATGGGCACTGCAACCAGTCCATGCACAATCTTGTAAAACATTAGGAGTCTGGCATCAGATCTCCTATTTTCCAGGGAACGCCAACCTAACTTATCTAACATATGGGAGACACTGCTGTATGTAGAATAGTCCTTAGTAACCCATCGCGCAGCTCTGCGCTGGACCATTTCAACTTTGTGGATGTTCTGCTGAGTGTAAGGACACCAGACAGAACTGGCATATTCAAGCTGTGGTCTAACCAGGGTTTTGTATGCAAATTCCCTTACGCTTGAATTTTTAGAAGGGATATTTCTTTTAAGAAAGTTTAGGGTCTTACTAGCCTTAGAGGTAACCTGATTAACATGTTTGTTCCAGTTCAGATCAGAGGAGAAGGTGACACCCAGGTACTTTGCATCATTGACATTTTCTAGGACTTGGCCATGGAGTGAATATACTGACTTAAATGGGTGTTTTGACTTGGTGATATTTAGCACCGTACACTTAGAGGGGTTGAACTCCATGTCCCATTTACTTTCCTATAGCTGTAACCTGTCAAGGTCTTGTTGTAAGATCCTTTCTTGGGAATTGTTATTGACGGCGATATAAACAGCAGTGTCATCGGCAAATAACCGGACCTGTGAAACTAAATTTTCAGGCAGGTCATTTATATATAACAGAAAGAGAAGGGGACCTAGGACCGAGCCTTGGGGGACGCCAGATGTTACAGGGACCTCATCTGACGTTTCCCCATCTACTATGACGGACTGGCGGCGACCTATCAAGAATGATTTGACCCATTGCAATGTGTTGCCTTGGACGCCGTGTTGATGTAGTTTGTATAGAAGTTTGAGATGGTTAACCTTATCGAACGCTTTCGAGAAATCTAATAGGATTAAATCAGTCTGGTGGCCTTGAATTAAGTTTCTTGATAGGTCTTCTACGAGTGCTAGCAGCTGTGTTTCACATGACCTTTTTTCTCTAAACCCATGTTGTAAGTCGTAGAGAATGCTGTTAACCTGGAAATGTTTTGTTATGTTAGATGCTAATATGTGCTCAAGTAATTTACAGAGGACACAGGTGAGGGATATAGGTCTATAGTTGGCAGGATTGCCCTTATCTCCCTTTTTATAGAGTGGGGTGACATTTGCTTTTGACCAGTCTGCTGGGATGATTCCTGTATCAAGGGATTTTTGGAATAGGTTAGTGATCAGAGGGGCAATCTGGACACAGAGATTTTTTAACACTATTGGCTTTAGGTTGTCGGGTCCACAAGCTTTATCAGTTTTTAGAGTTGACAGTAGTTTTTGGACACCCTTAACAGATACAGTAACCTTAGGCATTGTGGGATATCTACATTTGAGGTCTTGGGGGAGGCTAATTATTGATTGGATTTTCATTTTACATAGTTGACCTAATCTAATCGGGGACATTGGGGTGAAGACCGATTGAAATTGACGATTGAGTATATTAGCCTTATCTTCACTATTTGTGTGGAGTTTATCGTTTTCTAGTAGTGGGGAAATGCCTTGAGAATCCTGTTTTGCATTTTTTGTAAGGGAGAATAGTTTCTTGCGAGCAAATTTTTGACCGGCATGATGACTACCAGAATCAGTTTGACCTGTTTCGGATTCTAGGACATATTCAATGTAGTCATCATATGCTTGTTTGATGCTTTTTTTGACCTGGCTCCTAAAATTTTTAAATTGTTGTTTTAGCTGGGGACTGGTCTTCTTTTCCTTATCTGACGTTTAATGTTTTGGGTGATCCAGGGAAGGGTGGGCTTTGAACCAATTTTTTTGGTTGGGATAAAGAGGTTCATTCCTTCTTGGAGAAGTCCTTTAGTTTCTGACCATAAGTCCTCCACTGACTTAGTATCATAACCAATAAGGAGGGAAGGGGACCTGGAGTCAATAAAGTGTTGGAACTTGACCCAGTCAGCTTTTCTGAAAAGGTTGACTAAACGGGGTTTTTGATTGTTTAGTCTGGGTTTAACATTTGACTTTAATTTGATGATGTCATGATCGGATATGCCAGCTATCGTACCTACGCTATTAACCAGTGTGGGATTGGATGTAAGAAAGAGGTCCAGGGTGTTGTTTAACCTTGTTGGCAGACTTATCATTTGCTGTAGGGGGAAGTCATTTGTAAGGGAGAGGAACTCTTCATAGATTTTGGGCTGGGAACAGCCAGGTTTAAGGGAAGGGGTACCTTCAGTGTCCCAGTTTAGTTTTGGGAAATTAAAATCACCAGATAGCCAAATTTTTCCTTTTAGTTTGTTAACCATTTCCAGTGATTTTCGAAGTTCGTATAAGCTGTCTTCATCATGTTCGTGAGGCCTGTAGTAAGAAGCTATATAGAGAGGTTGTGTGCCGAATATTTCTATTTTGAACCGTATTATTTCACAGTTAGTATTTAATCTTTTCATTTCTGAGACAGCAATAGAATTTTTGACAAGGATGAAGACGCCCCCACCAGATTTACCTGTGTTCCTATCTCTCCTAAATGGGGTGTAACCTAGGGTAGAGGGGAATATTTCACTATCAGTGTGATTAGGCGTTAACCAGGACTCTGTGCCAAAAACTATGTCTGGGTTTTCTGTGTGGATGAGGGTTTGAAAATCTAGCTTCTTATTTACGATTGATTGACAGTTAATAGTTAATGTTTTCAAACCCGAAATGAAATTTTTGGTGTTCTTATTTCCCGTTTGGTGGATAGTGGGAGGGGTAATTGTTTCTATATCAGGTTCGGACAAGAGTGAAAAACTGTTGTCTGATGTAAATGACGACAGTGTAGTATTGGATGTGGCTGAAAAGTTTGTGGAGTTACAGTTTGTACAACACCATGCAAAGGACTGGTTGCAGCTGACAATATCAGCATATTGGTCCTGGCTCATTGATTCACAATGAATGTGAAACCAAAGATCACAGGAATCACATAATATAGCGGGATCATTATCAAGAACGTTTGTGCCACAAGCACCACACGGGTAATCCGGGCCTGGGTTTGATTCAATGTCAGCTGAGAGTGTCAAAAGTAACACAAGTAAATACCTGTTTGATATATTTGGTGCACAGGTAGTCGTCTTTTTCATTCTACAGAAAAGAGAACCTACCTGTGTATTTACTGCAAGAAAGTTGTTTGGCTGGTTGCATGACCTTGGGATACAGTTGTTTAGTTCATAACTGCTTCTGTTTTGGCCTAATATTGCGCTAAAAAACGTAAACAATACAACAGGAAGCAGAAGACCTGTAAACATTCTTACTTCCGGTTTTACGGACAAATTTTTGGAAGGTCAAGGACGAATGGCGGGAAACTGAAAAAAAAATGGGAAAAACTCACCAAAACCAAACATGCGAGAGATCCCTACCTATTTATGAAATAAACTACCACTAAAAATTGTTTTGAAACAATAATCTGTTGCTTCCAACCGAGTTCAAACCTGAAAAGACTGTTTTTAGTGAAATTTAGCGAGAGAGAAAAAACAGCTGTTATTCTGCACGACGCATGCGCACTTTATCACCAACAAAGTGATCCTTAATACAATATATGCATTCCCTTATCATTACATAATATTATATTTTACCGATGTTTCGTTTTAGGTGGATTTACGCATTGGAAAGTTGACCTCATACGAACGGGTTTTTTCACAAATGACCAAAAGCCGAAAACCGACCTAATTTTAGCGCTTCTTTCCGACTTGCATGGTGTTCATGGGATTGATGTAACATCTTTTTCTCATAGATTTAAGTCTAATGTATGTCTATTATGTCTTAGATTTTCGTATTTCATCCGTATTTTAATTTTCTGGGACGGTTAGATCCGTTCAAAATCTAAAAATGGCGTCAATGGTGATTTTTTTTTCGCGATACGGTGATATTTGTGCACAGGTTTTCACTATATATTTAGGGTCAAATGATGGAAAATTGCTAATTAAAATGTAAATTAAGAGTTATTTTTGAACGGATATGAATTAGATTTTCGTTTTTTTATTTTATAACATAATAACGTACAGTTTTGTAAGACCAGTATCGCGAGTCAAATACCATCCATCGCGCAAGACGGAATAGCATGGACCGTGTTTAACTCGCGTTAAAGATAATAGTTAATCATATATAGAGGTTTTAATTTCATAGTTTTACAGAAAATTTCATCAGCTTTCCAATTATACCATTTTTTAAAATTAAATGTGGTATTTAAATGACACAATGACGGGCAGTTTTGAATACAACTTTCGGACAAATACCAGTTTACTCGCTCGGCGTGATAAATGCACGGCGTGATAAACGCTTCCAGGTAAAAGTCGATATCCGAGACAAGATTATCAGTACGATAAGACATTTGTAGAGGGCGTTTCCGGACCATACTATTTGAAAGACCTTGGTAAGAGGCAACGTTTTAAAGTTGGTTACACTGTAACGTGCATTTTAGTTAGTTTAGTTTTACAATAAATGAAATACTGTTGGACCGGTCATTAAACTCCAAAAATAGATATAGATCTAACTAGAATTTCAAAATCGTTGATTTTTGTCAAAACACCATTAAACATAGATATAATTTTAACATGTCATATGGACATAACATATTGAGAAATATACAGAGATGAATACTTCACAAAATTGTTAAAATGTAGAATGAGGAAATTGAGGAAATTGTGGTAAGAAACAGATCAAATTTGGTATAAAATATCAAAACAACAAATATTTGTTAAGTTTGTAATTTTTTATTGAAGTGCAATCCATATTTTTATGAACAGAACACATTTGATACACAACATGACAAAAATCAATGTGTAACTGATACACTTTTGATGTTGGTGCCACATATATTGAAATACTATCAAAATTTTAAAGACAAAAACTTATGAATATTTATTGACTGAAGTGCTAAAATTCCAACTTTTTATAACAAATATTGAAGGCTTTAAACAGTGTGCAAACAAGAGAACAGACTTGAGATTTACAAAAATGAATGGCTTATGAAAATCGACCAATCTGTTACAAAGTTACGTATATATATATATATAAATTTTGCTAGTTACAATAATTATGCATAAATTATGCAAATGGACTTAATTTTACATGCTTGTATTTTAGTCTATAGAATTAAGATATTTTGAAAAGAATGACCGCAGATTCATCAAAATTAGAAGTAACCTTAACAGATTCTACTTTTTGCATGTGTCTTTTCACCTAATTAATATTCATGAGCAATACTGACATAAAAATTTAGATGGTATTCATAAATGTGCTCTTTAATTTGATACCTCAATATAAACTGTAGCATATTTGCTTAAAAAAATATGACATAATTATTTGACCCATAAAGACCTTTTGTTGTGTTTCGCATCATATAAGTATAGATTAAGGTTTGTAACAAGGACTTGGGCCATACCCTTAAAGATAATGAATTTTGAAATGAGTTAAAAACTGTAACACATTTCAGGAAAGATTTTTCACCCAAACCTGAAAGAGTAAGCCAAACATGAGTAATAACCCATACATTTACCGAAATATCATATGTTGTGTTGCTGCTTTTTGGGTGGATAGCAATTTATTATAAAAGGTTAAAATGTTGATATAATAATAGTATGTTTTGAATGACAGATACATTTTTCTCAATAAATATTATTTTTGAACAAAATGCATTTACTTATTATTTTACACAAACTTAACCAATTTCTAAACACTTGAGGAATAAGATGGCCATGAATGACCTATATCACTCACCTGAGTACCAGTGCACTAACCTCAGGAAGGCACTGGTTGCTAGGGGAAGTGAATGGTTGCTAAGGAAGTCACTTGTTCCAAGGGAAGTCAGTGGTTGCTAAGAAAGTCTCTTACAGGTTGGTAAGGAAGTCAGTGGTTGCTTGGTAAGTCAGTGGTTTCTATAGGAACTCATTGGAAGATAGGTTTCTCCTATAACTCTATATAAAGACAAGGGACTCCCCCCCCACCCACCCCCTCCCCTGTGGGCATTGTCAATTTTGACCAAAGGGGCATGATTTGAACAAACTTAATAGAGGACCACTAGACAATGTAACAGAACAAATATCTAAGTGCTACACAAATGTCTAGGCCTTTTGGTTTTGGAGAAGAAGACTTTTAAAGGTTTTCCTAAATATGTCTATGCAAAACAAGTGCAGGGTCAATTTTGACCCCAGGGGCATGATTTAAACAAACACTGAAGAGGTCCACTAGACACTGTTACACTTTTAACCATTTTTGTAAGTCTTTCCTTTACCAAGTGAATCCCCAGGCAGAGTCAATTTTGACCTTGGGGGCATGATTTGAGCACACTTTGAAAAAGTCCGCTAGACACTGCTACACACTACATATCTAGGCTCTAGACCTTGTGGTTTTGGAGAAGAAGATTTTTAAAGGTTTTCCTAAATATGTCTATGCAAAACAGGTGCAGGGTCAATTTTGACCCCAGGGGCATGATTTAAACAAACACTGAACAGGTCCACTAGACACTGCTACACACTAAATATCTAAGCTCTAGACCTTGTGGTTTCGGAGAAGAATTTTTAAAGATTTTCCTATAGAAACCTATGTAAAATCAAGTGACCCTCTGGGTGGGGGTCAGTTTTAACCACTGGGTGATGATTTTAACATTTTTGGTAGAGGTCCACTAGCCAATGCTACATGCCAAATATCTAATCTTTAGGCCTTGTGGTTTTGGAGAAGAAGATTTTTAAAGGTTTTCCTGTATAATTATGTAAAACAAGTGACCCTCTAGCAGGGCCAATGTTGACCCCATGGGCATGATTTGAACAACTTGGTGGAGGTCCACTAGACAATGCTATTTACTAATTTTTTTAGCTCTAGGGTGGCTTTGGAGATGAAGATTTTTTAAAGATTTTACTATAGACAATATAGAAACCTATGTAAATCAAGTGACCTTCCAGGTGGAGTCAATTTTAACCAAGGGGTCATGATTTGAACAAGTTTGGTAGAGGTCAACAAGGCCAAATATCTAAGCTTTAAGCGTTGTGGTTTCAGAGATTTTTTTTTTTTTTTCATAGTTCTGCATGGAATGGAGTTCTTTGAACAAGTTTGGTAGAACTTCATGCAAGGAACATCTCTGCCAAGATTCATCAACATTGGGCCAGCGGTTTCAGAGGAGATGTCGTTTGAAATAAAAGTTGACTGATGACATACTAAAAATTGGCAGTTGTGTGGCTATTCTTTTATTCTCTCTGTTGTACTTTTTAGCCACATAAGCTCCAAGAAAGCAAAACTAGACATACGGAATGAATGACATCAAAGAGAATTAGCTGTAACCCCGTTATTGCCTTAGCCACTTAACCCCCACCTTTTGGGCTTAGACGTAGAGATGATGGACAATCATCCATCCTTAAAGCTCACCTGGGCACAAAGTGCCAGGTGAGCTAAAAACTAATTTTCTAGTTGTAGGGTATTCTCCGTTGAGCATGTAATCTATGTGTCTGATTCAAATAGAGTGGTGGAACCTATGCTGGCGGTATCCCTATGCTGGTGGTATCTCCGAAAAATGGCTATTTACAGAAAAACAGATGAAGAAAATATTTTCAGGGTATATTCAGCATTGTCAGTCAATGAAATGCTTTTACAGCAAACATAGTGATAGCATCGCCTGCAGCTCTGTGATGTCACAGCAGTCGATACAATTGTACTTGATCCATTTTGCTAGAAAAATTCTTAAATATAGACATCAAAATCACCCAGTTAAAGTTAGCATTTTTTATAAAACTTATTTCTTTTGTATAAAGATATAAATTCTATGGAAACTGTTATCTCTTGTTAGTTAATATTTAGGTTCTAAAAACTGTTTCCCACCTGTTGGTTGTCAAATATCACATACCGCCAGCATTGGTTCTTTTCGTGGTGAAATTTCAAGTTTTGACATGTGTTGTGTCAATAGCTCCCAGAACGACATAGTCACGTGATGACGCACATCAACATCTTGTTTCGATTTAACAGGGATAACATTATGTTTTCGCAGAGGCAAATCAGAATGGTTAGGATTTCTTGCTTTCTGAACAGCTGATATACATTAAAAATACCTCCAGCATAGGTTCCACCACTCTAAGTAATACCGTAAAGTGTAGAAAAAAAAAGGCAATGGTTGGCAAATAACAAAAAGATATATTTACTGACTATTAACATGATAAAGCTTATGTATTTCCGATACATTACAAAAGTCATAAACAAACATTGCTTTAAAGAATACAGTAAACTCTGTTTATAACAAATTCCTTAAGGTCTATAAAATTTGTTCCTTATATTTTGAGTTCCTTATATCCATATACAGTATCAAACAAATTCCTTATATTCAATGTGTATATATCAAACTAAAATACATGTACATAACAAATGTATTTTGAAGTAAAATGTAATAAAATTCGTTTACCTACCTCCTTTTGCAGATTTAAAAAGATATAAAATTGTTAGTCTTCGTTCAGTTTTAAAATGTATTATTTTTTCAAGTGTTTTTTTTTTTCAGCCATTAAAGTAACAATGGTCTGATGACACTAGACTGCAGTGGATCTATCCCCATTCATCTTAATACATTGTGTCCACATACACTTAAGATAGATACAGCACGCTTTTCACACCTGCTTATTTACATGTACATTGTACACATCAATTTTTTGAGGTATTGCTTGCAAACAATAAATTCAATAATCATCTCAATATATACAAACCGTTTATTTTCATAAAACTTAAATAAACTTGAAATTAAACTGTTTTAGTAGTCCTAAATATCAGTGAGTTTTGATGTGTACACGAAAAATGTCATGTTAACTGCACAGCTGCCATAATTTTTTGTTAAGTTTTCATTTTGGAATAATGGACTATAAGACAAGTGTGCTTTGAAAAAAACAATGCAGAAGTCAAAAGAATAATGCAAAGTTAACATATTTTTTAACTCATCAGAACATATTTGTACATGTAATTCGATAGCCATGTATCTAATTTGAAATAAAGGAAGGTAAACAGTGTGGGCCTCATTAGTTAAATGGTTAGGGCATTTGCCTCTGGAACGATAGGTCCCAGGTTCGAATCCCAGCCCAAGCGAGGTGTGTCCTTGGGCTAAGACACTGATGCCACATGTGCCTCAGTACACCCAGCTGTAAATGGGTAGTAGTGATGTCAAACTTGCTGTCTCTCTCTTGCGAGTGTGATGACATCTGGAATAAGTGTTTGAGAGTGGTTCAATAAGCTACAAAGCTTTCTTCGTAATTGAACTAAAATAAATTTGTATAAACTAGAGCTATCACTAAATGTGATTAATACCCCCAAAAGACTGCTTTATAAACTGAGAAAGTTCGTAGTAACAGAATACCTTGCAAACAAACTAAAAAGAGATATTGTTCTTGGCAATAACTCTGTAATTTGTCAAGATGGAGTTATGGTTCTTGTACACTGCACTTCCTCTCATTGTGCTTGACCATTGTATGAAGTTGTATTGAATTCCAACCAATAGTTTTTGAATAATGCTCCGGACAAGTAAAAGTAACAAAGGGCAATAACTCTGAAATGAGTCAAGATAGAGTTATTGTTCTTTCGCACTGCACTTCCTCTCAATGCGCTTGACCATTTTATGAAGTTGTATTGAATTCCAACCAGAAGTTTTCGAATAATGCTCCGGACAAGGAAAAGTAACAAAGGGCAATAACTCTGTAATGAGTCAAGATGGAGTTATGGTTCTTGTGCACTGCACTTCCTCTCATTGTGCTTGACCATTGTATGAGGTTATATTGAATTCCAACCAGTAGTTTTCAAGTAATGCTCTGGAGAAGAAAAAATAACAAAGGGCAATAACTCTGAAAATACTCTAGATAGAGTTATGGTTCTTGTACACTGCACTTCCTCTCATTGTGCTTGATCATTGTATGAAATTGTATTGAATTCCAACCAGTAGTTTTCAAGTTATGCTCCGGACAAGGAAAAGCAACAAAGGGCAATAACTCTGTAATTAGTCAAGATGGAGTTATGGTTCTTCTGCACTGCACTTCCTCTCAATGTGCTTGACCATTGTATGAAGTTGTATTGAATTCCAACCAGTAGTTTTCAAGTTATGCTCCGGACAAGGAAAAGTAACAAAGGGCAATAACTCTGTAATTAGTCAAGATGGAGTTATAGTTCTTGTGCACTGCACTTCCTCTCAATGTGCTTGACCATTGTATGAAGTTGTATTGAATTCCAACCAGTAGTTTTCAAGTTATAATCCGGACAAGGAAAACTAACAAAGGGCAATAACTCTGTTATTAGTCAAGATGGAGTTATAGTTCTTGTGCACTGCACTTTCTCTCAATGTGCTTGATCATTGTATGAAGTTGTATTGAATTCCAACAAGTAGTTTTCAAGTTATGCTCCGGACAAGGAAAATGCAACAGACCGCCCGACCGACCGACCAACCACCGGGTGACTCCTATATACCCCCCTAAACTTCGTTTTGGGGGTATAACTAAACAAAGAAGGAAAAAATCAGGCCAAGAAGAAAAGTTCTTTATATTGATCAGTCTTACATTATATCCAGAGTTGATAAATACGGAGTTTACTGTATTCTTAAATAATTCAAAACTTATATATCATAAATTATGTATCAATGATGTACAGTTCATTCATTACACAAATAAAGCTATAATGAAATTACAATGTTACTTTGATACAAACATATTTGTCTCCCTATTCTTGTACAATAACTCCATGAGCAATGAAACAACCAGAACACACCAGGTCCTGTGATATGCACAACTAATCTTGATATATCCAATCGCAGATGCAGACAAGAGGGGCCAAATTTATATTAAAAACTTGTGACCTTGACCTTTGAGATATAGATCTTAAGTTACACTATGCACAAATATACATCATACTGATGCTTCCTGCAAAGTTTTATCGAAATCCAGCAAGGGGTTTTCGAGATGTAACCTGGACAAGCTAAAGGTGGATGGAGCCCTTTTGAATTTGACCAGAGTTATGAAAAATCCAAATACATGTACCTAAAATTACACTTCATACTGCTACTTCCTGAAAACTTTTATTATGATCCAGCCTCTATTTATAGTTTTGTGTCCTTGAACTTCGAGGTAGTCTCCCTCCCTCTCTGTGTTTATGGTCTACACGATCACCCTGGTCATAGTGCTGAAGGAATTTAAGCTATCTTTTGAGCTCCTCTTTCCTACCAAACAATTTCTTACCCATGGTGGTACAATCTGGCCACACACATTTTAATGACTGATCATAGAGGGGATATATCTTAAGTAAATTCATGAGGTAGTGACTCCAAGTTATGATATGCACAACCAGATTTCGTACTAATGCTTCCTGTGGAATTTTCTAGCCAGGAGTTGAGAAGAGCAAGAGCGGACCAGTTTTTCTATTAATACATGTAGTCCCAATGTTGAACTGATGCTTCCTGTCAAGTTTTATCAATATCCAGAAAGACTTAATTGAAATGAATCCCGTAAAAATTAAACCAGACAGACAACCAACAATGCTAAAACCAATAAGTCTCCCTAAGAGGGGGTACACATAACAACATTTAAATTTTGTTCTAAGGTGAAATGTATTGCCCACTCTAAAAGCAAAACAAACCAAAATATTACTGTACAGTTACAGAAACCAACAACAAAAGTATGCCAAAATAAGTATTTAAATTGTACAGTCTAACCTGCAATAGCAGTCACCTATATATAACGTGACCCTGTCTGTAATGGCCAGTCTTAGGTGCGACGGCGGGAAATCAGTCTAAATGTAACCTGTTTATAGCGTAACCTTGTTTAACGCGGTCAGTGGCCACTTATTTAAGTCTGGAACTGATTATATAACGGCCAATGACAAAAAAAAACAGCGTGCAAGTATCACGGCAATTAGCCGGAAGCATTAAAAAGCTGATTGAAACCGATTAAATGTGGATTATGATCATTAAAAATGTGTGAATAATACATAAATTTTAGAGGTTTAGATCAATTATGTGAGTTTGTTTGGTTTGCTTGATATTGAGCAATCAATGAGCGATGTCATTTTTATGCATGAGATTTTTTATGAATTTCCGTGATTTTGCGTAAGTTTGATCGAAAACTTTTCAGGTTAATTGAAACATCACTAGGTATAAAAATCTATGACAAGGCAGTCTGTATGCCAGTTTTATCCCCAGTATGTCTTCACCTAAACGTAAAGTGCTTTTGTTAAAAGAACCAGTTTGTGTAATGAAAGCGTTTGAATGTGGGAATAGGTCTCGAAAACTTGCTGATCAATTCTGTGTGGGAAGAACACAGATTGAACAAACCATCAAAAGGAAGGCTGAATATTTGTCTCAGTATGAAATTGACACAAATTACATTAAAAGCATTAATGAGTGTATCATATAAATTGATATGCCATATGTGTAATGTAATAAACTACTGTAACTAGATATTGTCTTATTTTAACAAATTTTTATCATATCCTTGTCAACCTGGATATGTGGTCACCTGTCTATAGTGGTCACTTTTGGCGAGTCCCCTTGCTGACCGCTATAGGCAGGTTAGATTGTACTCCGCATATACATGTGTACTTTATTCATAATAACTTTTATATCATTCAGTATTGTTATCATTACATACACACAATTCTATTATTATCACAATGGCACATGTAAAACATTTACCTTAACAGTATCAGTGGAATGTTTTAATCATATTTGAGCATTTCATGGGCAAACTAGGCATTGCCAAACACTATTGTACACACACTTCAATTTTATTCTAAACCTGGCAAAAAAGAAATGCAAATGCTGATGTCCTAGTGATTGTTCCCTAATTAGCCATTAAATTGCATTTAGTATAATTTATTAATTTTCTAAATGTACTTTCCAATACCAATCTACTAATAGCATTTTTGCATACTGGTAATCTGATTTTTTTGTTTTATTGCAAACTTTGTTTGAATCAGTTTAACTTGACTTCAAAAAGTTGCAAAATTGCTGAATTTTTGTTTACATGTATTCACTTTATCTTAAAGTTTGAAATCATCCCATGCGTGAATACTTTACAGTGATTTTCCCTGAATTACCAATTAAAATTTAAACCATTAACTGATTAATATACAGTCCATGAAATCACGTGGGTGTATACAGTGTTTGCATTTCTTTTTTACCGGGTATACAAAATTCTAATTTGGTTTAAACAGTATTTTATTGATAAATCACATGTAAGACATACTCTTACAAAACAGCATACAGGATTGAGTAGAAAGCTCTAGGCTTATTTATAAACTCTCTCCTTAAATATTCTAATTTAGTAAATTCAGCAATATTGCACCAAGCCCTTTAGTCTTGAATACAGGAACTATTAAAGCAGAAACAGATACAATATATTATATATCTGTAACTCTGTACACAGGAACAGTATTCAAACTACGTACTAAAGCACTAGTATATAAAACTGCAAGCTTGTAGTTCTCAACTGGCTCATGGTCTTAGATATTCTCCACATTAATTAGTTTTTGCTGTTACATCAGGATTGATTTGTAATGAGAAAGTACTTGGTGCAGCTATGTCGAGTTCAGCCTTAATACTGTTCTTTCAGAAGTCAATCTGAATTTATTTAAAATAAATATATTCAGTTTTGTAATCATTATATATATAGTGTTTATAAGGAAGTTTCAAAGACAGCTACATGGAGGGATGTTGAAAAGGTGACATTAAGTGTGACCTTAATCTTCAGATGACACAGTTGGAATATGGGTTCTACAAGTGCTCAATGGCTCAGTGAGGTTGGAATGTACTAGTATGTTTTCCAGATTATCTTAGTAAGAACAGGGTCCATATATTACGGACCCCTTTAAGATGAACGTTTTACCCCAGTTTCATGAAAATCCTTCATTAGGTTTAGAAGATATGAGGCAGACACAAAAAACCAATGACCCATAAAAGTGGCTTTAAACTTCATTTATAGGGGTATAATAAGGTCCATAACCTTAAAATTTTGGACAAGAAGACTTTTGAAGCAAGCCTGGCAGCTAAGTCCATTGATGAATTGTACAAACTTTATTAGTTTGTTATCCAAAGAACATATCTGTGAAAATATTTGAAATCATGCCAGTGGTTTATGACATGAAATTATTTAAGGTTTATTGTTTCATTTTTTAGTCTTTGTAAAACAAGTTGCTGCCAGACTGGTCCTAATTTTGACACAAAGGGCATGATTTGAACAGAACTGCTAGAGGACTGCTAGACAACACTGTATGCAAAATATTTGTGCTTTTGGTCTTGCAGGTCTGCATGAAATAAACAAAGCTTTCCTTTATAGATCTACATGGAATTGAATTAACATTCCTTTGCAGCTTGCTTGAAAGCAAAATGTGGATATGGATGAGAATAGCCTGAAGGATGACAGACATCTAACAATTCTAAAAGCTCCCCATGATCACCATGTGCAAAGGCGAGCCAAAACTGCTATCTAGTCATGAACTACAGTAAGAAAATGTGTCAGTAACTACAATATTCACATATAAACAACAACAGTTGATCACAGCAGCTGATATGGTTCAGATCAATATCAGAGCGTTCATAATACACAATATAAATATCCTAGCCTAAAATAAGGTAGAAAAGAAAAGCAGAAATATAAGCTAAATATTCTGCAAAGACCCATTCTGACAATCTTTTATTCATTCATAAAAAAATATTATATTCAATTAACTGTTTTCAAATAAAAAAAAGCAAAAATATAGCTCTAGGTTAACAAGTAATAACAAACAAACAGCCAGGACAGGTGTAGCACTAGTCATTACAAAATGAGACATGCTGTATCAAATCCAACCGCTAGAATGCATGACCCAGAATTTTTTTGATTAAAATTCACTTATACCATTATAAACATCATGCCACTAAAATTTCCATTATTATCTTAGATACAAAAATAATCAATGTTGTGTTTAGATCAGACTGTGGTCATGCACAGGCTTGTTTGACACTTGCTTGTCAAGAACCCAGTTGCTGGTTTTCACACAGCCTTCTTCAAAGACTACAAAGGCTTAAAATACAACTGTTGATTATCAAAATTGGAGAGCAGAACACATGTGTCATCTGCTATAGAACATGCTTTAGACAGGAAATTTGTTCCAGAAAACAGAACTTCAAAAATCACATTAAAATCTGTAAACTACTAACACTTAGCTCAAAATATTTTGTAATCAAGTAATTTTTAACAACTGGCTGACTAGTTAACATGCAAGAATCATTATTGACACAATTCAATTCTTCTCTAAATGTCATATATTGATAGGTTATTGTTTCCTGGATTGCTGTTAATAGTGATAAAGGTATTATGCGACAATATTGAACTGGCACTCATGAATATTTCGTATATGTGGTCGGTAATCTTCGGATAAAAATATAACAAGGGATTGATATAAAATATCAATTTCGTACTGTCGAGATATCGCATTCCGCAATGGAATAGTGGATCAGGCATTTGACTACCAATCCAACGTATGCCGGTTCGAGTCTTGCTTGATGTTTTGTTTTACATTTTATTAATCGTTTTGTTGCATATAGTATATTAACTATTGTCTTTGTTCATCACGTTTCAAGATTTTTTAATTACTATTTGAGCATTCTTTCTCCGTCGTCTTTACATACTTCGCAAACATTTGTATATAGAACTGAAAATGTCGACGAGCAAATCATCAAAACAGCTAAACGCTCTAAAGATAAGATTGCCTCGGCTAATATATCGAAGGATTTCGAAGATAACCCAGGGACAGACGGAAAAACATCCATTCAACGGACGATGAAATTTTATGTTATTCCTGAAATGCCATGGATACTAATAATAAGTATTGATACATAAAAAATTAAAACACAGATAGCAAAGCAAAGTTATTTAATCAACAATAAAAAAATATAACAGAAATCATAGAATAAACGGTGCAAAAGACTGTCACAAATTAAATAATTATAGCCATACTCCTATAAAAATTAAAATTTTCTGTAGAGGATTCGAACTCATGGAACATTGCATATAAGTTGGGCATCTTACCACTACACCACTGTCTCTGCGGAGTGAACTTCAGTCGGTGAAATGTATTTGTTCCATATGATAATCAATTGAAATTACGAAAACAAACCCGAACGAAGCCGATGATATTGGCGAAGATTAATGAGTGCAAGGTTAATATTGTCGCACAATATGACCAAACAAATGAAATTCACAAAGGGAGATAACTTGTAGGTACTAAATCCTGAAGGTACAGTTATGGTTCTGGCATATTGAACTTTAACCAGTTATGCTTTGGTCAAATAGTCAGTTAGTTCTTTAGTACTATATTCACTGTCTATTAGTAGTCTTTATTGCTACCTACATATTGTATCTATGTCCCAAGTTTGAAATCAATGATGGATACAATGTTATGGGCAATTAAGTTAGAGTGTGATGGACAAACATACAAATGAAGACATGGATATCTTAACATGGATATCTTAACTTTTAGATACTTAAATGGCTCTCCTGGTGTTCATTCTATGAAATTTTTAACAATATTAGAGAAAATCTTAGTCCCATTAGAGACTAAATGTGTACAATTTGCAGCTACATTTAGCAATTATCCTCCAAGCTACACAGGTATCCTCAAAGAAACAACAGAAATGTGGTTCTTAATTGTCACCGTACTTCTTTGCAGGCAACGGACACAAAAAGCATTTATAAAGAAGACTTTATGTTAAGAAGACTCAAATTCATCATCTGACGTATCCGACATCAATGGCATCCTATCTGACTTGGAGTATCGAAAGCTGTGAGGGAGTGAAAAACCGGTGATAGAACGCAGTCTACGCTTGTGTTGTCTGTGAATCTGACATGCCGCTACACTGAACACTCCGCCAACCAAACCAATAAACAACAGAATTAGAATATCTGAAAGATAGAACAGAAGGTTAAACATTATAAAGCTTCATTTTCATATCACTTTCTGTTTCACTTACATAACAATCAAATACATAACACCATTTTTCTGTCATTGCCATTTTATGCAGTGCTCAAGTAACCAATCATCACACAGGCTTTCATGTGAAAACTTTGATAATTATTGAAAGTCTCTTAGGTTCATGATTACAATGTAGAATCTAAATATTAATATCAAAATAGAACATTATAAACATAAAGTATAGTTATCACTGAAGTTGACAAATACCCCTACAACATAGCTTTGAAGATTTCAATAAGGACTAAGTAAAGTCTTCCTGTTAAAGGTGGATAATCAAATTTTGGCCATGTAACAGATTTGTTTGAAACTTTATCATCTGATCATTTTTACACTCATTTATGTTCACTAAGTACTTAATTCAAGTAAGATTTTCACTGGAGGTATTTTTAAAATTTGATTTCCCTATCCAGGTTGCCCAACCAAGATAAAGTTATTTTATCATAAGTACAAATTTGATACACATACTTTGCCTAAGGAAAGATATAAATGTAAGGCCTATTGTATTATATTTGCAAAATATTTGCATTAACAATTATATATTTAGATGAAATTCATTAGAAATGCAAGTTTGAAAAATTATTATTACCTCCCTTTACCTATCTTGGTTGCGCAACCAAGATAGATTGGAAATAAATGAATTCAGAAGCTACACGTAGTTTTAAAACTTGCCTTTTGGATCAGAATGTTAAAATATTTGTATATCTATCCAATGCAAATGTAAAAGTAGAAATTATATTGAAATAAAAAAGAAATACTCAACTGTTTTAATACTTTCATATTAAAGGGGAGCAATAACAAAATTTTATAAAAGTTAATAAAATGTAAATTTCTAATAAGAATCTAACTCTATGTAATGGGTCTTTTTGGTCCTAAAATAAATCTCTAACAGAATATAGTATACAAAAAGTAAAAATTGTCATCAAATGTTGTTTAGATGTGATTGACCACCTTTAAAACACACATCAGTGTTTGGTATATCAAAAGTATAACTGTTGGCAAAGGTAAGTTCATTGTAGAGTTCTGGACCTTGTCTGAATGAATGAATTCCTTAATGGCAGTTTGTACACATACATTCACAATAGTCAGAGAAACTTGGACTGAAGCAATATATAGACATTTTTAAGATACCTACTTAAATCCCCAACTACACTTTGAGAAATGGGAGCATATGATATACAGTCAAACTCGTATTAAGAGACCGCCCAAGGGAAAGGCCAAAACCGGTCGCTTAATAAAATGGTCTCTTAGTACAAAGCAACACCGGGGACAACAACCGTTACCCATAAATATGTTACTTATGTCACGTGGTAATTTTCCAAAAATAGCAAAAGGTTTGAACATGAAAGTACCTAAAGTTGATAAATACAACCTGCATACATACGATGGACACTAATCCTTATGAAATTTGACACCACCGTGTCTAATTGGGACGTTAAATGCAACTTTAAAGCAGTCAATTTCCATAGAGATGATCTGTTTGCACATAAATGGTCGCCTAATACGAACAAAAGACCGATTATGGGTCGCAACATACTGGTCGCTGGTCGCGTTAGACAAAAGTCGCTTAATGCAATAACAAAACAGTGTGAACACTCTCGGGGGGATTCAAAAGCGGTCACTTACGACAAAGGTCGCTTAATACACGTGGTCGCATGGGCAAGTTTGACTGTATACATATATTTATCAAATAATGTATACTCACAGGCACCAAATGTCGCATAACCCAATTCTTTGTCCTCTCTCAGAAGCTGAGATACCACGCTCAGTGATCCATTGTTTGGTGCTGGCTTCAGCCCTAACAGCTTACACATTAAGGGATAGATGTCCACATTGTTAAAACTGTCCACTTTAGCACCTGGTTTGAAGTCTGGACCAATGGCAATAAAGAATGGATGCATACTGGGTAAACTGTTGTTGTATCCATGTTCTCCAACTGTATGAAAATAACAAATGTGTGGGTTAATTGTTTTACTTCACTTGAAACAGAAATGTTTTATTACAGCACTTGTGTCACCAGGTTGCAGTTGTACATGTATATTGACTAATTTTCAGACATTTAGCTAACAAGGAATACATATGAAAAATATTATAACAATTTCTGTAAAGTTTCAATGCAATTGAGTGATATTAATAATGAAATTCAGGGACTGTCTGTTTTTTTCATTTTATAATTATCTGCTCACAAGTCTCTCAACGTTATTCTGTGTTATTTCAAAACCGGGCTTAAAAGAATTCAAGAGATATAGAGCAGACATAAAATTGTGGCTCAAACCCAACGACTTATGATATGAGCTTCATAGGTCTATTGGGTCTGTATCATAGACATTGTACATCTCTGTAGCCTAAGTTGAGAAAGGGCCATAATGCACACAAAGTTCAAGATAGAGTTATGTAACTTGCATTACACAGTAAACTTATGATGATGACTAAGTGCTTAAAGTTACAAAGCTGAAACATGTATACTTTAAGATCAACATACAATTATAGCTATATTTCAATGCAAAATCCACAAAAGAGACTTAGTATGCAACTTTCATTACATATAGTCTTATGATAGTGTTTTGGTACTCCAACTATCAAGGGCATACCTTTGTTGGTTTATGACAAAAATGGACCTAAACACATTACTAAACTGCAGCACCAGCACTGAATGCTGTCAGATGATGACAATAACTCACTTATTAAAAAAATATATCAGAATGAGTTAAGATTTTGTGTTCACTTCATATCTCCTAAACCCTGTCTATGGATTTTCATTAGACTAGTGTCATATGCAGGAATCAGCCTAATATTGGTAGACTTTGCTGCCATAAGCTCCCATAGATGTCAAACTTCTCCTAGAGTTCTACTGGGGGATTAGTGGTTTTATAGAGAAACTACAGGATAAATAATGTCCAGGCAAACGACTTCTTCTGTGGCAAAATAACGCAAACCTCGCTCAGTGTTTGGGGTCTAAGGCTGAACACTGACATGTCCAGCTTACTGAGATGAACTGCAAGACCCATGTTCCAATTTGAGCATCAGCTTAACGTCACAGTCATACTTAAAGGAAAAAGGTCAAGTCATACATTTCTTGTCTAGTCCAAATCTCAAACTTCATGAAGGATTTGAATGGAACTTTAACTAAGGTTTGCCACAAAAAGATGATGTGCAGAGCCATTGTTCCAAGGTAAGGCTACAATTGAACTTACATGTAAGCTATTCATACCTTAGATTTATGGTAGAGGAAATGTTTTTGAATTAAACAATCTTCAAGTTAATTTCCATGAGGATCGTTTAATAAAAGGAATACAAAATATTACCCAAGAAATTCGTCGTTCTTATTTTCCATCTTCATAGTAAAGAATATTTTAAACCAAACATAAAATGACAACAAAAAGTATCGCCAACTTGGCATCTTTTGTTGGTTTTTGTTTTCACTTTTGATATTTTAAGACAATTCGCATTGTGATTACTTGTAATGCTGCTGCATATATTAAGTAAATACAAGTCAAAACCGATGAAAACTTCATTCCAGTTATTCACCTACTTGTTCTATTGTTGTGATGATATTTGATGTAATTGTGATTGATATGTTGTGATACAGAAGTGATGTGATGAAAAAAATGTATTGAAAAACATAATGAAAATTGTTGAAATGAAATCATGATGTCATAAATTATGGCCTCATGTAATAAAATAAACGAAATGTAGTTGTGATGCAATGTCACGACACAGTGCTGCATTCTAAAAGAATATACATGTAATTGAATAATTGTTAAAAGATATTATTTGTGCATAAATGCATATAATGAAATAACAAGAGGGCCAAGATGGCCCTATATCGCTCACCTTGGTACAAGTCCACTTGCCTGGTGGAAGATCACTAGATAATGTTATATACCAAATAAGTTTTCCTATATACGCCTTTGTAAAACAAATGATCCCCCCCCCGGGCAAGGTCAATTTTGACCCCAGGGGCATAATTTGAACAAACTTTAAAGAGGTCTACTAGGCAATGCTACATGCCAAATATCTAAGCTCTAGGCCTTGTGGTTTCAGAGAAGAAGATTTTTAAAGTTTTTACTATATATTCCTATGCAAAACTAAGTGACCCCCGGTGCGGGGTCAATTTTGACACGGGGGTCATAATTTGAACAATATTGGTAGAGGTCCACTAGCCAATGCTACATGCCAAATATCTAAGCTCTAGGCCTTGTGGTTTCAGAGAAGAAGATTTTTAAAGTTTTTACTATATAAGCCTATGTAAAACTAAGTGACCCCCGGTGCGGGGTCAATTTTGATCAGGGGCTCATAATTTGAACAATCTTGGTAGAGGTCCACTAGCCAATGCTACATGCCAAATATCTAAGCTCTAGGCCTTTTGGTTTCAGAGAAGAAGATTTTTAAAGTTTTTACTATATATTCCTATGCAAAACTAAGTGACCCCCGGGGCGGGGTCAATTTTGACCCGGGGGTCATAATTTGAACAATCTTGGTAGAGGTCTACTAGACAATGCTACATGCCAAATATCTTAGCTCTAGGCCTTGTGGTTTCAGAGAAGAAGATTTTTTAAGTTTTCCCTATATATTCCTATGCAAAAACTAAGGGCCCACCCGCGCGGGGTCAATTTTGACCCGGGGGTCATAATTTGAACAATCTTGGTAGAGGTCCACTAGACAATGCTACATGCCAAATATCTAAGCTCTAGGCCTTGTGATTTCAGAGAAGAAGATTTTTAAAGTTTTTCCTATTTGTTGCCCTAGCAACCAGAGTTCTGCATGGAATGGAATTCTTTGAACAATTTTGGTAGAGCTTCATGCAAGGAACATCCCTGCATAGTTTTATCAACATTGGCCTAGAGGTTTCAGAGGAGATGTCATTTGAATCAAAATGTTGACGGACAATCATCGATCAGAAAAGCTCACCCTGGCATAGCCAGGTGAGCTAAAAAAAAGTAGAATTATAAATATGGAAAAAAAAAATGTCCATGCTGTTATATTCTCCATATTGGATAACAGCCAATGCTACTGTACACAACATTATGTTTTAATTTATCTATTATTCAATATTGAATTCCTATTATTTCTACATGTATATCCTTTTCACAATTAAGTAACAGCTGAGAATGATCCTGATTTCAATGCTGTGAACATCTTAAGATAAAATTTTTATCAGCTGCAATGATCTAGATATTTCTGGTATTGAAACATCTTTATTTATTACCCTAAAGAAGGACACTCAATAAGTTGTTACACACTATAAAACTATTCACTTACATTTAAATGTCAGGGATTTGGTTTGGGTCACTTATCATCATGTTCTTTTATCTTAAACAGTGTGTTTGTAAGTGAACTTAGTGAAGTGTAAATATTTAGGACTTTTACAATCTGACACAGCCCTGCTTTCTTTCAATCTGTTACTGATTCATTCTAGTTTAAATAAACCTTTGGCTCTGTTGGCACTTACAGGTAAGTTGCTCCCATGGAACTCTAACTTTAGATAAGACATTATTATAAACATAATGATATAATGGTAGCAATATTATGCTACACTGTAGGTTGTTGCCCTTGTACCCTTGCTCTCTGGAGTGAATCTTGAAAGCTAGTAAGGCCTAATGAGGCTAATGACCTAATGAAAGTGATAAGAAATTGTTATGCGATCAAGAATAAAAGTATAGAATAGAACAGTAACAGTGACAGGCAGATGAGGACCCTTCACTAAAGAAAGCTACAAGCTTTATTCCTCAGCGCTACTTTTACACTACATTGTATCCTGCATTATTTTAATATCTGTGATATAATACAACTGTTGTAGTGTCATCAAGATGTTGTGGTGAAACAATATGCTGTTAATAATTGAATACAAACAGCTGTTACATTTTCTTCACTAACTTTTTTAATCATTAATGCAACACATTTCTGGGAAATTTATACATTATATAAACATATACCTACTTTCACACAATTACAAATGCATGTATGTATTAACTTAACTGTAATTGCAACTAAACATCAAATTATGAAAACTACTGATTCAGAACTAAATGCAAATAATGAAAAATATTGAACTAAAATATCCCCAATATTTGTTCATGCCGTTTTTGACCTGATGTGACCAAACTTTAACATTTACCTACATGTAGAAATTAATACTGATATTTTAATAAGAACAATATTCAAAAACTCTATCAAACTTTCAGACCAGTTTTCATAGTGACATGGTGTCAAACAATGCTGTTTCCTTACCCACTCCTTTAGAATTATTGTACGAGATCCAGTAATGTTCCTCCGGCTCTAAAAGAATTGTTGGTATTCTTCTGTTGTTTTTATAGTGATACTGGCTGGGAATGTCCTGTCTGCGGTACACATTAGCATGGGGTATACGTGAAAGATTCCTGACGATCTCATCTTCTAATGCTGTGTGTATATAAAATATCTGTCTTTTATACACAGAATGATAATATCAACCGAAAGGATGTTCAGCAAGTTTTAACAGACTTTGTACTGAAACGTGGCTTCATTACAGAATGTTGGAATTCAGGATTCAGGATGTTTGTGGTTTGTTGCCACTCATGATGAAATCAACAATACATTTGAATTCAGCAGAGTGTACTTCTAAATAATTAATGGTGCTGTACAATAAACAAGTTTAAGGATCAGTACAGATGTGAATTTATGTAAAAAAAATATAAAAAATTAAACTTTGTGAAGTACTTGTTTACTCATTTTCTTTATTTGCAGAAACTGTCAAAGAAATAGAACTAAAGTAGATAAATTTTCAAAGGAACAATCTGTATTTTGATAACAATATTGCATTATGTCATTATTCTGAATATGCTTATCAAAAGTTTGTATTTTAATGTTGCTATGAAGATGTTTTTCATGTGTTGGCATGATATTAAAAAAAAAAGAAAATATATTTGTTTGCTCCTTTCAAATATTCTATCCTTTCTATGTCTGGACTATGTTATAGGCATAAGGTAATGGTATGAATGGATAGAGTATACCAAAATACATAAAGTGCCCAAGTTTCATAAAGATATCTTGAATATTTAAAAAGTTACAACAATTTTACTGAAATTACCGATATTTTCGGTGCCATCGATTCCCTTGAAATTTGTCACAGAACCGACAAAATTTGTGGAAAAAATGGTTGAAATTTTATAAAAAATTCACGACTTCAAATTGCCATAACTTTTTCTCTATTTAAGATATTTTAAAAATTTAAACTGTTCTGTCAGACTGTGCATGTTTTAACAAGCTCTTTAAATTGAATTGATTAAATATGCTAAAAAGATAACTTAAAATTTAGCTGGGGTTGCTGAAAATAAGCAAATGTTATACAATGGTCATGTAGTGTTATACAGTAAATGGTCGTACACTGAAGACTGCATGACTAATAGTCACTAATTAAGATGTGTTTTTCTAAAAATCTAATCTGCAGATCATAAAAAAATAGCATTTTGTTAATTTGCATTATGTAACATGTACATGTAGTGCCTGTACTTTTTTAACTAAACAAACAAATTAATATTCATTTATTGAAAATGTATAAATCTGAGATACTGTAGCAGAACAAATAGCTGAGCCAAATAGTCTAATTATGTATTTACTTTTAGATGCTGGTTTTACATCTATTCCTGCCACTGGGTTCTTTGAAGTAATAGTATATGTATCCATCCTAATGTAATCATCTAAATTAATTTTGTAATCATCGTTCTTTGGTGTTGATGTCATGCCATGGTCACTGGTGAGAATAATGTTCATATTTTTCAATAAATTGTTGTCTTCTAGTTTATCGAAAAGGTATCCAAGTAAATTGTCCAGCTCAAATATCTTACTTAAGACTTCTGTAGAATTAGGCCCAAACTTGTGTCCTGTTTTATCAGGCTCATTCTCATAATACAGGCCAAGATTAATTGGATATTCATCTGTGAACCATTCTACAATTCTGTCTACTCTTTGTTTATTTGTCAACCCATCTTGATATGTTTCTGCCTTGTAAGCTAGAACCCCTTTGATTGGTGCCAAACCACCAGGCCAGGCCAATACCCCAGATCGATGTTGGTTATTCTGTTTTTGATTTGTTACCCATATTGGCTCTCCACCATTGTCCCACCATCGTGGATCTCGTAAGTCACTATCAATCCAGCCATGGAATGTCAAATTGAGCACAGGATCATACATTGCATTTCCTACAATTCCATGACTTTCTTCATACAATCCTGTGGCAATTGTGTAATGATTTGGAAGAGTTTTAGTGAGGAATGTGTTCTTTATTCCATAAACTGCCCATCCCCCATCAGCGATCATTCTATGGAAATTTGTCAGACTGTGTGCTCTATGTACATAATCCCATCTAAACCCATCAAATGAAATAATCAGAAGTTTATTTGCATTTTCTCCCATACAAGATCGAACAATAACTAACAGTAATATCACACAACATTGCAAAGTAATTTTTTTTGCTCCTGTGATTTTTTTCAAGGAATCAATTGTAAATTGTGCCATTGTTATTGAAAGCCTTATGAACTCAATCAGTTTTGCTCAATTCACAAATCAAATCACAATCACAAAATAAATAAGTGTCCACTTTCTTTCTGGATTTTGTTTATATTTTGGTGCATGATGTAAGCATTATTTATAATTTTCTTTTGGTCCTGGTTTGCATTGACAGAATCAATGTTAGCTGGTAGAAAATATAAGCTTTTCAGTCCGTGTAAGTATAGTGTTTGTGCCTTATCATTCTGCAGAAAATAATATTTCCATTTTTATTTTTCAATGTATTAAGCTGCATAGACGCACCGGAAACAGCACTACGCTGAAGTTTCTTTGCATATTTCTTCCAAATTTACAAAATCTAACGCTATTTATAGCTAGTAAGTGAAATAAATTGAAGAAGAGTCTATAAATCTAATCAAGAAAATAGAATTATTCTATATAAGTAACGCTTAAATCCTTGTTTCAGTACGGTTGTTCCGCTCGTTTCGGATGTAATTGTTTCGGATAAAATGGGATACATTTTGCATGTGTATTTTTGTGATGCAATATACATGTACGCAGATACAAACATGTCCTGCGTCCTTTGAATAAAGAAGAATAAAGGAAGCTTTTGGTTTTGGTTGTATATTGAAATACTGTTGTTTTTTGTAATAGAATAAACTGATAAATTCTACAGAATTCTTTCAACAATTCAAAAGAAAATCAATATTCTCGGCTGGCACATCCGGGTTCTGATAAATTATTTACATTCAGGAAAGGTGATTCCTTGGCTGTCATCGCTGGTCTCTATGCATCTTTTAACTTTGCATAATACAATACCGGTAACCAAGATTAGACATGGAAGAAGACGACGATCTTCCATTACCTTGAAACTATCGGATCGTTTTTATAATAATTCTATGTTATCGAAAGCTTTTTGTTTCGTTACAAATAAATGTAAACTTGCATATGAGTCAACGGAAAAATCTGAGTTTTAACTTTTCACAGAATTAAGAAATGAACGTGACCAAATAATCCGATTGGTTAACTGGTCAGTATGACGTCATGACGAAGCCAAGGATTAGGAGCTGTTGGGGATGAAAGCCAGCCAGCCAGACCAGGCTGAACTTTTTGCAACATACATTCCACAAAGGGTTGGATTAAATTGGGATTTTTCAAAAATATTTGATTTTTGTTTAAAATAAGGGGGTAAATATTTTAGCAGGGTTTAGGTCAAGTGCACTCATAGCTAAAACAACTTCAGTGTACCCGGTTTATAAAGCCGAACCTGAGAGAAAAACAAAATATGAAAATAGCATTTTGATTTTGGAAGCCAGAACTATCACAATCGCAGATCTCATTGGTTATGGCTATTGACCTACTGTTTGGCAAATTCAACCTTTGGACACAGACAAATCATATTTTGCTAGGTATAGGCATGGTAGCAGACATGCAGAGGTCTCATCAACGAATACAAGCTAATATAAACACTCTCATGAACAGACCTTTATAATATTTGCTTCAAATAAAATTTAGCAGGTAATGGATTGGCAATTTCCTAAAATCAATAAAACAATACTGGGAAAGCAATTACCCATAACCCCTTGCATGGGCTCAATGACAATAGTTTGCCAATAGTAACATTTAAAGGCCTCAGTGTCTGTTCTAGGACACGAGAATGCGGTATTCATGCTTTTTTTTTTCAAAGATCGCGCATATTTTCGTAACGTGCGTGAAAAATCCCGCAAAAGAATCAATAAACTCAAAATCTGCTGAATTTCCAGCCGGCGTATTTGTTTACATGAACACCGCAAAAGTGAAGGGGGGTAACTCTAAGCTGCATTAATATAAATTTTTTCGTTCAAAAAGATTAAAGGAGGTGTAGCAGAAGCAAAGAATATTTTTTTCTAAACTTTTCTCTGAAAAATGCATGTAAAACTAAAAGGTCTGTACACAATAAAGCCTGTACAATGATTAAAAACAGGTATTTGATTTTTAGCTCACCTGGCTATGCCAGGGTGAGCTTTTCTGATCGATGATTGTTCGTCGTCCGTCAACATTTTGATTCAAATGACATCTCTGAAACCTCTAGGCCAATGTTGATAAAACTATGCAGGAATGTTCCTTGCATGAAGCTCTACCAAAATTGTTCAAAGAATTCCATTCCATGCAGAACTCTGGTTGCTATGGCAACAAATAGGAAAAACTTAAAAAATCCTCTCCTCTGAAACCACAAGGCCTAGAGCTTAGATATTTGGCATGTAGCATTGTCTGTGGACCTCTACCAAGATTGTTCAAATTATGACCCCCAGGGTTAAAATTGACCCCGCGCGGGTGGGCCCTTAGTTTTTGCATAGGAATATATAGGAAAAACTTTAAAAATCTTCTTCTCTGAAACCACAAGGCCTAGAGCTAAGATATTTGGCATGTAGCATTGGCTAGTGGACCTCTACCAAGATTGTTCAAATTATGACCCCCGGATCAAAATTGACCCCGCACGGGTCACTTAGTTTTGCATAGGCATATATAGGGAAAACTTTAAAAATCTTTTTCTCTGAAACCAAAAGGCCTAGAGCTTAGATATTTGGCATGTAGCATTGGCTAGTGGACCTCTACCAAGATTGTTCAAATTATTACCCCAGGGTCAAAATTGACCCCGCACCGGGGGTCACTTAGTTTTACATAGGCTTATATAGGAAAAACTTTAAAAATCTTTTTCTCTGAAACCACAAGGCCTAGAGCTTAGATATTTGGCATGTAGCATTGCCTAGTAGACCTCTTCAAAGTTTGTTCAAATTATGCCCCTGGGGTCAAAATTGACCTTGCCGGGGGTGGGGGTGGGGGTCACTTGTTTTACAAAGGCGTATGTAGGAAAACCTATTTGGTATATAACATTATCTAGTGATCTTCCACCAGGCAAGTGGACTTGTACCAAGGTGAGCGATATAGGGCCATCTTGGCCCTCTTGTTTTGTTTGTAATCGTGCTTATTGGGTCCACCAATAGGCTATAGTCAGTACGACCCGTAGGTATTTGATATTAGCCCCCAATATTTTTTCCCCCTTTTTAAGGAATGTTCCTTGCATGAAGCTCTACCAAAATTGTTCAAAGAATTCCATTCCATGCAGAACTCTGGTTGCTATGGCAACAAATAGGAAAAACTTTAAAAATCTTCTTCTCTGAAACCACAAGGCCTAGAGCTTAGATATTTGGCATGTAGCATTGGCTAGTGTACCTCCACCAAGTTTGTTCAAATTATGACCCCCGGGTCAAAATTGACCCCGCACGGGGGTCATTTAGTTTTACATAGGCTTATATAGGGAAAACTTTAAAAATCTTCTTCTCTGAAACCACAAGGCCTAGAGCTTAGATATTTGGCATGTAGCATTGTCTAGTGGACCTGTACCAAGATTGTTCAAATTATGACCCCCGGGTCAAAATTGACCCTGCACCGGGGGTCACTTAGTTTAAATAGTTTTACATAGGCTTATATAGGGAAAACTTTAAAAATCTTTTTCTCTGAAACCACAAGGCCTGGAGCTTAGATATTTGGCATGTAGCATTGCCTAGTAGACCTCTTCAAAGTTTGTTCAAATTATGCCCCTGGGTCAAAATTGACCTTGCCCGGGGGGATCATTTGTTTTACAAAGGCGTATATAGGAAAACTTATTTGGTATATAACATTATCTAGTGATCTTCCACCAGGCAAGTGGACTTGTACCAAGGTGAACGATATAGGGCCATCTTGGCCCTCTTGTTTTTAAAGTGAGGGGGAAAATTCACCGCTATTTTTGAATTTCTAGAATAGACACTGAAGCGTCCATTGCGTTATAATGTGTCTGAATAGCATTTCATTTCTGTTGTTTGGTGAAAAATCCTTCTATCTACACAAGTTCACAGATTTGTTTGTTTTCTAGATGTATATAAAATCTTTACAATTCTGACATTTACTTATATTCAAACTTATTTCTACAATTATGTAGATCTATGTGTGGAACATAGGCTTACTTACATCAGAAGTTAGTTTAAAGTTTTCGGAACCTCTTTATACAGACTGAGATCATCTAGTTATATTACCCTTCAAAATGGCCACATTGGGTTATATACATAGACAAGAATGATGCTGAAAACACATAAACATGAGACTACCTCTGGTTTCTAATCAGTTCATCCGAGATAGGTGAGAAACACTGAAACCAGTGCCCATCCGAAAACCGAACGGGGGACCTCTGGATTGGTAATCCAGAGCGTTAGCCACTCGGCCACCGCACCACCTATCTATCTTATAATTTTGAATTATGATGGTCACTTTGAACGGTAAAATTCATTTAAAATCCTTCAAATATTTTCAATCAATAATATTACGGTACACAAACAAGCAGTGGTAGCACGTAAGTAAGAACTTGTTTCATAGTAGAGAATAAATAAGTATAAATTCAAGATTTCAAAATTCTTAAAGATTTTTGTTATATAGTGCATAAGTCCCATGGAAGTGCCAAACATTAGCATTACAAACAATATGACATAAGGATGAATAAATATCATGTGTAATAATGGAAAACGGCTACATTACTGTAGTTAATTTACAAACATAACAGGTAGTCTTTTTGGAAATAAATCGTTTCTAGTATGTAATATCAAAAAAAACAAAAAAAACAAAATATATATCAGTCAAATGAAAGCGATCACAAATATTACATAAATACGTGCAATTTGCGTATTTGTTTGAAACTGTGTGTAGAAAAATAGATATGTTATGACATTCTGTTGATAAATTCTTTTGAAATAGTCCATGATTTTTTCACAGTATATAATTAAGTTTTTTAGTTTCTTCAAATTATCACTTTAAACTAAGGTTATAAATTTTAACATACTGGGCCTTTGTCTTGTGTATCTATTTAATATTTAATCCTATAATTTTCAAATAATTAAAACAAACAATATCACATTTTTGGCATTACCCTGGTAAATGATTAGGGAAATGATTCTTAAGTGTAGACCTAGCAATTAAAAGGCATTTCAGTGGATCTAGCCCTTAATAGGTGACACACCCTGCTACAGTCTGCAGTACCATAAATGTTTACACACTTCTTTAGATTCCTCCAAACATGTAGGGGACTTTGTATTGCATGGTAATACCTGATCAACTTGTTTTATCTGTTTTAGACTAATCTACCCACATTGAAGCCATGGATCCAGAAACCATATTCTATGCTGTGTTTGTGTTTATGTGGCTTGTATACCTATGGGAGTCCTATCTCTCATACAGACAGGTAAATGTCTTATAGTGAACATTTTCAATTGTATGTTATAGATAAAGATAAAGAAAATTTTCAAATGTACAAAAATCTGGCTTGTACAGCAGCTGTAGTATTTGAAAAATTGTGATGATAATTATTATGTTGGTAAACTTGGGTTTAAGACACACTCAATCTAAGAGAAAATTGGTGAAGCTGCATAGAATATTCCTCGGCAAGTGACCAGCCGTCTATGAAGCCCAAAGATAATTTTTCACAGTAATACATGTAAGAAATATGCTCAACTTGAAGGTTGCAAATATTAAAATACCTTCTGAAGCATGACCATGCCATCCCATATGGCACAGGATTAAACTTACATATTATCAAAATCAGAAGCAAAAGAATGTTGTGTAAACCTTGCAAATCGATGACAAAAACCTGATATTTCAGAGAGAGTTATATAGAACAGTAACAAAATTGCCAGAGAAGTTGGAAAGTGTAATGGATCAGGAGACATATGAGAAAGCAAGAGTATATAACCTGGACAAGAGCAACTTTGGATTCTGGGTTGGTGTGTGGGGAGAAATAGAACATTCTGTGAGTATAAATAGTCGTGCATTCATTGTAACTGAGCAGTACTTCAAAATAAACAATAACAGAAACTTTTCTATGATTGAAAGAGTTCAGTTTAATAACATGTTTAAGTCAAATTAAGAAAAAAAACTGAATTTCACCATAATACATTGTACATGTATAAGGTATAATTTTGTTGACCTGCCACAGTTCACAATCAATGAAATCCTACAATTAGTCATAAAGTTATTGGCATATATGTAAACATACAGTTCTGTTATGAGTTGCACAGCTGTGCTGGGCATTTTGATTAAGGCTCTTAGCTAGGGCGCTTGGCTGTCAGCCCTTTAGATTGATCCTCAGCCTTGCCAGCCTTTGGGTAAACTACTTATGGCCAATACAGATTTTGAGGTCAGTAGGTCAAAGGTAATAAATGTGCATAATTGATAAAAGAGGTCTTTCATGGTAAGGTTGCTTGTGGTCTGTAGATGATCATTGTTTGATACTAGACTAGTAGGACACATGCCAAGTTTAGAGTTTGACAGTAAGAATAATTCTGACTTCAGTAGCAGACGAAAGTACAACAAATGTCATAGGTTAGTTGATACTGGTCAGAAGATGACCTTTATGGAAGCTCAAATATACCGGATTAGGTCCATTCCTTTTCATTTACTGAGGGTCTCCAGTAGTGGCAGAGACGTAAACAAGGTACTAATAAAAGGTACTAATAAAAGTTGAAAAAGATCACAAATGTGCATTTTTTTTAAAAACTTTTGTTTCTGCTATTTGTCATTTCAGTTGATATTAGTGTATGGAGGTATTCCTTTTCTGTGGAGGGTGTCCGGCAGTGTCATGGCTGACCAAGGATATGACTCGAGTTATGAGGTTAGTTGCTTTGCTTTTAGACATAATATGCCAGAAAGTTGTTTGTTCATCATAAGTTATAGACTCATTTAGACTTGTGAGAAGTATATATAAGTACATATGTTACTTCTGTTTAAATGATTTAGGGTACACATGATATTGACTGAGTTGTTAAGGTATGTTGCACAAAATATGTGTTTCACCAGAGTTGCATAAAGGACTTTGATTTCAAGCCCCATTAGTGTTGCTTTCTTTCATGTATGACAGTTGTCAATTAGTAGGCTGTGGTAGGACTAAAGTTGTAACCAGCTGCTTCACATAAAATGCATTGAGATTTTTTTTTTCTTCTCCACAATTAAAAGTGGACAACACACCCAAGTCTAACAAAGTTTGAGGAGTTTATTTCAATGCAGCTGCTGCAGTATAACATGCATGTAACAATTAGTAAACAGGATTCATAAAAAAGCATTTGAAATATCATTAATTTCAAATTAGTTTTTTAACACTACAATGAAATCCTGTTTATGAATAGTTTACAGAAAACATAAGGTCTAAAACTCCGCATGAGGCAGCTGTTTTTAGAAAAAAAAACATACCCTTACATGATTTTTTATCTTACCAGATTAATCATGACAGCCTGGTTACATGCACAGTTTTTGAGTGATAGGCCTGACCTTGGCAACTACTGCAATCTATTATCTATACTAGAACATGTAAGTCTAAAATGATACATTGTTATGTAAGGTATATTGTACCTGTCAAGCATCATTTTCATTTATTTTCAGATACTTCAGTCAGTTGTATTCCTTGTGTTTTCGATGTGTTTCTCAACTATAACGAGCTTGCCATTTACTGTCTACAGTACATTTGTTATTGAACAAAGGCATGGCTTCAACAAGCAGGTATCACTGTATTGAAAATAACATGTTGTCATTCAACCTTTAAGTTTAGACATATTTATTAGCACTGTTGTTCTCTTTATGTGCCCCAAGGGACGTATTTTATTATGGCATTGGTCATTTTGTCTGTCTGTCCGTTTGTAATTTCTGTCCGGAGCTATATCTGCCACATTGGTAATGCAATTTCAATAAAGTTTGTGGGAATGTTTGTTACTATATAGAGTTGATGCCCCTGGAGTTATGGCTCTTTGAAAATTGAATGCAAAATTGCCATGCCATGGTCACTAGATGAACCTTGTGCATGGGGAAAGAAGGGTGCCCACCCCCCAACCATAAATTATTATCAAGTTTTTAGCTCGACTTTTCTATGAAAAGGGGAGCTATCCTACTCGCCCGGCGTCGGCGTTGGGCTGACCTTTGGTACCACCCCACTTTCTTTCAGAAGTATTAAAGGTATGGCTTTGAAACACCATACTGTTTACCATCATAACCTCCATCTACAGGCAAGAGTACATAACTCTGTCAAGGTTTTTGACAGAAATATGGGTTTTTTTTTACTTAGAAAGGTATTGAGCTTGGTTAAGTTTTTCGTACCACCTCACTTTATTTCAAAACCATTGGAGGTATTGCTTTGAAACTTGAAACTAACCATACTTGTTTACCATCACGACCTTCATCAACAGACAAGAGGACATAACTCTGTCAAGGTTTTTGACAAATTATGCCCCTTTTCTTAGAAAATACATTGAATATGGGTAAAATCCACTTATTGCCTTAACCCTTTGAGATATTGCTTTGAAACTTTTAATGCTATTTCACATCATTACCCCCATTTGTATGCAAGAGAAGGTAACCCTGTCAGGGATTTGTTTTAAAAATTAAGGCCTTTTATCGACTTAGAATCTTGGTTAAGTTTTTCCAGTACCAGTCCCCTTTTGACTGAACTGTTTGAGATATTTAATTTGAAAGTTGGAATACTTGTTAACCATCATGATTCCCAAACATGGGCGAGGAGAAGGTTATTCGTCAAGAATTTTATTTGAATTATGGCCCTTTTTGACTTAGAAACTCAGTTAAAATTTTCATTCTTGTCCACTTGTTAACTTAACCATTTGAGATATTACTTTGAAAGTTGGAGTACTTATGTACCATCGTAAGACCTATCTGTAAGCAAAAGAAGATAACTCTGTGAAAAGTTTCGATTTGTACTTAGAAATTCCTAGTTAAAGTCTTGTGTGCCCTTAACTGTCAAAGTTTTGTTTTATTGGCAAGCACTAAAAAAGTCGAGCACGCTGTCCTACTGACAGCTCTTGTCTTATACCCGATATATTCTGATGGCAGCAAGGACCCACACTACTTAATAGCATATCCTTCGGGTGTATATGTCTGCTGTCCTACTGACAGCTCTTGTTCAGTCAACTATCATGCATTAGTTATTCTTAAAGATTATCGCTGTTTGGTATAAGCTTTACAGAGACATACCCATAGGATGCAAGTAGAAGGATGTGGTGCAGGAATGGCAGGGGGATCATATTTCAGAGGATCAGGGTGACTTTTAAAAGTGGCTGTTTCTACATTAAAGGAGATTTATTTTAAATCTTGGGTTGTTATTGCAATTTCTGAATGAGAATATCTTGCCTGCCACTGTTGTTGGATAGAACCTGGTTCCAGTGACTGCAGTATTTAATCTTAATGTGCCAATTGGAGTCAAATTACATTTTTGTCAGTGTTTACCTTTCAGGAAGCAGTAGTATTGACATAGGAAAGGATACTTCAGAGCACAGAAAACAACCATTTTAACCATTGTAGTAGGTGCGACTGAAAGCAAAATGTCAGTGCAAGACACACTACCCATTAATATCATTTCAGACTCCTGGATTCTTTGTGAAGGACCAGATTAAGAAGTTCTTCGTCTCCATGGCGATAGCTATACCAATAGTGGCCTTGTTGATCTACATTATTAAGATTGGTGGTGACTACTTCTTTATCTATGTGTGGCTCTTCTTACTTGTTGTTTCCCTGGTAAGTGACATGCTTGTACTGCTTGTTGTTTCCCTGGTAAGTGACATGCTTGTACTGCTTGTTGTTTCCCTGGTAAGTGACATGCTTGCACTGCTTGTTAAAAAACTGTGATGTAATTGACAACTGTTTTCTGTACTATGTTATGTCATAAAAAAAAAACACTGACTTTGAAATAGATTGAATTTGAAGAATGATTTAAAATAAATCTGTAACCTGTTATTTCATAGCTTATAGATATAAGTATAAGACTCATTATCAAGGCAACTTTTTATCATAATTATGAGTGTCAAAGTATTGTACAATGTAGACCATTGTCTGTTGGATGATACCTACCAACGTCCCATGTATTGGTGCTATACACTGGGCATGTAAAAGAACCAGGGTGTGTCTCTGGAACTGAGACAAATTCTGTGTCTTTCAATATCCCTCAAAATCTGAAATAAGTAACCTTTGGTACCAATGATAAAATTCTAAAGTACATACATAACATGTGAACACCATTAAGTGCAATATGCAAATTATGGCTCTTTCTCAGCTGATTGCCAAAACAAGAATTTTCTACAGTTAGTTGTGATGAAAAGAAATTTATACATGTAAAGAATGGGATTTCAAAAGGAAGCTATAGATTTTCAAGAAACAACTTCAATTATTAAGATATTCATAAAATAGTCATATAATGGTATAAGTAAATGTATGAAGCATTTCTGTTCAGTTGATGATCACCATCTATGCTGACTATATTGCTCCATTGTTTGACACGTTTACACCTTTACCTGAGGGAGAACTGAGGACCAATATTGAAGAGCTGGCTAAAAGCATCGAGTTTCCATTAACCAAACTGTATGTCGTGGAAGGTATGTATGGTTTGTTGTAAACAGGACCATTTATTTAAATGTCAGACCGAAGTTGTATTAAATCAGCATGGGCACAAGTGTTGATCAAAGTACTGTATTGCATCATTTTTAGCTTGATGGTTTGAAGAATATGTAGAGCTATTACAGTCACTTGTGCATCGGTGTTGGCGTTGCAGCATTGGTTAAAGTTTTGCATGCAAGCTGAATTTGGTTAAAGTGTAAGCTACTATCAGGCATATACCTAAGTTAACATCGCTGAAATTTATTTGAAACATCTTTAGAATGTTAACGGGACTCCAACAAACAAGTAAGATTAGTCTTGACTGAATACCTTGCAATTTATGGCACTTGTTGAACTTGGGAGCTTTTGGTTAAAGTTTTGCATGTAAGGTACTATGATACACATACATGTATTTTAGTTACCACTTAAGGGATTGATTTGAAACTTCATTAAAGTCTCAAGGGGTGTCAGACTGTCAAGTTAGATAACTCTTGTATGAATTTAGTTCAAATTGTGGCCCTTATTTGACTTACAAAACACCCACAATAGTAAATGTAGTTGAACTCTGTTTAATCATGCACATTTACATTGTCTGATGCTTATTTACATTAAAGATGATATACTTTGTAAAAGTCTTACTGAAATCTTTTTTCTTTTCTATGTCTGGAGTCTTCCCACTTTCTGATTTCTTTATAGAGTTAAAGCATAACTAAGAAAGCGTTCCTAATCAAGGAACAATGGTTGGTTCAACGAAAACATCCATTGTATTCACATTATTCAGTAGATTTCAAATGACATGCAGATGTATCTGATGTACATCAAAGTAAAACTTGTTATAACAAACTCGAGCCCATGTAATTTTAAGTATTATGAGGTAATTGCAAGGTGAAAACAACTTTGTAACGCCTCTATGGTTGAGTGTTTAGTTTATACAAATTTATTTTAGTTTGATTATGAAGAAAGCTCCGTAGCTTATTGAATAGCTCTCAAACACTTGTTCTAGATGTAACCACGCCTGCAAGAGAGAGGCAGCGAGTTTTTCATCACTGCTACCCATTTACAGCTGGGTGTACTGAGGCACATGTGGCATCAGTGTCTTGGCCCAAAGACACACCTTGTGCTTGGGCTGGGATTCGAACCAGGGATCCCCCGTTCCAGAGGTGAACGCCCTAACCACTAAACTATAGAGGCACCCAGATTTTAGAGTTGAAATCCCTGTAACCTTTCATTGATTAAGGTTCATTGGTTAGAGCCCTGCTACCAACCATGTCGCTTTTATATGTTGGTGAAAGTTGGCAGTTTCTGCTATTGATACTATTGATGCTAAGTTACAATGGTTAGGTCAACTGCTTGACTGTTCATAATTTAAATATTAAATGAAACAGGCTTTACATCATAACAGAAAACCATGCAGTCTTCTTTCTTTGTGGCATTCAGTTTGTCTTTTATGAATACTTTAGTGTTATTTTGAAGTTACTTGAAAAAGCATATGCCTTCAAACTTGAACCATGGGATGATTCATTTATTACAGGTTCAAAACGATCTTCCCACAGCAACGCATATTTCTACGGATTTTTCAAAAATAAAAGGATTGTTCTGTTTGACACACTGCTAGAGGATTACTCACCACTAAATAAAGACAAAAAGGTAAAACAACTATCCTTTTTCTTGAAATGTAAAATATTTGATTGTAAAAGACAGTTATTACATTTATTATTAAGACAGAAATTTGTAGTTAGATTTAAACACTAGGACCTGTGTTAGGTCAAGTCATATAAATTTCATAATGGAAATTTCATACCAAATAAATAACAAGCTGTAGGCCTTAATGAAGTTTTTGCATTTGTTAAATAAGATCTACATTGACTATCAACTTGCATAGGAATATAGGCATGTGACTTGGATAGGAATATAGACATGAATTCTTTCATTAATGGAATCATCTTCGGAACATGTATTTAATAACAGATAAAACATAAATTTGTTATGTTTCCCAGATATGTATCACCTCCCTAAGGCTTCTTGCTAATAGGTCATATAACATTGTCAACTTTGAACTGAAATTTGACCAATATAATAGCAAATTAGGATATGTTGAGTGTCACTTGGATAGGTTGTTTCAGGAAGGGGAAAAAAGAAAAGTCTGAAGATGACGCTTCTAAACAGGATGCTAAGGAGGAAAAGACTGGTGAAGAGTCCCAAGATGAAAAAACACCAGAAGGAAGTGGAGATGAAGCTGAAACACAGGAAGATAAACCCAAGGAACACAAGAAACAAGGCTGTAACAATGAAGAGATACTAGCAGTTCTCTCTCATGAGCTAGGGCATTGGAAACTAGGACACATCATCAAGAATCTACTCATCTCACAGGTTTGTAAAAAGGTTTCAGTTCTGACTAGTACTTGCGTTTAAAAGAATGTACATTGTATTAGGAAATAGCAGTCAAATTATTCACAGTTGGGATTCTGTACTGTAAACCAGTACAAGATGGTCTGTACTTTGCCATTACATCATTGTGCCCAGGAATTTATGCAGAACAGTTAACAAAATACAAACACTCACTTATCTGAAGTTTTAAAATGATGAAATATATGCTGTTCAAACTAAAAATTTTGATGATAATGACCTTGAAACTTAAAAATTTGGCAATGTTAGAGTGTCCCGAGTGTTACAGGGTGAGAATGTGCAAGAGTTTAAGGCAGTTTGCAGACTTGAAGTTTAACCAGGAGTTCAAATGTAAAGGTGCAAGCTTTTAATCAGGTGTAAATATTTTACAATTTTTATGCATGAACTTTGATTACTGATTATATAGAGACTGTGAAAATATTTATCTTGATTGGGAGTAAAAGTTGAAACATATTTTAATTGTTGTATTTCAGGTGAATTCATTCCTGTGTTTTGCTGCCTTTGCATTTCTAATTGATCAGCAAGTATTATATTCAGCATTTGGATTCAATGTTCGACCTACACTCATAGGCCTTATCATCATTTTCCAGTATGTCTTCTCCCCATATAACGAGGTAATATATTTTTTGTATTGTAAAAAAGTTATGATTTTTTTCCACCCTTTGCAAGGCATGAAAGGATTCCATTACGTAAGAGAGTAAAAGTAATGTTTGAAATGTATTAGGAGAGAGGCATATTTCATTAGTTAGTTACTTACAATATGAGATACATTCAACACTGATAGGTTCAACTACAAGAACTCAATGTCTCACATCATAGTTTTCATCTGTTAGATCCTAAACACCAGGAGAGAAATGTTTCGCTCGAAGTCAAATATGTATATACTGAAATGTTAAACAAATTTTTATACAAATCCTATTACTTGTACAGGGGGTATACTGGATTCAGCTTGACTGCCTGTAAATGCAGTCTTGTAAACTCTTTATCTCCAAATCCGCTGGTCAGAATTTAACAATATATTTTAACTCACAGAAATAATGAGTACCATGCCTAGTTGTGCATGGTCTGTTTCGGATCACTACTCTAGGTCAAAGGTCAAGGTCACACAGACTCGAGATAGTTAAATCTTGTATACTTGTCTCCAACACCCCTGGTCGGAATTTAATGAATATAATGATATTTCACAGAAATGATAAGTACCATGTCTAGTTGTGCATGGTCCATGTTACAGATCACTTTTATTACTCAAACAGCAGGGAGCACCAATATCAAATGTTACTTAAATTTTATATACGGAGTCAGTGTGGTGTTACTAGGTATTCATCACATTCAGTGATAGTTCTAGTTTAAAATATTTGCATCTTCACACATAAGGCCAAAGCCGAGGAAATATCCTTTTATGGCTTGCATGTATTTTGTGTGTACCCCTGACAGTAATTCTATTAAAATCGAAGATTTGACGAACAATTTTTGCATTCTTTTCCAGGTACTTTCTTTCTGTGTAACATTCTTGTCAAGGAAGTTTGAATTCCAAGCGGACAGTTTTGCAAAGAAGCTCAGATATACAGAGCCCCTGAAGATGGCCCTTATCAAACTAAACAAAGACAATCTAGGATTTCCAGTGAATGACTGGCTGTATTCAACCTGGCATTTCTCACATCCACCACTGCTGGAGAGAATTAAGGCTCTAGAAAAAGCAGAGTAACAGTGGTGGCTTCTTTTTATATCTGGTTTATTTAACACTTCTCGGTGCACATTAAACTTTCATATTTGGTTATGTGTATGATTTAATGTAAACTGCATTTTGCTGCAAAATCGTGTTGGAATTTTGGTTTAGAGTTGTAATTTATAAAGGTGAAGGTGAGTCCTTAAATCAAAGTGTTCTTGCATAATTTGTAAAATCTACACTTGCATGTCTGTAGTGGATCTACTAGACAGGTATAATCTCAAAGCAGGGATTTTGCTGGCTTTGTCTTCACAATCCTGCAGTGATCTTTCTCTAACTAAATTGAGCAAGTTGGAATATTATATACATGTATCTTCTGGTGAGATGTGGGTACTTAGGATTTTTTTTATCTGCTTCAAGATAGCTGTATTTAATGTTGGGCATGTAATAGTAGTAGAAATAAATGTTTATGCCTTAAAATGTGCTTCATTTACTGAGAAAGAATTCACTGTAACAATTGTTGTCTGCTGTTGTCTTCAATATTTTGCTGATGTACAATAATATATAATAAAATGTGTGAGTGACAATTTTACTTTTTTATATGTCTGTAGAGACAGAACCTATTATCAGATCACCTACAGCAGGTTAGTGGCTTCCACTTATAAGTGATTTGCTCTCAAATTGTTTTTATTGGATCATTGCTTAATCTGGTGACAATAGGACTAATATTTTGGTTGTGTTTTATAATTTTCTATATTATCCTAGGCAAAAGTGCTTCAACTGCTGAAATTTTCCTAAATTAACACTGTCTACTCTCCAAAATTAATAGCTTTTACAGATCATATCGCACCGTCCGTCTGTGCGTCCCCTTTTACAAAAATCGTGTCCAGACTGTAACTCTGTCATGCATTGAAGGATTTTAAAATAACTTAGCACAATTATCTAGCACATCAAGACAATGTGTCACGTGCAAGACCCACGTCCCTACTTCAAACGTCAAGGTCACACTTAAGAGTTTGAAGGTAATGGAATCCTGTATATATGCACACATTTTGTCCGGACTATAACTTTGTCATGCATTGATTGATTTAAAAAATAACTTGGCACAAATGTCTAGCACATCAAGCCGATGTGTCGCATGGATTTTAAAATTACATACCACAATTATTGAGCACATGGAGAGGACAAAGACTGAGACACCTCTTTCGGGGGCATTCGTCACTTGTGAGGGACAGCTCTTGTTTCGACATAATATCCACCACAAGTTTTTAAAGCACTAGTTCTTGCTTTGAATCGATACTATATTACTTATGTCAGCCAAACTGACCCAATCGTGAATTTTTGCCACTGGTACCTCTTGAATGGTTTGATTAAATGTTTTGATTAACAATGCATTTACAGTCCAATTTACTGTAAACCAGAGGGGAATATTCAAGGCAGTTTGTCACTAGCATCTTGATAACTAAGATTTCATGTGATGATGCAATTACCAAAGACCCCACAAAACAGTTTTCGGAAAAGCTATTCACATTACTTGGATGCAGTACTGATTGATGCCCAGTGGCATAATTCAACCTTTTTAAGCCAATGATGAGTAGGTATCGAGTTGTCTTTGCCAATTGGTATCATTTTATACACATAATAAAGCTTAAGTTTGACAAAGTTGATCTTTTAGATTTCCTCGTGAATTTCCATGTCGAATTAAAAATAATTTGTCCAAGAACACAAGTGCAATTTACAATCTAGACCACTATCTTTAACCCTATCTTAGCCATGAGCAACTGAAGTTAACAAGGGTGAAGTAGATTGAAGAATATGCGCATGTGCTGTTTGTCTTATTTGACATGTCAGTTTTAGAAGTGTTTACTCCAGTTACCCCAAGTAGCTCCTACATGTAAGGAATGTAATGGAGGATAATCGAAGACAAATGCATCATGGGATGGTCACTACAGTAGGTATCGCAGCTTACGTTCTAGACTTTACAGCAAGGGAAGCAGTACAAACAGGTATGATATAAATACAACAAGATGGCCATATATCACTCACCTTGGTACAAGTCCACTTGCCTGGGGGAAGATCACTAGATAATGTTATAAACCAAATAGGTTTTCCTATATACGTCTTTGTAAAACATGTGACCAACCCCCCCCGGGCAAGGTCAATTTTGACCCCAGGGTCATAATTTGAACAAACTTTGAAGAGGTCTAATAGGCAATGCTACATGCCAAATCAAATATCTAAGCTCTATGCCCTGTGGTTTCAGAGAAGAAGATTTTTAAAGTTTTTCCTATATAAGCCTATGTAAAACTAAGTGACCACCCGTGCGGGGTCAATTTTGATCCGGGGGTCATAATTTGAACAATCTTGGTAGAGGTCCACTAGACAATGCTACATGCTAAATATCTAAGCTCTAGGCCTTGTGGTTTCAGAGAAGAAGATTTTTAAAGTTTTTCCTATATAAGCCTTTGCAAAACTAAGTGACCACCCCTGTGGGGTCAATTTTGACCCGGGGGTCATAATTTGAACAATCTTGGTAGAAGTGCACTAGACATTGCTACATGCCTTGTGGTTTCAGAGAAGAAGATTTTTAAAGTTTTTCCTATTTGTTGCCATAGCAACCAGAGTTCAGCATGGAGTGGAATTCTTTAGAGCTTCATGCAAGGAACAGTTTTATCAACATTGGCCTAGTGGTTTCAGAGGAGATGTCATTTGAATCAAAATGTTGACGGACGACGGACAATCATCAATCTAAAAAGGCCAAGATGGCCCTATATCGCTCACCTGGTTACCAATAGCAGAAGAGGTTTTTACTGCAGGGGTCCTGAATTTAAGTATATCCAGTGTACTACATAATGCTACTTTCCAAATATCTAAGCTGTGGGCCTGATAGTTCTAGACAAGAAGAGTTTTGAAGTTCTGCATACATAAGCTAATGAGAAATCAAGTGACCCTCCTCCAGGAGGGGTCAATTTTGACCCATGGGTCATGATTTTAACAATCTTTATGATAGAGGTCCACTAGGCAATGCTACATGCATAATATCTAAGCTCTAGGCCTAGTGGGGTCAGAGACGATTTTAGTTTTTCCATATATAAGCATATGTAAAGTCAAGTGACCCCCAGGACTGGGTAAAGTTTGACCAAGGGGTCATCATTTGTATAATCAAGGTAGAGGTCCACTATGCAATACCACATACTAAATATCTAAGCTCTATGCCTTATGGTTTTAGAGAAGATGTTTTAAGTTTTTCCTGTATCAGCCATGAAAATTCAAGTGACCCCCAGCCAAGACAATTTTGACCCTGGGGTCATGATTTGAACAATCTTGGTACAAGTCCATTGGGGCAATGCTACATGCAAAATATCTAAGCTCTAGGTCTTGTGATTTCACAGAAGGAAACTTGTCTTAATGACAATGCTGCATGCCAAGGGAGACTACTCCAACACATATTATTTGAACAACTATGATAGGGCTTCATGCAACGAAAATCTCTACCAAGTTTCATCAACATTGGCCTAGTGGTTCATAGATGTCACTTGAAGGAAAATGTGTGCAGACCACATACGCTGGACGGTAATAGCTCACTCTGGCACTTTTTGTGCCAGGTGAGATAAAAACACAACTGCTAGTCTTCAATATAGATGTGTTTACCATTTATTTGTGAACTGGTTAAAATACCCAGTAAATACAGCAAACACACACGTGCTCAATGTGCATCACATTAACATATCACATTTCACAATAGCTCCAACTTGTTCTTTGTTGTTGGGGCATGCACTGTCTTTCTGGATTCTCAGAATAATTAGAATTCTCAGATTGAATACAAGGAAGTTGTAGTGTCTGTATTTTAGCACACAATGTAAAAACTTGACCAATCAAGACCTTGGCCTGCATTTCATTTGAGACCATCATTCATTCAAATCCTTTACTCGTGAGAGGTGAGTTTGATGTATCATATATACATTGTATTTTGCACTGAATAAAGTTCTACTATCTTACTTAAGGTTTCTTCTGCCTTCGGATTTACCTGGAATGACAAAACATGAGTCAAATTTTCTTTTACAATTTGTATTAGTTATAAAAGTCTTAAAGATTGTGAAAGCACATGAGAATGCATCTCTTCATGGTATACTTTCAGAACTGACAAACTGAACATAAAAATTGACGTCCTGTCACCTATAATAAAAGTCTTAAAATATCTGTTGAACTCAATGACTTTAGGAAAACACTTGTGATACTTACCTGTATAAGATCTTTTATTGGTGTAGAAGTGAGTAAAGGCTGGAATATTTTCATAGAGGCCGAGTCCAGGTAAATGGAATCCGTGTAACAAATGTATAACATGGCCTTTATATCTATCATCTGGGCATATGTTAACACTGAAATATACATTCAATTCTTATATACATGTACATGTATATGACTGTATTACGCAACACAACATTTCTTGTACATTTTGTATTCACTAATTCATACCTTTTATGTTAGAATCTTTAAAAGTTCTGCATCATCTAAAATTTTAAGCAAGTTTATGGTGCGAAGCTGCAACATGAAGGTACCAGCAACTAAACTGAAAGTTACTAGCTCAAAGTTTTATGTCTTAAATGCAACTAGGCATGATGCAAACTTATGCAACAGTTCATCATTCCAGCAAGTCTCTTTAGTATGCTTAACTTGGACATATAGTTTACAAGGAAGTAATGATCCTCCTGTCTTCTGTATGTAACACTGTCTCATTGATGACACTGAATATCTTTAGGCCAATAGCTTAGATATTTGGAGGGTAGCATAATCTAGAAATCCTCCATCAAGGTTTGTTTATGTCATAAATCTACTTGGATTAACCCTGGAAATCATTTATGTACATGGTGGAAGTTAAAAACAACCAGTCAGACCTGTTGACTCGGGTTAGCCATGTGGTACCAACATTGTCATCTTGTTAATGTACTTACACTGGGCTGGCAGTCCTGAGAGTAAGTTTGGCTGCTCTAGGTAAGGACATATAGGTGTCCCTGGAAACTTTGTTGTTTTCAGCGCACGTAAGAATGGAGGATTCATGTCCAAGGCTGATATATCGCTCTTGTATTCACTTGTCATACAAGTACACAATATTGACATATATAAGTATGAGCAGTCTGTACTCAGGCAGGAAAACAACTGAAAGAAGAAATCGAGAATGAGACAAACAACAAAATGCGGCTGAAAATGAGTCAGAATTTAGTGTAAAAAGAGAAAATATGACAGAAACTGGATATAACATAAAATACCATCTAGTAATAACTAATTTAACTAATAATATTTATATTAGTCAGTTATAGTTAGATATGAACAGAATGATATTAATGCTGTACTTAAACAGAAATAAACATTAGAACACCTTTTAATTTGCTAACAGAAAATTACTTTTAAATTAAAAATTTGTGATTGTTATTAAAAATAGAATTTCATTTTACAATATGAAGAACAAAGTTACAGCAAAATGTGTTTGGAGAGCACTAAAGTCATACTACCATTCATAATTTCAAGAAAAACATTCAGCACTGATTTATACTCTTATAAAATTCCGTATTATGTATTAAGTTATAATTGATATATGTGTATGGATCTGTATAACTGTTTTTTTTCTACCGAGTGTAGTTCAAATCTTTCTTGACTTTACTAGTCAAAAATTGATATTCCACTATACCCTTATAATACAGGTAACTCTATATAAATTATTTCTCACATGATGCATTCAGAGCATTTACATGTATCATATCTCCAGCATCTTTCCTGATCGCAATGCAGTATGAACATTTTTAACAGTAATACGACATGAAGAAATCATTGACAGCACTATTTGTGCATGCTGTAAAACACTAGCTACTGGTACCTGATCTGTAAATGAATAGGACTGTTCAGGAATGACATCTGTTTTACACAAACACAGAAAAGCATCGGGAATACGTCTAGATCTGTAGATATAACATGTCTTATCCGATGGTGACATTTGATCAAAGGTGTTAATATCCGTTTCTTCCATTCCACTGAATATTGCTCCAACCACGTAATACTCATCACTCAGAATGTAAGCTTGTGCAAAACCTGGAAAACAGGCAAAACACATATATTATTTCATACTATTGTAAAAGAAGCTCATTGTGACATACAATCAAAGTTATTAGTTTCAGGTAACTTGTATTTAACTACTATATAAAAAACACATTCTCATAAATATTCAAAACTGATTTGTCGGTACTGCATTACAGAACAGAAGTCTGAACTTGAGTTTATCTTAAGTTGCATTGATCAGCAATCTGACCTGGATATGCATTCTTACTGCTAGTTGTCGTTACACAACCTTTTACATAATTGCCAAAATTTGTAAGGTTTTTATAGCTGACTTGTGTTCCTGCTTTCTTGTCACAGCATCATACAACAACCTTCAGACATTGCACGAGTACTGTCTGTTTAACCATTTTGTCAGTGCATACCATGCCAGTTAAGTCCAAGCACAAGTATGTAGTGTTTTTACAAAACCAGGCCATTTATCTCACAAGTTTATCTCCCTTACCTGCTGCTGCAGGACCAACAGCTACTATGAGTGTCTGACATGGCAGTTTTCCATTTGGTGTCTTCAGCAGCTCCGCACGTACAAGAGGAGACCATCTTACATTGGTTCTGTAATATAACAATCATCTGATGACAAAACACTTTTGTTATGTTAAATGTATATCCATCATATAATGCTCTTTAGCAGACATACTGATGATAGTATACTACAGAAATTTGAAGCATATCAATTTTTGCATCAATGTGTGACTGAAATGCTTGCTGATTAGGTTTGGTATAGAGGGAAAGAAAATTGCTACAACATAAACAGATGGGTAGATGGTTAGAGTGGTATATAGTTTTGGGGAAGAAGGAGTTCTTATAACAGTTGCTTTGATTAACTTATAACTTGAGGAATGAAAGTAGCTTGTGCTGCGGGATAAGGGAACTAGGAAGCTTTCAATTGGGATAGCGACCAGTTCATTATGGATTTCATACACAAAAGATAATCTGTTGTCAATATGCCTAAGATCTAGTCTGCGTAGGTCAAGGGAATGGAGCATGTTGGTGACACTGGATGTTTGACCAAAATCAGACTTTATTTATTCAGCTACTCTTCTATGGACACCCTCAATCTGGTCTATGAGGGTTTGGGTATAAGGTGACCACATCTCAGATCCAATATCCAGCTGGGATCTCAGTAGGGTCTGGTAAGCAATGGACTTCAGGGGTTCAGATTTGACCCTGATGCTTCTGCGTAAACTTTAATGGTTGGTTAGCTATCTTTGTTGACCTAATTATGTGGTTGTCCCAGGACAGATTATTTGAAGTATCCACGCCAAGGTATTTAGCTAGGGTAACAGACTCAAGTAGGACTCCATGAAGGCAATACTAGGTGAGAATAGGATGTTTTCTTTTAGTGATGTGGGTTACATTTGACATGGGTTGACATTTGGGGGAGGGGTTGACATGGGGGGGGGGGGGTTGGAGGATGACTGATGACAAGGTTAGACAGACTGCAGTATCATTAGCAAAGAGTCAAACTTTGGAACTGATAATTATATGGGAGGTCATTCATGTTTGCTAAAAAGAGCAGTGGTCTTAATACAGACCCCTGTGGAATAAAGGAGGAGACAGGGAAGGCATCTGAACTGGTCCCATTTAAAACAACTGATTGGAGTCACTCTTTATCCACTTTATTGATTGACCTCTGACTCCGTAATTGCGCATTTTCAGTAATACATGTACTTTCTCACGACTGGCCTTCAAAAGCCTTGCTGAAATCCAAGAGTATAAGACTTACTTATTTTCAGTTTAATGCTGTATTCAATACCTTCATTCATATTGCATAATAAGTGTTATATTTCTCATTTTTAAGTTGCCAATATAATATCAAAATGTAACTTTTGTTGTTCATTGTACAATCTCTTTCAATGAAAAGAAATTGGCCATCCCGGTCTGGACCATCCTGGATATGGGCCGTCCTGGTATTGGTCCATCGTGACTTGTTTCCACTGTGTCAATTGGTTAAACAATCCAATTAGAACCATATTTGGAGAGTATACTAGTGACATGTTTGTCGTTTAATTATCGGCTAATCACATACAAATTGCCTCTTTTATCCTCTGTGCAATTTACCTAAGATGAGAGTGACAATAAACACAAACTCATGTCACCTATTTGACTGTACACAATGCTAGTACCTCTTGCATTATCAGTATCACATGTCATTGACAGTGCATGTTTAAAATTAGTCCAAATAATTGTACTCAACGGGTGAATATCGTTATATTTTTTGCTAGGCACTATCCATGGACCTATCTAGCGCTATCCAGCCTCCGTAAAAGTGCAGATAACTATAAAATGTCCGTATGTAAAATGGGTCTACGTTTGGAGTCAAATTATTGAGACTAGTTTAAAAGCTTCCGGGTCAACTCGTACCTTAGTCAACTCGTACCTTAGTCATCTCGTACCTGAATTGGTCAACTCGTACGGTTAAAAAAGTCAACTCGTACCCTTTGTAGTCAACTCGTACCTTTTGTTTCAAAACTGATATTTCAGGTGAAAGTTATGTGTTTTTTTTAACTTCCTCTGTTGCATGCAAGAAAATGAATTACTTGGTAGGGTATTTTCATTCAAGAAGTAATTAGTCTTCTCAAAATTCACTTACCTATTACTGTAACATGACCTGAAATTCCACCGCCTTGATAAATAAATCACAGAAAATTAAAGTTTGTACATAAATCGGTACAAAAATAAAACAGGAAGCAAATTTACTAATTTTTTGAGCGTGTCTACAAACCTAATTTCGATGTCTGTGGGCCTAATGTATCTTAAAAAACCTAAGTTGAACTGAAGTAAAACATATTTTCGTCAGTAACATGATGAAAATAATACAATTTTTGAAAGTCCCGTTATTTATTATTTTAGTAGCGCTAAAACAAATGATTACCTAGGGTACGAGTTGACTTTTTTTCAAAACATTCTCTTCATTTCTTCCATTTTCTGATAAAATTTTGCAAATAAGAGCAAAATAAAGTATTTCAATGCAAATATTTAATGATTATTGATAAAAATACTATTATCTCAAAGATATTGCATAAAAAAAGTTTAAGGTATGAGTTGACTTTTTCGAAAAAAAAATCAGGTACGAGATGACTAAGGTACGAGTTGACTTAGGTACGAGTTGACTGGTTACCGTTTAAAATGGGACATAGATTTTATGTGCTCCTTAGGGATTTGTTCAAATTAAATACCCAGAGTTTTCAATATTTTTGCAAACTTCGCTTGGACGCCTGGTTTATGGTCCAAGTACCAGGTAAACTAAGTGAATATCGGAAGAACAGCATGTATTGGACTCTATATTTGACTTTTCCCGTTCATAGGTAGCACCTATAGTTATATTACTATGAAACAGATATTTCAATTGCCTTTTATGCGTCTTTTTTTCTTCCAACTAAGAAGCAAACGTCATGGCTACATCGCGAAATCAAGTTACAAAATATTTGCATTAGGGTTTTTCCCGTTCAGAATACGTAGTAGAATCTTTTTAAGGTCACATATTTTCCCTTTCATGTAGCTGCATAATCAGTGAAACAATTTACGTTGACAATATAGGCGAATCTAACTCTTCTTCCTCTTCATCAACTGCTCTTGAAAATGTTGGGACAATTTCACCGAAGAACGTGGCCATTTTGGAACTCCCGGACTGGTTTTACAGAAACTACCAAGAAGCGTGTTTTGAATACTGCTTAGAAAGTCATCGTCGGAAAATCCCTGCCGCTTCTCTCCGTCATATATATTCAATTAGGTAATGAATAGCCTGGGTTACCGAGGATCGTAGACATTGTTCAGGGGTTTCTTTTTGTGAAAATGGTAATGTTGCAAATGCATACAATGACAGTTCAGTTGTAAACAGTAACCGTTGTACTAATTACTCCTTAAGTTCTGACAGTAGAACTTGTTCATACAAGATACAAGAAACTTTATTTATAGTCGGGTGTTACCAGAACACAGAGAGAAACATTAGCTAAAAGCTATTTACCGACATAATTTAATAAGTTTCTTGAGCATTCTTTTTGTGAAAGTAGTATGTTGCAAATGTATGTACATGTAATGGCAGTTCAGTTGTTAACAGTAATTATTGTATTAATTGTCTGAGTTCTGATAGGAAAATTTGTTTACCTCAGTTTTGCATTTAAAGATGAAATATTAAATTTTCTGAAGGTTGCCCAACTGAGAGTAAGACTTCAAATATGTGTTGTCAGGACACTGGTGTTACTTGGTCTAGTCCAAAGAAGTATAGTGATGTATATTTTGAAAATGTATTTCAAGATAAAGTTACTCATTAGGGGTGTGGAATTTGATATTTTTTCACATGATCATTTTTCTTTATCTGGTGCTAAAATGCTTAAAGTTGCATGTATTAGAAACTGTAAGAAAATGATAAATTGCAAATTTAGATCATTTTATGCTGATAATAAATAAAAAGTTAAGAAATTTAAAAATACCGATCAACATTTTCAACTCTAACCCCGTCATTATTCCATGGACATATATACTAAACGAAACTAGAACGCACCACCTGTCTTTTCTTCTTTATTTAATGATCAACCCTTCCATTATCTGCCAGCTCATTTTAGCTAACCGTCTACAAAAGGTATCATGTCCTGCATTTATGAAGACACTGGGTAGATCTAAACTTCCGTTACATGAAATTTTGAAATTCATAAATGCAAGGCATGATAGGGTTCGTGAATCGATAGCTAAAATACAATAACTCTGGCAATTTTGTATATAGCAATCAAAATCTTAACAGTCGTAAATTAAGTTCCTCTCCAGAAAGAAGAACTAATTTGTTTACTTCTAAGAATAGATCAATTATACTTTCGAGTCGGGTCACTAAATTGCTTTATTTTATTGACCAACTGTACCATGTTTCCGGACTTAATAGATTTTTTTTGTGATGTTAGGTTTTAAATTGGGTAAACTTTTTCAATCATTTGACACAATAATGAAATATCATGATTAAAAGTTACATGCGAATTTTATTTGCCAGGCCTCACAAAAATATTGCGCATGCAAAGTCTCTCACTTTTCACCCCGCCCCCCCCCCCCCAAGTGAGATTTCTTGGTCAAATAGTTACATTAACTGTTGTTGTTGCACTTTGTTGATGGAAATCAAGTGTCTGTTTCATCAACACTATATTACTGTAAATTATTAACAAAAAATCGTGCATTTTCGCAAGTGTCCGGTTTGATGGTCTCCGTGTTTGGTGGTCTTGAACCAGTATAGGTCCGTGATTATTCATATCTAAATTGAGACTGGTCATTAAAAATTTCACTTGTAATCTTATTATTGATGATTTTTTTCACTTGAATATTCATTTAGTAGACACCAGTATGATTTTGGATCAGTTTCTTAAGACTTCTAAACGTTTTATTTATATTAGCATGAACTTATCTACATTTGCAATTTATCATTTTCTTTATATACAGTATCATGTTGCATGTATCGGGCAATGAATACCAGTTGTTTTACCTCCTTAAGTCGGTTCACCCCTAGTCATTTCACCTCCCAGAAAATTAGATAATTAACTCTCCTAACTGAATATAATGCTTGTGTTTCTAAGTATTAGGAATAGAAGTTATCTAATTACATCTTTAATTAAGATATCAAGGTTGTAGAAGCATTTTATGTCTTTAATATTGTTATATTACCAATTCAAAATATTTTGGTCCATTTCTTAATCTGTTTCCATTTATTCATCACATTTTTTAACTTTTTACATATTTTTTCTATTTTTCTTGATATTTGATGTCCGCAATCAACTATTAGAATCAAGTAAAACAGTAGCACATTGCACACATAATTAATCAATATACTAGCAATTGGAGGGGAAATGACTAAGGGTAAAACGTCTAGGGGGTGAATAGACTTGATACCCATGCAACAACAAAGTGTGTCACTTTTTGGTGCTTAACTATCACTGCGGTTCATAAATCTTACAAGCAGTCTGAAATTTCTTATTTTATTATTATTTCTAACTTTTTATTTTGATTTTTTATATGAGCATATGATATTTATGGTTAATAGTAAGAAAAATTTAACTGCAAACTTTTGTTTTATTATCTACTTAAAAGAACAATTTTAGTACGCAATTTTGTCAACTTCCGGTTAGTCACCTCTGCTGATGTTTACATTTTTACAAAATCATAAAACCTAGTTCTACCAGCCCTAGCCATGTTTAAAAACGTGTCTAACCACGTATCGCAGTGGCTAGGTGTTACAGACAATACGAAGGAGGAAGAAACACTATCCGTAGATGCAGAAGGAGCGGAAAAAGTTGTAGACACACAGGTGAAATCAAGTGACACTGAGCATGCTGAGAGTGAGCAGCAATCTCCAGAAAGTGAAAGTAAAACTGAAAAGAAAGAAAACGATGACTTGATATCTCCTGAAACAAAGCAGACTTTAGAGGAAGTTTCAGCTAAAGCAATCAGCACAGCTAAGGAATGGGGAAGTATGAACATTGTCATTTTCTTACACAGTGCCAATTATCAGGCGGGTAACATTGCCAAATCGGGCTTTGAAGACAAATCAGGGTTGTCAATCACTCAATGTTAACAGCCTAATTATGTCTTTGCATCAGGCCGCAAAAGCTTTTGCACTGGACAGGATGTTTTGTCTTTTGTAGGGCTGACTATTGCAGCCAAATTTACTATCATGATAGTTATGGATAGTTAAAAGTACTATCACGATAGACTATCAATAGTTGGCTTCACTATCGCGATACTATCACGATAGTTTCGATAGTTCACAAACTACATATTTTTACTAAGTTGATTCAATTTGTTAGTATGAATACCTGTAATTAACTTGAATTCAGTATAAATGTAATCGTTATTATTTTAATTAAAAACGCTAAATCATTTTTATTGAACAGATACGTGTCATTAAAACTTTTCACTACGCGAAGTCATGGGTTGATGGATGGTAAGACAACAACGACGGTTTAGGAACGGAAACGTTGTCGTATATATAACTTAGGTCAGCCTGTAATGTAAACATCCGTTTTATGGCAAAGGAAAATCAACTACAATGTTTTGTAAATAACGCATTCAAAAATCAAAATAAAACTATTGAGAAAAGTAGATAGCTGTCCAGACTATCGGCGATAGTATCGATAGTGTGAAATTGCTATTGACTATCGGGTCTGATACAATCGCGATAAGTCAATAGTATCGACTAGCATTACACCCCTAGTCTTTTGTCATAAGCACTGACTGTTAGTCAAAATAACTAAGTGACGTCTTCAGCAAATTCTGAGATAATTTTGTTTTAGGTCAGAATCTAGCAGAGGGAGAAATATTGCCCATACAAAAATGACACAGTATCTCCACTCTTGTACAATTAGTTGGACTAAAGAAAAGCACTGTGTGCCAGGTACAGGATACAGAATGAGTGTGGTGAGGTGGTCAAATGGTTAACACTCTATAGACTACCAATGTAGAGGTCCCGGTTTGAAACCAGGCCGGGGCACTGGAAATTTCAGAAGCACTCTAGAAATTATTTTTTAATATCCCTTATAAGACTGTTTGCATTAAAATGAGAATTGTTCAGCAATGCATAATGAATCAAAAGACATCCTTCTTGCCATATTTGCAGCCAACAGAAGTCACAGGCAGGAGGCTGGCTTACGCTTGATAATGCAGGGGAAAATCTAAGTGAAAGCCCAGTCGCCTTTGGCAACCAGAAAAAATGACTTGGGGAATAAAAGTTTACAGTGATGGGCCCAGATGGGCTAGTAGTAAAAAACTAGTTCTTTCAGTATTTCTTTGCTGTTCTTGCGAAATAAAAACCAGTACAATCAATAACATACACTATGATGTTAGACAATATGGCAGCTTCCATGGTTTGCATGACATTACTTGATTTTGTACCTGGAGATAATCATTGATTACCAAATTAGGTTAATGACCATTCATTTGCTTTGTTCAAGTAATAAAGATTGGTTTTGATAAAAAGAAAACAAGCTATTGGTGATTAATTGGATCTTGTTTTCAGTTTAGATCTATTGTTTCTTATGCTGGCATTGTGTCTTATGAGAAAATGTCTAGAAATTGTTGCCACTGTGATCAATGCCTTGCGCAATAAAAAAGTGCTGGGCATTTTTTGTGGATGTTGTTGACCCTGTTACACAAACAGTTTAACCTGTTGGAATGTTCTTAAAATAGCATTGTACATTGCAAGTTATTAAACTTTCATTGAGTATGGAAAGTGAATGTATTTTCATATTAAATTTTATACTAAAATAGCTTGGCAAAGTATCTTTCATCCACACACTAGGCCATGGTTGCTACCTGTGCTATGAAAATGCTTTTGCTGGTTGATAACATGGCAAGAGGCATGTAACATTACAGATGTTAACTTCCAATATTTCATTTATAGCTAGCATTTTGATTGAAAGTTATGGCTGGTGTATGATATTAAATTCATGTCAGCATACTGAATTACTTTAGATCATGGCTGGTATCAGTACCTACTTTGCACAATCAAAGCTATTGAAAAAATTCAATAGGCACTTTAAGTACTGCTAAACACAGGGAATAAAATTATCTCGAATCAGAAAGAGGAGTGATTGTTGTGGACAACCGACAAACTGTAACTTTTAATCCCTAACCCCTTGCAATATTGTGTAGCTGCTGTTTCAAGAAATGCTTCTTCCAAACAGGCCTTGTCCTGAACAGCCTGTACAAAAGGGTCAGATAAAATTAATAAAACAATGTCAAGATTAACTGCAAATTTGGACCAAATCTTAATATTACAAAAGGATTGTCATCATAACAGTCAGTTCAGAATAGAATCCAATTTTCTATAGCCGTCTGAACAGCTTTTGGATGACTTCAAAAAGCTGAGATAAATACATGATTTTATAGCACACTTTTTAGCCACAGTGATCTGATTATTTTTCCAAATCGTATATCATCAGTTGTTTTAGTTGGGGACAACATAATAAAAGTTTTGAAATACTGCCATAACCAGATAACTGCATAAATCTAAAAAAGAATTTATCTGGCATTCCCATAATAAATATATGCCATTGATACCATTGTAAGATGAGATTTTCCAGCACTGGTAAAAACTGCAGATATCCCCATCTGGTATGCAAGAAGCAGATATCCCCATCTGGTATGCAAGAAGCAGATATCCCCATCTGGTATGCAAGAAGCAGATATCCCCATCTGGTATGCAAGAAGCAGATATCCCCATCTGGTATGCAAGAAGCAGAATCCCCATCTGGTATGCAAGAAGCAGATATCCCCATCTGGTATGCAAGAAGCAGATATCCCCATCTGGTATGCAAGAAGCAGATATCCCCATCAGGTATGCAAGAAGCAGATATCCCCATCTGGTATGCAAGAAGCAGATATCCCCATCTGGTATGCAAGAAGCAGATATCCCCATCAGGTATGCAAGAAGCAGATATCCCCATCTGGTATGCAAGAAGCAGATATCCCCATCAGGTATGCAAGAAGCAGATATCCCCATCTGGTATGCAAGAAGCAGATATCCCCATCTGGTATGCAAGAAAGTGTTATATTTACACAAAGATACCAGCTATTGAAAAAAGGAAACAGTGTTCAATATTTAAAACAGTTGTATACAAATTAATTTTATTTCAGGTTACTTGTATACTTTTGGCTTACAAGCTACAGAAAAAGTCACAGAGAAGGCAAAAGAAATAACTAAAACAGTAGAAGATAAGGTAAAACAGCAGTTCATTCTTATGACTGATTTTTTTTCACATATTTAATTCGGTTTGGTTGCTGTGACTGGTATTTTCTGTTGTGGGCTATCAGTATACCTGGATACCTGGATCTTCAGACTGTAATATTGGCTTCGCCATCGTGGCCCTTCTGTTAAATGTTATCTTCTTTAATAATCTTAAACTTATAATGACACTTGTGCATTTGTTTAGGAGTGTGCTATTTAACAATTAGTAATAACAACTTGGCTTGAATGGTAACAGTATGCTAAATACTTATATTTTTTTTCAATAATGATGAAATCCAGTAGTTTCAAGGTCACATTTACAAGAATTTAATAGACTTTTATATAGATTTTACTCCAAAATAAAACATTTACTTACTAACTAAAAGATTTAATACAATTTGTGAGTTTGTGTTTTTATGCTTTAAAAAGTTCTTTTTACTGTCACCTTCTTTATAGACTAGTAAAAATCTAAACACTTGTTGGTAAACATTTTATGGGAATACTTTTATTGGCATATATTTCATGGGAATATTTCTGTATTTTGTTAACTGTTAGAAAATCTACTAGGACATGTAATGCTGGGAAATGTTGTTCTCATTTGCTTTTAGACTTTCTTATGTGACTTCAATAAAGAGCAGAGCTGTTTTGTCTCTGAAAGAAAAGAACGTGACAAAAATTCTGAGGCAGCAGTACCACCTTGGGTGGGGTATAATGAAGAAGATATCATGAAATCCCAAATCCTTCCACTGTCACAGGTAAGGACTTGAAGAGTGTAGTCT